>OX155974.1:1200000-1800000 GCA_944548615.1 Micropterix aruncella
AATTATATGCAGTAAAAGGGAAAAGTCTTTTGTTTAAAGTCTCAAGTTTTACACTTGAGAGGATAAATTTACTTATTTTGATAATAATTCAAAATTGTTGATAATATGACCAATAACCATGACCTAACTATTTAAATTATTTTTTAAATATAAAATACTACTTTTTGTGACTTAAATATAAAAGGTAGACATATGCTGTCGCTGACTTTTTTGTAGGCATTATCAAGCTCTACAACTTTTCTCTAGAACTTAATCATATATCTCTCATCGTTAAGGCAGCGTTAGTAGAAACGTTTTCGTTCGACCGCTTATTCTCCGACTTACTTTGCAAATCCGACTACCACGAAAAAGTCTTTTCATTTTTCGGATTAATAATAGCCTATGACACTCACAAATAACGTGGCTTTCTATTGGTAAAAGAATTTTCAAAATCGGTTCAGTAGATCCAGAGATTACTTCCTACAACGTCACAAACTTTACCTCTTTATAATATTAGTATTATAGATACCGCTTCACCTAATAAAACGACATTTTCTGCAAAACATTATGATAGGTGTTAGTAGATTTATTATTATTAAAATGAATAGTATTTTTGCATTATTTGGTCCATACGCGAACTAATAATTTGAATTTCTTCTGCCACTCAGTTCAACGAATGAGTTCAGACGGCAGATAAAATGGTTTTGATCTCGGATAAAAGATGTATTCTTCATTAAAATAAAATGTATAACTTTAATTCCCCTCCTCTTCCTCCAATCCCATTCCTAGGGGGGGCTAACGGGCCCATGATGAGTTGGCCACGATGACCCATGTGTTCAGGGTCGGTCACACTCACGGGTCAACACCCATCCGACGGCCTCCCCGCATGGGGTGCGAATCCTGGGTAGGACACTGAGTCAACCAGTCTCCCCTGGGAATCAAACCTCTGGCGCCCCTGGACGGTCTGCACACCGTGCGGCGCAAGCCTACCGATTGTGCTCTCCGACTAACAGTCGGGAGAGTCTGGGAACTGTATTGTTTCCTATAGAGCGGGGGTGGTTGTCTACCTTACGGCGACTGCTCTTGAATTGACCATTGGCCATCCGATCCCGTGCAAGAGGCGGGCAAAGGACGCCTTGGTCCGCGATAGATTCGGTGCACTCCGTTTCACCGCTTCATAAGGGAGAGGACCGCGCAAGCGACCTCGAACTCGGGACCAATCGAGAGACCGGAGAAATCTGGTCACAATTGGAAGTGAGGGCGCGAGTATCTCGAGCCCGCCGGGTTTATTCCTGGCTAACTCGCAGTAAGGCGTTGGACTCTCACGGGTTGTGACGTAGCTGGACGTAGGATTGTACTGTCCAAAGCTTCTACGTTCAGTGCAGGGCGACAGAACGACTAATCGTTAAAACGTCCTGTGGTGACGGGCTCGCCCGTTGTAGTCGACACCGCAAGATATCCCATTCCTAGGCGACTGTATATTTTTACGATCTTTAAGTGGAAACTTTTAACTGGCATTGTAGTCTATAAATAAAAATTAGATATTTCTCCTGTAATAGCTGTAAGTTTCCTTAATAATAATAAAATTTGAAAAAAAAAATAATATTGGTAACCGTTTCTCTTGTTTTAATATTTTTAAGACGTTTTCGAGGGTAGAATTGAACAGTTTAGGGGAGATAGCATTCTCCAATATTACGGTTTCATCCACCGGCTTTTTGGCAGCGGTGAATTGTCTCAACAGGCGAACCGGTCACCCTAGTAGACATGACGATATTGATCTATCTTTCAGCCTGGATGAACGTAGGGGCTTAAGGACGAAACAGTCCACCGTCTAGCTACCCCATCACACCCGTAAGAAGACAACGCCTTATCGCGATACACTAAAAAACGATTCCAGCATGCTGACCTCGCGCCCTTACTACCAGTTATGGCCGGATTTATCCATACTCCCGACTCCGTACACCAGCCGTGGCCTGGGGTACAGGGTCCTTTCCGGGGTAGACTCTCATTCGAGGAGGCTACTGGGTATGAGCTGAACCGTGTGTTAAGTCGACCTCAAAGAATGAGTTTGGGTCCTATTGTTCCGATAGGGGCGCACAGCTGACTGCTTGGGTGCCTGTAAAATAAGCGCAGAGTATGAAATAGGCGCGATCTTTGATTTTTCCGGGGTATTTTTTGACAACGGGAAGCGATCGAATCGTATTCCTGCGAGGGGAAAAATCCTCCATTGAGGCGAAACGGTCTGAGCGATTATGAGCGTATCGACTAAGACGCGGCAAAGTACGACTATACCGAACGTTGGTTCTTCCCATTCTTCTTTATGGATCGGAAACGTGGACGTTACTACAATCGGACCTCAACAAGTTCGAGGTCTTCCAAATGCGATGCTTGAGGCAGATTCTCGGTGTCTCACTCCGCGACCGAATTCGAAACGAGACAATTAGAGAAAGATGCGATCATTAGAGAAATCAGGCCATTAGAGAAACAACGATCGAAGAAGAAGTACAAAAACGTCGGCTACGATGGTTCGGCCATATTTGGCGAATGAATGATAATCGCTTGCCACGTAAACTTCTTTGGCGAGACCGTCCGACAGAATGGAGTATTCAGCGATCGGCACCGAAGAAAACCTGGCTAAATAACATCAAAGACGACCTTAAGAATCAACGATTATCGGCTATCGATGCTCGAGACGTCGGCATCGATATCATCCGGCATCGGCATCACAACTCTTTTAGACAAAATTATCAGTTTAAAATCATTAATATTCGTTAAGAAATTTCTTCATTCGGTCGCCGCGCTGGCCTACTAGGCCCGCGATAAAAGCTATGCAATAGCTTAATAAACTTGCTGACCATAAAAGTCGACTCTCCAAAACCACAAAATCATTCAAAGGGCAATGTATACGTAATGGGCTTCTACAATAAAGTCCCAGATAACATGCAAAATTTATCTGTGATACAATTTAAGTCATTTATTAAGAAGACGTAGTACTCAAAGGGCTACTATAAAATAAATGATTACCTATCTAGACGGCAAAGACCCTTGGAAATAAAATGGTTACCTCAATGATTTATATCACGTTATATGTCACAATAATTTGTTATAATGTCACAATAATTTAATTTTTATATCATTTATGTATGTTTGTATGCATTATTGACGTCAACAAGTTACGATTTCGTACTATTTTTTTTAATAAAAAAAACTGGCAGCTCCGTTTGTATTTATTTATATGGTTATGATTATTGTCTGATTTCAAATATTCTTCTAATTAAAGGTTGTATTCATCAATGGGAAGGACTGGGGAGATGTAGGGTACCGTACCTACGCTGTGGCAGCAACCATTTTTATAGAAATGGTTGCTGCCACAGAAACGTAGCTCTTTGGCGTATGTACCTGTGTGCACGATTTCGGCCCAACAAGGCATATATCTACCAAATTTCTAGCCGATAAGTCCAATATTTGAAGATTGAAATATGAGTAGGGCGCTCCTTGGTGAACCAATTTCAACCACAAACATTAGAACTCCTGCCATGACCAGATGAAGCTATTGAGCTGAATAATCCGATTAAGCTGAACTTTTAATGCAAGCATCAATTGATCATTACAAGAGTTAACCATATTATGGTTGAAATCAATCCATCAGGGGGTCGCACAAGTCAATATAATGTATTATTATTATTATTATTATTTAATCAGGACAGGCAGCTTTGCTGATACGTCCAGATCAGATCTTGTAAAGCTAAACATTATTAATAATATAATATAGACAATTATAACAAGTTTTTAGGTACAAATCGAGTCTGTTTTAAAATTGATTGACAGAGATTGCACTAATCACTTCAAATGGTAGTTTATTCCACATGTCCACCACTCAATTTGGCAGAACGTTCTTAAGAGGATTAGATTTAAATTTGTACGGTTGAGTTTTTTGTTGTGACCTCCAAGATTTGTGTTGACGTTGAATTTGTAAATATCCTTCAGTGCAGGTACATCGTAATAATGTGTTAGAATTGTATATGTCTTAATCAGGTCCCCTATCTGTCTTCTTTGTTTGAGTGTAATAATTCCAAGTAATTTCAAGCAATCTTCATAATTCCTATTATTCAGGTCCACTGGCATTTTGGTTGCCCTTCACTGAACCTTTTCCAGGATATCTACATCTTTGCATAAGTAGGGTTCCAGATCTGACAGCCATACTCAAGAATAGGTCTCACATATGCCTTGTAGATCTTGATAAAAAAAACCTCTATTGACAGATGTTGGAAAGCCTTCCTTATTAGATAGAGAGTAGAGTTCCTCGAAATAGGGTTCCTAGAATATAGAGTTCTTTGTTGATCTTGCGCGACTATACGCCAGATTTTTGTTGATCCGTTTGCATTTGTTGATCCGGACATGATTTGTTGATCTAATACTCCAACCACCATACATACGTTGATCCGATCGGATCAACAAGTGAAATCGGTTTCTTCCTCTAAGCCCCGCCCACTTTTAGCATCATTTATACAGATCACTCCTTATAGTTTGTTGATCCAATTCAAATGGACCAATCAGAACGCACTGTCACAAATAGCGTAATATGGGCATTCTTAACGCATTATTTGTAATAATATGATGAAACCTCTTCATAACGAGATAAATGAACCACTTTTGGCATTTTTATATGAAACGCTTTATCCGATTTAGCTGAAATTTGGCATGCTGGCATTGTTTTGTCATGGCATGAGCTGAAAAGATTGTAGTTAAGATCCGTCCACCTAGGGTTGGCTCCCGACGAGAGAACTCCTCAACGGTCAAAAGCAGAAACCTAAAATTTTGAGTACGCATTCAAATCAAATCAAATCAAATCAAATAATGTATTATCCTAAAAACTAATACATAGTTGTATAGACAGTTGTATTATATTTACATTTGGCCGTGATAAAATTGAATTCTTCATTAATGATCAAATGCTTCTATTAATAATCAAAACATAAAAGGTTACTCGTGAGAATAAAGAAGGTATTATTGTAGAAAATAAATCGAGTCTCATCATTTAGTTTACTAGATAATAAACACAGAGTAAGATATGTAGAAATTAAGATATAGAGATGTAATGTATAGAGAAGATAATGTAGAAATTAACTCAATAAGTAGTGATTCTATTACATTGAATATAATGAAGTAATGTAATGAGAAAAAAAAGAAGGTTATAATGGACATAATTAATTATTTACAATACCGATACAAATAGGTTTTTTTTTGTATAAAATTAATAAATGTAAT
Organism: Micropterix aruncella; assembly: GCA_944548615.1. Taxonomy (NCBI): domain Eukaryota; kingdom Metazoa; phylum Arthropoda; class Insecta; order Lepidoptera; family Micropterigidae; genus Micropterix; species Micropterix aruncella. The sequence goes on from OX155974.1 coordinate 1,205,248, forward strand.
GTCAAAGAGAACAAAAAAAAATATGACGATTGTCAAAAAGTAAAATAAAATGTCTTAATGATTATATTTGAAATAAAAATAGTTAAGATATATAATTAATATGTGCCTACCTAATAATAAAAATAGTCAATACATTTTAGTCAAAGTGAAAATTGATTAAAAACCTATTACAGAAAGAGATATAGTCGAGATGCATACAGTTTTTAGAGATCGTTAATGTCGTACAATTTTCTTTTAATGAGATATAGCTTGAGTTTATTTTTAAATTGGGGCATTTTTCCTTCGCGGCATATTTTTTTGATACTAGAGGGTAGCTTATTGTAGCATATAATTCCGACGAAGTTCGGATACCTTTTAAAAAATTCTAGATTTGAACGAGGAAGAATCAGGTTATTGCTCCCCTTGGTAAAGTGTTTATGGGTATCTGATTGTATCGGCAGCTGAGCTAGGTTTTTTATGATCGATTTAACGCATTATAAAACGTATAGAGATGGAAGGGTGAGGATTTTAAGCCTTCTGAAATGACCACGGCATGATTCTACATAACCATTCTTCATTTATGATAGCAACTTCCAAGTTCCACCATGACATGGCTGATGTGCCCTGGGCTGGCCTCCGAAGAGGGAACTCCTCCACGGTCAACAGCAGAGACCCAAAATGTTGTGTAAGCATTCAATTATGATAGCAGCTTCCAAGTTCCACCATGACATGGCTGATGTACCCTGGGTTTGCTCCCGATGAGGGAGCTCCTCAACGGTCAACCACAGAGACCAAAATTTTTGTGTACGCATTCAATTACCTATAATAGCAACTTCCAAGTTTCACCATGACATGGCTGTTGTACCCTGGCTGTTGTAGCTGGTGTACCCTAGGTTAATACCCTCAAAAACGTCTTGAAATTGTTGAAGCGGAGCGAAAGGGTTGTCAAGATTAACGGAAAACACATCTAGCGTAGAAGTAACAACAAAGTACTTAATTCTCTAATTTTTAATTCCTTGCAGTAGTCAGGTTGCTAAGTTATTACGTTGAAGTGTTGAAATGTTTCTACGAAACCACCAACTATGATAATGATGACCATCCAAGTAGATGTTGATCCAAATAGATGACCGTCGATGACCATCCAGGTAGATATTAGACGACGAAACAAAGTCTGTAATATAAGGGAATGTCAACTTACCGAAACTGTTCATTAACCCTCTGCGGCTGACGTAGTAGTCTGACAGACACCGAAAAATGAAACACGTATACTGGGTCGTCATTTATTAAATGGTACCTACCGCGTTCTCAGTACCTTCCTAGGGCGCGGTTAGGTGTTCGTCAGTCAATCGCGAGCGGCCGCGGAGTGCGAACGCATCGCTCTACGAGGAAAGGTGTCTACGAGTCAACCACGTCAGCGTTAAGGTATGTGTCTGTTGAACAACCACCTCAGTAAAATCGTTATATTTTCATAGTGTTTCCTAGACAACACATCAGTATAATTGTTTTGGTTACTTTGAATTTGTTGTTCCTTTGATATTTTACACTTGCTGAACTTACGTTATGCTTGTTTTCTTGGTTTTGCGTTAAATGTTTAATAAACGAGTAATACTTACGGCAGTTTCTAGACAATTATAGTTTGTTTTTTTCAGATGGCGCATGAAAGTAGCTCTCGTAGTTCTAAAAGAACGGCGTCTGGAGCTTTTAAAAGCCAAGAACAGCTAATACAGCAGTGGTTGAATGAAGAAAGCGAACATGAGTTCAGCGATCTTGATGATGATGGTGATGACCCAACTTTTGAACCAGAAACTGAACATTTCGAAGACGACGAAATTTCAATCAGAGAAGAACCATCTCAGAGAGTGCTTCAAGAACAGGCTGAAGAAGAGCATCTAGAACCTGCTGAAGAAGTTCATCAAGCAACATCGAGTGAGCCATCTGAACATCACAAAGGTAAAAATGGATTTATTTGGAATAGTCAAGAGTGTCCAAGAACATCACGAACTGCAGCCCACAATATAATAAGATTACCGAGGCGTCCACATGCTTCTAACTTTGAAGGCTATTTGGAACTTTGGTCCAAGCTTTTCGACCATTCAATGCTTGAAAAATTGGTTGGATTTACAAACCAAAAGCTGAGTACTTATCGGGCCAAGTTCAAACACAAGTTCAAACTAAGGCGGAACTAATGGATACAGATACTACTGAAATGAAAGCATTTATAGGTATTATGTACTATTCCTCAGTATTTAAGTGTAATGATTGCGATCTCAACATGATTTTTGCCACTGATGGTACTGGCCATGAAATATTCCGCTGCGTGTTATCCAAATATCGACTTTCATGTTTGATCACCTGTCTGAGATTTGATGACTCTACTTCTAGAGAGGAACGTCTCAAAGAAGATCGACTTGCCCCAATATCAGATACGTTCAACAAGTTTATCTCAAACTGTCAGTCTCAATATATCCCTGGACCATACCTCTGCATCGATGAAATGTTACTGGCGTATAGAGGCCGTTGCAAATTTATTATTTACATGCCTCAAAAGCCAGCAAAATATGGTATCAAAATTATGATGTTGAGTGATGCCCGCACATACTATATTTACAATGCCTACATCTATGCTGGAAAAAAATCCGATGGCATAGGTCTGTCTGAACAAGAGAGAAAAATGGCAGTACCGACTCAATCTGTTTTGAGACTTGCGAAAGTCGTCGAAAATTCAAACCGTAACATAACGGCTGACAATTGGTTCAGTTCCTTTCTACTTATGGAAATATTGCTGAAAAGAGGACTGACCTACTTAGGAACGCTCAAAAAGAATAAGGCGGAGATACCCCCATGCTTCTTGCCGAATAAACAAAGAGAAATAGAAAGTTCTCTTTATGGTTTCACAAAAGACTACACGCTTCTCTCTTATGTCCCAAAAAAGGACAAAGCTGTCCTGCTGATTTCCTCTTCTCATCACAACCGAGAAATAGAAACTTACACGAAAAAACCTGTTATGATTGCAGACTACAATCACACTAAACGGGGAGTTGATGAAATCGACAAGAAGTGCTCGATTTATTCTTGCAGCCGAAAAACTCGTCGTTGGCCTATGGCAATTTTCCAGCGAATACTAGATATGGCAGGCATAAATAGCTTTGTCTTATATCAAGCGTGTGGAGACAGTGATGGTAAAATGAGGAGAGGAACTTTCATATTGAATATGGCAAGAGAGTTAGTACTAGATCACATGAAAGCCCGCGTATACAATGAAAGATTACCAAGAGAACTGCGAATGACGATAAGTCGAGTTTTGGGTAAAGATCTTCCCCTCCACCTCCAAAGACTAGGTCTATTCCACCAAGTGGAAGAAAACTATGTTCCGTTTGTCCAACAAAAATAAAAAGGGTCACAAAATACCGCTGCTGTGATTGCGGAAAGCCGATTTGTCTCCAATGCTCCAAACCACTTTGTGAAGATTGCCAAAAAAAAATGTAAAAGTTTGAGGTCATGTCAGTTTTGATTGAGCAAATGAATATTGATATTTTCTTTCAGTCTGATTAGTATAAGTGTTGTCATTGATAAATACTAAAGGTTCCTGCAAAAACTATTCATTTTAATTTTTTTTAGAATTTATTTAGATATACTACTCTGTCTAAAAAGTACCGGGAATTATTAAATAAAACCCACAATTTTCGTTTAATCGTCAATGTTTATTTTATAACCTTCAAAGTAGTCCCCATTTGATGGAACACACATTCGCCAGCGTTTTTTTTAATCTTCAAAACACTTTTTGTAGGCGTTTTTCGGTATAGCCTTCAATTGCTTCCACGAATTTTCTTTAATGGACTCTATGGACTCAAAACGGGTACCACGAAGAGGCAATTTTAGTTTTGGGAATAGAAAGAAGTCTGACGGGGCCAAATCTGGTGAATACGGTGGTTGATTAATTGTATTTGTCGCGTTTTTGGCCGTAAATTCGGTCACAATTGCTGCTCTATGCGACGGTGCATTATCGTCGTGGAAAATCCACGAATTGTTGATCCATAATTCAGGCCGTTTTTGACGGATTTTCTCACGTAAACGCTTCAAATCGGCCAAATAATATTCCTTATTGACCGTTAGTCCTTCTGGAATGAATTCGTGATGGATTAAACCGCGAATATCAAAGAAAACAATGAGCATCAGTTTGACTTTTGAACGACTTTATCGTGGTTTTTTCGGTTTTGGCTCGTTTTTTGTCCTCCACTCTGATGCCTGTTGACTTGTTTGCATATCAAATTCATAGACCCATGTCTCATCGCCAGTTATAATGCGTTCTATGAATGTGAGATCAGAATCGACGCGATCCAGCATGTCTAAAGAAGTTTGTTTGCGGTACTGTTGTTGTAGAAAATTCAACTCCTTTGGAACGAGCCGAGCGGCGATGCGTCTCATGCCCAATTTATTTACCAAAATCGAGCGAATGGACTCATGAGCCTTCAGGTTCAGGTTACGTGCTATCTCTCTTAAGCTGGAATGGCGATTACGGAGCACAATTTCCTTGACTTTTTCGATATTTTCGTCTTTTGAAGAGGTCGAAGGTCGCCCGGAACGAGGGTTGTCTTCGACGATCTCTCGGCCCTCCTTGAATGCTTTGTACCACTCGTAGATCCGTGTTTTGGATAGAACTGATTCACCATAAGCCTTTTCTAACATTTTTAGGGAATTGGCACACGAAAATCCGTTCGCAACACAAAATTTAAGGCAAACTCTTTGTTCAATACTTTGGTTCATTGTGAAAATCGTGGCGCACTACTAAGGTGTACAATTCAATTGCTGTTCTAATCAAAATGGCTGACAGTTCGCGCGCATTCTAGGCATAGAGTAAATAAAAGCAGTTCTACCAACTTGAAAAAAAAAAATTTTTTTTTAAATCATTAACAGAATCTTTTTAAATTCTAAATTCCCGGAACTTTTTAGACAGAAGGTATATAAGTTGTTAGACTGATTTAAGGTGTCTCAATAAACATTAGTAAATAGTAATTTGCTTTTATTTGGACATAATTAATAATTTTATATAATAGAGGACACCCAGAACATTAAAAAATAGTCATTAAATTAGGTAATTAAAAAACAACTATTAAGTTATGAGCTGTTAAAGTTGTGTCTGGTGTACTACCACGTCAGTATAATTGTAAGAGTTAAGGCACGTACCCTCAAAGCGTCTTGAAATTTATGAAACGGAAAGAAAGATATATCCTAGGTTATCTGCCGTTTTGAACTCCATTCGTTGAACTGAGCAGAAGACGAAATTCGAATTATTAGCTGGCAAGATTTTGATATGAAATTAAACCACGGAATAGTAGCAAAAGTTACATTTAATATTAATAATAACATCAATTATTCCACTAATAACTACTATAACATATTGCAGAAATTACCACCTTTTGTAATTAAGGGGTAAGTGGAATAAAACACTAATAATATTGAACCGAACAACATAATATTAAAACACTATGGATCTTATAACTATACCTTATAACTTATAACCATTAAACTTATCCTATAGCATAACTGTTAAATATAATTATGGATATTACACCGCACGAAATGTGTTTAAATTTACTCGGACGAGTATAAGTTTGAGAGGTAGTTTTTATAGATGATTGTTCGTTTCGTATTCCGCTCTAACGCATTGCTCTATCTCGTTCGCTTGAACTCATTTCAGTTTTAGTTCACGAAGAAACGCAATCGGTCCCATTGATGCTGTATCTGTAAACTCTATATGTACCTACATTCTTACAGAAAAACATCTCTGGACTGCAAAATTTTACGGAAATTCCATATACTGTCAATTTGCTATTACCTTGGCAAGTAGGCATATTTAATATAAAATTACCAATTTATTAGACTTAATATCCTTATTTTTAAAAACATTATATTTACATTTTCTCCGCGTCGTAACAAACCCCTCTCCTGCTCATTATATTATTTCAACTAAGATACAATAAATGATTTATATCCGAAAATAAAGTAAGAAACATGTAACCACTGTTCGATAAAAACTAGGTTTCTGACTTACAATCCATAATAAACACACACACACACATCTATCTAGGTAAATTTAAAGGCATTAGAATTATCAATAAATGCATTTGACTGTTCCGTATAAATAATATAATAATATAATAAACATACACACTTAAATCTAGGTTTTTAAGCAATTAGAATCATATCAGTAAATGCATTTGATTGTTCCATATTGGCTGTTCGTAGATAAATAAAATGTCACAAAAAGTAACTGAAAAATAAAATGCATACATACAATAGAATATACTACCTACTGGAGATCGCATTGTTCGATTTCATCTAAAAAAGTGTTCGTGCTCCACCGATGCACTATGTTCTGATTGCTTAGAAGACCAAGAGTACTGATCAAAAGTCTACCGCCGACCGTTGCTTTTCGATTGTTTAATATCTTTCATTTGGCATTTGGCAGCAGTGATGTGATTTTTAAGATAATTTTTCCGACCAAATGCATGTTTGCATATTGTACAAACAAAGGGCTTAATGTTTCGGTGTATTACATTTATATGTCTGATTAAGTTCGATTTGTCGGTGAAAGCTCTGTTACATTCCGCACAAATATACTTCATTCTGAGATGTACTGAGTTTATATGTTCCTTCAAATTTCCGCGCCTTACAAAACTGCGATTGCATTTGTCACACGCGAAAGGCTTCAATTTCCGGTGGACAGAATTGACATGTTTAAATAAATTATTACTCTTAAAGAAAGCACGTTTGCATTCCTTACATTCAAATTCCTTCATTTTTCTATGAACGCCATCGATGTGCTGTTTAAAGCGTGTTCGATTTGGGAATTCTTTGTTGCATAAATCACACGTGAATACATTCAACTGCCGGTGACTGAAATTTACATGCTGTAGTAAGCAGTTGCGATTATAAAAGACTTTCTTACACTGCTGACACGCATGCTTTAGTTTGCGATGGATCGATTGTACGTGTGTTTCCAAAGTTTGTCTATATGAAAATGCCCTGTCACACTCGTTACACTTATATTTCTTAAGTTTCCTATGCACTATATCAACATGTTCAATTAGAATAAATCTACTACTTGATTCATATCTACATTTGACACAAATATATTTCTTCCCATTTGGCTTAATACAATCTATGCAAAATAGCACAATTTCATTGTAATGCTTGCATGCTCCCCATTGGCACGCTTCTGTCTAGATGGCGATCGCAGACAACGCATGTGAATTTATCAAATTTTGTTAATGATACTTTGATCTCTTTCATCGCGCTTCCTTCGGGTTTTATGAAAGCCACTGCCTCTCCTTCAAATTCCAGAATATTTGCTTCCATATAAGAAGAATTTGGTTGCTCTTCTTTGTAGCAAATATCGCTTTCCGGTTTCAACGTTTCACTGTATTTATTGTCAGAGCAACTTGGCATCCTGTCTTCGACATCGGACTCTAATTCTATCTTCACTTTAATGTATGCATGATTTCCATCATTTTCCTGCCCTTCCATGGTGAATATTTCTACTTCTTATTATATATAGAGGTAAAATTTTACACGATCTACACCGTAAAAAATGTCATTATTTTGACGTTTCGTGTTTAGTATTGCCACATCTTGGATTATGAAATTCAATATTTATACAAATTGTTTTTACTGCACATGATTTTATTAGCGGGTTAATCAGTAAAACAAAGTAAGCAACAAAAAAAAAACAAAAAAATAAATATTTTTTTAATTAACGTTTTGTGTTTTTTTTAATAGTGTAAAAAGCTATGATAACGATGCGATATCTAGCGGTAAGTAAAATGTCGCTATTATTGTTTATTTACGATATTTAAACCTACCGGTAGACGGCGCAGCGCACTGATTTTTTTCTCAAACCCTTATCTAACAGTCAACTTCTTCAAACTTTCAAATTAAAAAAAAAACAAAAATCCGTTTTAAAAAAAACCTTCGTGTTTTTCTAGTTTCTTTATCAAAAGTTGCTTACCTCGTTTTACTGATTAAACCACTAAAAATGCCCGTGCAGTAAAACCAACGGCGGGTCCGAAGGGGGGGGGGGTGAGGGTTATTGGGGTCATGACCCCCCCCCCCCCCCCCCCCTGGGGCCTGGGCTAGGCATACGTCAACCAATGTTATTTTTTTTAAATCTATTGATTGTATTTATTTTTTAAACTATTTGACTTGTATTTATTTTTGTAATTTTGGAGCCTCTCCTGCCTGGACCTCGACTATGTGACCCCCCCCCCTTCCCCTGACTCGAAGGCTGGATCCGCCCTTGAGTAAAACCACCTGTATATTAGTCGTAGTTTATATATCTATATTAGTTATAGGTTTAATAATTTTTTTTATATATACTCTACCTAAGTTTAATATCTATCTTTTTCATAATGAGTTTGGGAACGTTTTTTTAAATTATTTTCCTTAAGAATTAATAAATAATGTTGGTTATAATACTTTTATTTTTAACGGTAAGATTCTTATTTTTTTTTAAATAAGAATTAAGATTTAATCTCTTAAGAAATAAGAAATAAGAAGACATAAGAAAATTTTATTTTCATAAACCCGATCCGGGTATAGAAATTACATTACGAAAAAATATTATATATATAATAACATTACGAAATTACAAAAATATTATTTCTACAAATGAAATTACATTTCAAATTATAAAAAAAAGTGTATAAAAAAGTCTTTGATTACTCTTTTTATTAATATTGTTATTATACTCCCTATAATTATAGGGAGTGTGTCAAGTTACGATTAATCGTATGTGGAAATCGTGTGAGTGTGAATTATTGGTATACATTAACAAAATCTATAGAGTAAGGTCGGCAAATATGGACCACCACAAGGACTTTTTGAAATAAAACTCAAGGCTATTACACAATATCAGTATCATGAACTTTAATCAGTAGAGTACTTACCTATCTGGTTAACATAATTCAGTCATTTTACTCATCCTCATTGTAATTTACTTAGCTTAAATTTGTCAAATACCAATGCAGTCGAGAAAAAGAAGTCTGTGTGACATGGTTGGTAAATATGGACCATATTTGCATTAGATTCCGTAGATTACTTTTTCTTTTTTTTCTACTTAATCGAGTCTTCCAAATCTTTTTTGTACGGTGAAGAAGTGATAATTTGTGCTTTTCAAGCTTTCCTGCCTCGTTAGATTTGTTTAAGGAAAGATTTAAGGAAGCCCATCTTTTTGTCGCTTATCGCAGAAATTGCTGCCTGCATATCCGCCCCATCCCATATTTTTCTCGGCCCTGCTTTTGAAGAAGGGCGTGGAGACATCTTCTGTAATAAAAAAAAATAAGGTTTAATACAGACCACTGGGCCATATTTACCTACGCTCTGGTGGTCCATATTAGCCGCACCCAGTACTTTATCATAATAATATTTTTGATAATACTTCTGACTTTGTCTTACTTCTATAAACTACAGTATTGAATAGGCAGGAGACATACCAACGCAAGCATGTTGGCGACAAACAATTTAAGCAACAAGTTGATGTATAAAAAAATTACAAACTTACCAGAAAATAACATCGATTTGTCACAAAATACAAAAATCGCAAGAGGTGACGCGAACACGGTGCGAGAGTGACAGCAGACAACTGGCGGCGTCGCGATGCAACATCATTCGACTCGCGACTAACTGTAGGCGTGTTCGGTCGCTAGGTTCGTGGAGAAACCATATTAGCCGACTGGGCCATATTGGGAGCTAATGGGCCCATGATGAGGCGGCCACGATGACCCATGTGTTCAGGGTCGGTCACACTCACGGGTCAACACCCATCCGATGGCCTCCACGCATGGGGTGCGAACCTGGGTAGGACACTGGGTCAACCAGTCTCCCCTGGGAATCAAACCTCTGGCGCTCCTGGACGGTCTGCACACCGAGCGGCGCAAGCCAATCGACCGTGCTCTCCGACAAACAGTCGGGGGAGTCTGGAAACTGTATTGTTTCCTATAGAGCGGGGGTGGTTGTCTACCTTACGGCGACTGCTCTTGAAATGACCATTGGCCATCCGATCCCGGTTCAGAGTCGGGCAAAGGACGCCTTGGTCCGCGATAGATTCGGTGCACACCGTTTCACCGCTTCGTAAGGGAGAGGACCGCGCAAACGACCTCGAACTCGGAACCAATCGAGAGACCGGAGAAATTTGGTCACAATTGGAAGTGAGGGCGCGAGTATCTCGAGCCCGCCGGGTTTATTCCTAGCTCACTCGCGGTAAGGCGTTGGACTCTCACGGGTTGTGACGTAGCTGGACGTAGGATTGTACTGTCCAAAGTCTTCTACGTTCACTGCAGGGCGACAGAACGACTAATCGTTAAAACGTCCTGTGGTGACGGGCTCGCCCGTTGTAGTCGACACCGCAAGATGTCCCCATCGACATGACCAGTCCAATCATCTATTTTGATTATTTATATTTATAGTTTGACAATTATTATTATTTATTTATTCTGGACAGGCAGCTTTGCTGATACGTCCAGATCAGATCTTATAAAGCTAAACAATATTAACAATATTATATAAACAATATTAACAAGTTTTTAGGCACAAATTGAGTCTGTTTTTAAATTGATTGACAGAGCTTGCACTAATCACTTCAAATGGGAGTTTATTCCACATGTCCACCACTCTATTTGGCAGAATGTTCTTAAGAAGATTAGATTTAAATTTTGTACGGTTGAGTTTTTAGTTGTGACCTCGAAGATTTGTGTTGACGTTGAATTTGTAAATATTCTTCAGTGCAGGTAGGTACATCGTAATAATTTTATATGTCTCAATCAGGTCCCCTGTTTGTTTTCTTTGTTTGAGTGTAGTAATTCCAAGTAATTTCAAGCGATCTTCATAATTCCTATTCTTCAGGCCCACTGGCATTTTGGTTGCCCTTCGCTGAACCTTTTCCAGGATATCTACATCTTTGCATACGTAAGGGTTCCAGATCTGACAGCCATACTCAAGAATAGGTCTCACATATGCCTTGTAGATCTTGATAAAAAACCTCTATTGACAGTTGTTGGAAAGCCTTCCTTATTAGATAGAGAGTAGAGTTCCTCGAAATAGGGTTCCTAGAATATAGAGTTCTTTGTTGATCTTGCGCGACTATACCTACGCCAGATTTTTGTTGATCCGTTTGCATTTGTTGATACGGGCATGATTTGTTGATCAAATACTCCAACCACCATACATACGTTGATCCGATCGGATCAACAAGTGAAATCGGTTTCTTCCTCTAAGCCCCGCCCACTTTTAGCATCATTTATACAGATCACTCTTTATAGTTTGTTGATCCAATTCAAATGGACCAATCAGAACGCACTGTCACAAATGGCGTATATGGGCATTCTTAACGCATTATTTGTAATAATATGATGAAACCTCTTCATAACGAGATAAATGAACCACTTTTGGCATTTTTATATGAAACGCTTTATCCGATTTAGCTGAAATTTGGCATGCTGGCATCGTTTTGTCATGGCATGAGCGAAAAGATTGTAGTTAAGATCCGTCCACCCAGGGTTGGCTCCCGAAGAGGGAACTCCTCAACGGTCAAAAGCAGAAACCTAAAATTTTGAGTACGCATTCAAATCAAATCAAATCAAATCAAATAATGTATTATCCTAAAAACTAATACATAGTTGTATAGACAGTTGTATTACATTTACATTTGGCCGTGATATTATTTAATTCTTCATTAATGATCAAATTCTTCTATTAATAATCAAAACATAAAAGGTTACTCGTAAGAATAAAGAAGGTATTATTGTAGAAAATAAATCTAGTCTCATCATTTAGTTTGCTAGATAATAAACACAGAGTAAGATATGTAGAAAGTAAGATATAGATATGCAAAGTATAGAGAAGATATGTAGAAATTAACTCAATAAGTAGTGAGTTACACTTACAACTTATTGAGTTACAACTTACATTGAATATAATGAAGTAATGAGAAAAATAGAAGGTTATAATGAACATAATTAATTCTTTACAATACCGATACAAATAAGTTTTTTTTAGTATAAAATTAATAAATGTAATGTCAAAAAGAACAAAAAATATGTGACGATTGTCAAAAAGTAAAATAAAATGTCTTAATGATTATATTTCAAATAAAAATAGTCAAGATATATAATTAATATGTGCCTACCTAATAATAAAAATAGTCAATACATTTTAGTCAAAGTGAAAATTGATTAAAAACCTATTACAGAAAGAGATATAGTCGAGATGCATACAGTTTTTGTACAATTTTCTTTAATGAGATATAGCTTGAGTTTATTTTTAAATTGGGGCATTTTTCCTTCGCGGCATATTTTTTTGATACTAGAGGGTAGCTTATTGTAGCATATAATTCCGACGAAGTTCGGATCCCTTTTAAAAATTTTTAGATTTGAACGAGGAAAAATCAGATTATTTCTTCCCCTGGTAAAGTGTTTATAGGTATCTGATTGTATCGGCAGCTGAGCTAGGTTTTTTATGATCGATTTAACGCATTATAAAACGTATAGAGATGGAAGGGTGAGGATTTTAAGCCTTCTGAAATGACCACAGCATGATTCTATATAACCATTCTTCATTTATGATAGCAACTTCCAAGTTCCACCATGACATGGCTGATGTGCCCTGGGCTGGCCTCCGAAGAGGGAACTCCTCCACGGTCAACAGCAGAGACCCAAAATGTTGTGTAAGCATTCAATTATGATAGCAGCTTCCAAGTTCCACCATGACATGGCTGATGTACCCTGGGTTTGCTCCCGATGAGGGAGCTCCTCAACGGTCAACCACAGAGACCAAAATTTTTGTGTACTCATTCAATTATTATAGCAACTTCCAAGTTTCACCATGACATGGCTGGTGTACCCTGGCTGGTGTAGCTGGTGTACCCCGGGTTAATACCCTCAAAAACGTCTTGAAATTGTTGAAGCGGAGCAAAAGGGTTGTCAAGATTAACGGAAAACACATCTAGCGTAGAAGTAACAACAAAGTACTTAATTCTCTAATTTTTAATTCCTTGCAGTAGTCAGGTTGCTAAGTTATTACGTTGAAGTGTTGAAATGTTTCTACGAAACCACCAACTATGATAATGATGACCATCCAAGTAGATGCTGATCCAAATAGATGACCGTCGATGACCATCCAAGTAGATATTAGACGACGAAACAAAGTCCGTAATATAAGGGAATGTCAACTTTCCCAAACTGATCATTAATAGGTACCGTCAAAGCGTCTTGAAATTTATGAAACGGAAAGAAAGATATATCCTAGGTATAACTCATTTTATCTGCCGTTTTGAACTCCATTCGTTGAACTGAGCAGAAGACGAAATTCGAATTATTAGCTGGCAAGATTTTGATATGAAATTAAACCACGGAATAGTAGCAAAAGTTACATTTAATATTAATAATAACATCAATTATTCCACTAATAACTACTATAACATATTGCAGAAATTACCACCTTTTGTAATTAAGGGGTAAGTGGAATAAAACACTAATAATATTGAACCGAACGACATAATATTAAAACACTATGGATCTTATAACTATACCTTATAACTTATAACCATTAAACTTATCCTATAGCATAACTGTTAAATATAATTATGGATATTACATCGCACGAAATGTGTTTAAATTTACTCGGACGAGTATAAGTTTGAGAGGTAGTTTTTATAGATGATTGTTCGTTCCGTATTCCGCTCTAACGCATTGCTCTATCTCGTTCGCTTGAACTCATTTCAGTTTTAGTTCACGAAGAAACGCAATCGGTCCCATTGATGCCGTATCTGTAAACTCTATATGTAGGTACATTCTTACAGAAAAACATCTCTGGACTGAAAAATTTTACGAAAATTCCATATACTGTCAAATTGCTATTACCTTGGCAGGTAGGCATATTTAATATAATATTACCAATTTATTAGACTTAATATCCTTATTTTTAAAAACATTATATTTACATTTTCTCCGCGTCGTAACAAACCCTTCTCCTGCTCATTATATTATTTCAACTAAGATACAATAAATGATTTATATCCGAAAATAAAGTAAGAAACAAGTAACCACTGTTCGATAAAAACTAAGTTTCTGACTTATAATCCATAATAAACACACACATCTATCTAGGTAAATTTAAAGGCATTAGAATTATCAATAAATGCATTTGACTGTTCCGTATAAATAATATAATAATATAATAAACATACACGCTTAAATCTAGGTTTTTAAGCAATTAGAATCATATCAGTAAATGCATTTGATTGTTCCTAGATAAATTGGCTGTTCGTAGATAAATAAAATTTCACAAAAAGTAACTGAAAAATAAAATGCATACATACAATAGAATATACTACCTACTGGAGATCGCATTGTTCGATTTCATCTAAAAAAGTGTTCGTGCTCCACCGACCGATGCACTATGTTCTGCTTGCTTAGAAGACGAAGAACACTCATCAAAGGTCTACCGCCGACCGTTGCTTTTCGATTTCTCTTTCAATTGGCATTTGGCAGCAGTCATGTGATTTTTATGTTGAATTTTCCGACCAAATGCATGTTTGCATATTGTACAAACATAGGGCTTAATTTTTCGGTGTATTACATTTATATGCCCGATTAAGGTCGACTTGTGGGTGAAAGCTCTGTTACATTTCGCACAACTATACTTCATTCTGAGATGGACTGAGTTTACATGCTTCTTTAAATTTTCACGCAATGCAAAACTGCGATTGCATTTGTCGCACACGAAAGGCTTCAATTTGCGGTGGACAGAATTGACATGTCTAATTAAAGTACCGCTCCTAAAGAAAGCGCGTTTGCATTCCTTACATTCAAATTCCTTAATTTTTCTATGAACGCCATCGATGTGCCGTTTAAAGCTTGTTTGATTTGGAAATTCTTTGTTGCATAAATCACACGTAAATACATTCAACTGCCGGTGAGTGAAATCTACATGCTGTAGTAAGTAGTTGCGAGAAGAAAAGACTTTCTTACACTGCTGACACGCATGCTTTAGTTTGCGATGGATCGATTGGACGTGTTTTGTCAAACCTTCTCTATATGGAAATGCCCTGTCACATTCTTCACACGTATATTTCTTAAATTTCCTATGCACTATATCGACATGCTGAATTAGTTGAAATCTACTACTTGATTCATATCTACATTTGACACACATATATTTCTTCCCATTTGGCTTAGCACAATCTTTGCAAAATAACACAATTTCATTAGAATGCTTGCATGCTCCCATTGGCACGCTTCTGTCTAGATGGCGATCGCAGAAAACGCATGTGAATTTATCAAATTTCGTTAATAATACTTTGATCTCTTTCATCACGCTTCCTTCGGGTTTTATGAAAGCCACTGCCTCTTCTTCAAATTCCAGAATATTTGCTTTCATATAAGAAGAATTTCGTTGCTCTTCTTTGTAGCAAATATCGCTTTCTGGTTTCAACGTTTCACTGTATTTATTGTCAGAGCAACTTGGCATCCTGTCTTCGACATCGGACTCTAATTCTATCTTCACTTTAATGTCTGCATGATTTTCATCATTTTCCTGCCTTTCCATGGTGAATATTTCTACTTCTTATTATATATAGAGGTAAAATAAAGCGGAAAACTGCAGAAATTTACACGATCTAGGTACACCGTAAATAAATGTCATTATTTTGACGTTTCGTGTTTAGTATTGCCACATCTTGGAATATGAAGTTCAATATTTATACAAGTTGTTTTTACTGCACGTGATTTTTTTAGCGGTTTAATCAGTAAAACAAAGTAAGCAACAAAAAAAAAAAAATTTTTTTTTTAAATTAACGTTTTATGTTATTTAATTGTTTAAAAAGCTATGATAACGATGCGATATCTAGCGGTAAGTAAAATGTCGCTATTATTGTTTATTTACGATATTTAAACCTACCGCTAGACGGCGCAGCGCACTGAAATTTTTCTCAAACCCTTATCTAACAGTCAACTTCTTCAAACTTTCAAATTAAAAAAAATACAAAAATCCGTTTCTAAAAAAAAAACTTCGTTTTTTTCTAGTTTCTTTATCAAAAGTTGCTTACCTCGTTTTACTGATTATCCCACTAAAAATGCCCGTGCAGTAAAACCATCTGTATAAAAGTCGTAGTTTATATATCTATATTAGTTATAGGTTTAATATCTATCTTTTTCATAATGAGTTTGGGAACGTTTTTTTTAAATTATCTTCCTTAAGAATTAATAAATAATGTTGGTTATAATACTTTATTTTTAACGGTAAGATTATTATTTTTCTTAATTAAGAATTAAGATTTCTTCTCTTTTATTACTCTTTTTATTAATATCTTTATTATACTCCCTATAATTATAGGGAGTGTGTCAAGTTATG
The DNA here is from genome assembly GCA_944548615.1 of Micropterix aruncella. Classification (NCBI taxonomy): domain Eukaryota; kingdom Metazoa; phylum Arthropoda; class Insecta; order Lepidoptera; family Micropterigidae; genus Micropterix; species Micropterix aruncella. The sequence continues at coordinate 1,221,631 of OX155974.1, forward strand.
AGTAATCGTGTGTGTTGAAATATTGAAATCGTGTGAGTGTGAATTATTGGTATACCTTAACAAAATCTATAGAGTAAGGTCGGCAAATATGGACCACCACAAGGACTTTTTGAAATAAAACTCAAGGTTATTACACAATATCAGTATATATTACACAATATCAGTATCATGGACTTTAATCAGTAGAGTACTTATCTGGTTAACATAATTCAGTCATTTACGCATCCTCATTGTAATTTACTTAGCTTAAATTTGTCAAATACCAATGCAGTCGAGAAAAGGAAGTCTATGAAATGGTTGGTAAATATGGACCACCTGGTCCATTTTTGCATTAGATTCCGTAGATTAGTTTTTTTAAGCTATTGCATAGCTTTTATCGCGGGCCTGCCAGCGCGGCGACCGAATGAAGAAATTTCTTAACGAAAATTAATGAATTTAAACTGATAATTACGTCTCAACGAGTACTGCTTACGATTCGAAAAAAATATATGTTAAACAAGAACATTTTCCTAATATTCTTAGCTTTGAATATTTTAGATTTTGTTTATATTACATAGTGTAATAATTTGTGAAATTAGGTCTAACCGAACACAAAAACGACTACTACGCAAATACTATGTGGCGTATTATTATAAAACCTGCACTATTTTAAAGATAATTTAATTATCTATCTTTTTATCTACCTTTTTTTCGAATAATCCGCTTTTTTGCTCTATCGGAAGACGTTTAAATTATTCCGAATCATTTGCTACCCCAGCCGCAAATGATTCGGAATAATTTCAACGTTTTCCGATAGAGCGCTGTTATCTGATATCAGAAAAAGTAAAATAAATAAATAATTATAATTGCATAAGTTGTTAAAAAGGTTATGCAATAGCTTTACTGCGGCAGTCCCCGAGTGCCACACGTATTTTTTTTTCTTCTTAATCGAGTCTTCCAAATCTTTTTTGTACGGTGAAGAAGTGATACTTTGTGCTTTTCAAGCTTTCCTGCCTCGTTAGATTTGTATTTAAGGAAGCCCATCTTTTTGTCGCTTATCGCAGAAATTGCTGCCTGCATATCCGCCCCATCCCATCTTTTTCTCGGCCCTGCTTTTGAAGAAGGACACGGAGACATCTTCTGTAATAAAAATACGTGTGGCGCTCGGGGACTGCCGCGGTAAAGCTATTGCATAGCATTTTTAACAACTTATGCAATTATAATTATTTATTTATTTTATTTTTTCTGATATCAGATAACTGCGCTCTATCGGAAAACGTTGAAATTATTCCGAATCATTTGCGGCTGCGGAAGCAAATGATTCGGAATAATTTAAACATCTTCCGATAGAGCGCCGCGCACGAATTTTTTATTCGATAAAGCAAAAAAAACGGATTATTCAAAAAAAATCGTTGATAAAAAGATAGATAATTAAATTATCTTTAAAATGGTGCAGGTTTCATAATAATACGCCAAATAGTATTTGCGTAGTAGTCGTTTTTGTGTTCGGTTAGACCTAATTTCACAAATTAATTACACTATGTAATATGAACAAAATCTAAAATATTCAAAGCTAAGAATATTAGGAAAATGTTCTTGTTTAACATATATTTTTTTCGAATCGTAAGCAGTACTCAATTAGACGTAATTATCAGTTTAAAATCATTAATTTTCGTTAAGAAATTTCTTCATTCGGTCGCCGCGCTGGCCTAGGCCCGCGATAAAAGCTATGCAATAGCTTAATAAAAAAAAATACGTGTGGCACTCGGGGACTGCCGCGGTAAAGCTATTGCATAGATAGCATTTTTAACAACTTATGCAATTATAATTATTTATTTATTTTATTTTTTCTGATATCAGATAACTGCGTTCTATCGGAAAATATTGAAATTATTCCGAATCATTTGCGGCTGCGAAAGCAAATGATTCGGAATAATTTAAACGTCTTCCAATAGAGCGCCGCGCACGAATTTTTTGTTCGATAAAGCAAAAAAACGGATTATTCGAAAAAAACGTAGATAAAAAATACGTGTGGCACTCGGGGACTGCCGCGGTAAAGCTATTGCATAGCATTTTTAACAACTTATGCAATTATAATTATTTATTTATTTTATTTATTTTATTTTTTCTGATATCAGATAACTGCGCTCTATCGGAAAACGTTGAAATTATTCCGAATCATTTGCGGCTGCGAAAGCAAATGATTCGGAATAATGTAAACGTCTTCCGATAGAGCGCCGCGCACGAATTTTTTATTCGATAAAGCAAAAAAAAACGGATTATTCGAAAAAAAATCGTAGATAAAAAGATAGATAATTAAATTATCTTTAAAATGGCGCAGGTTTCATAATAATACGCCAGATAGTATTTGCGTAGTAGTCGTTTTTGTGTTCGGTTAGACCTAATTTCACAAATTAATTACACTATGTAATATAAACAAAATCTAAAATAATCAAAGCTAAGAATATTAGGAAAATGTTCTTGTTTAACATATTTTTTTTTCGAATCGTAAGCAGTACTCGTTTAGACGTAATTATCAGTTTAAAATTATTAATTTTCGTTAAGAAATCTCTTCATTCGGTCGCCGCGCTGGCCTAGGCCCGCGATAAAAGCTATGCAATAGCTTAAAAATAGGGTTTAATACAGACCACTGGGCCAGATTTACCTACGCTCTGGTGGTCCATATTAGCCGCACCCAGTACTTTATCATAATAATATTTTTGATAAATACTTCTGACTTTGTCTTACTTCTATAAACTACAGTATTGAATAGGCAGTAAACATACCAACGCAAGCATGTTGGCGACAAACAATTTAAGCAACAAGTTGATGTATAAAAAAAGAAGTGTGGCACTCGGGGACTGCCGCGGTAAAGCTATTGCATAGCATTTTTAACAACTTATGCAATTATAATTATTTATTTATTTAATTTTATTTTTTCTGATATCAGATAACTGCGCTATATCGGAAAACGTTGAAATTATTCCGTATCATTTGCGGCTGCGGAAGCAAATGATTCGGAATAATTTAAAACGTCTTCCGATAGAGCGCCGCGCACGATTTTTTTATTCGATAAAGCAAAAAAACGGATTATTCGAAAAAAACGTAGATAATAAGATAGATAATTAAATTATCTTTAAAATGGTGCAGGTTTCATAATAATACGCCAGATAGTATTTGCGTAGTAGTCGTTTTTGTGTTCGGTTAGACCTAATTTCACAAATTAATTACACTATGTAATACAAACAAAATCTAAAATATTCAAAGCTAAGAATATTAGGAAAATGTTCTTATTTAACATATATTTATTTCGAATCGTAATCAGTACTCGTTTAGACGTAATTATCAGTTTAAAATCATTAATTTTCGTTAAGAAATTGCTTCATTCGGTCGCCGCGCTGGCCCTAGGCCCGCGATAAAAGCTATGCAATAGCTTAAAAACTATATAATTAAGATTACCTGCAGTATTGTTTTCAAAATACTTTCATGTTTACTGGTCGACATTTTCAAATCTCTTTACCACCATAGTCTTTCGCAAATAATACAGGAATGACCAAATGAATTACTCGTAAAGTCTTTATAAAAATCAATATGACTTGTACTGTGTTTATGATAATTTGTGTAAACTGGAATAGTACCATCAACAATAAAATCCATAATTTTTTCACCAATTCGATTTTCTTTATCAATCTCAATTTCATTTTCATGATTGTTATGGTTATCTTCGGTAGGATCTTCATTATAATTTTCACGCAATAGTTGAATATTGGCATCAACATGGGCTTCATTTTGGGTAGCGTCTTGTATTGTCTCCAATAAATCTGATACTTCATAAAAAGGTGTGAGATGTTGTTCACGAAGATGAAGATGAATCCAGTTTTGTGTATCATTCGCTTTAAAATGGCAAAAGATAGTGTCTTGATTCGTTGTAGTTATGTTGTAAAAACAATAATGTACACAAACATTTTGATTGTACATTTTTCAAAATAAGTACAAACAATCCAAATCTCCGTAATCATTAGTGCTTGATAGAATGTTATACTAGAGTGGCACAGAGCCCAGTGGGGTGGGGTGGTAGTCAGTTGTGTTTTTTAGTTTTTCATTTTTTTTTGCACATCTACTCATTGTATTAAAGGGCACATCTACTTTCGTTGTTGTTCATTGTATGAAAGGGCACATCTACTTTCATTGTAAACTATGTTAGATAGGTAGAGTAAATAGGTAGGTCGAGTGAGCCCATTCGGTGTTAGTCGCGCTAACGCGACTGAGTCGAGTCGAGAACGCGCTCATTTTCTTGTTCGACTTTTGCTTTTTACCCGCCTTCCCCTACGTGCCTCGCCACCTTCGATCTTTCGAAATAAATCGAAATCTTCTTCTTTCGAAATCGAGATCTTTCGAAATAATTCGATAGGTAGGTCGAGTGAGCCCATTCAGTGTTAGTCGCGCTAACGCGACTGAGTCGAGTCGAGAACGCGCTCATTTTCTTGTTCGACTTTTGCTTTTTACCCGCCTTCCCCTACGTGCCTCGCCACCTTCGATCTTTCGAAATAAATCGAAATCTTCTTCTTTGGAAATCGAGATCTTTCGAAATAATTCGATAGGTAGAGTAAATAGGTAGGTCGAGTGAGCCCATTCAGTGTTAGTCGCGCTAACGCGACTGAGTCGAGTCGAGAACGCGCTCATTTTCATGTTCGATTTTCAAAATTTTTCAAAATGTCAAAATTTTAAAAATGCCATTTTGTAGAGCTTAAGCGGGGTGTCAATCTCGCCAAAGACCGCAACGCGGTAGGTTTACTCTATCTCGATTAATTTCGAAAAATGTGATTTTTTCATAACAATTTCTATGTTCAAAATGAAAGTTTATATAAAAAATTTCAAAATGTCAAAATTTCGAAAATGCCATTTCGTAGAGATTTGAAAGGCCTTCGTTTTGTCCGAACACCGTAATGCGTTTTATTTACTCTATCTCGTTCTTTTGTGAAAAATGTGATTTTTTCATAACAATTTCTATGTTCAAAATGAAAGTTTATATAAAAAATTTCAAAATGTCAAAATTTCGAAAATGCCATTTTGTAGAGATTACCAAGGCGGTCGTTCTGTCCGAACATCGTAACGCTATAGGATTCCTCTATCACGATCTTTTTCTCAAGTCACAAGTCTCAATTTGAAGTTGCAAAACACTTATGAACGAGTGGAATAGACAATTACCATCGCCAGGAATTCCTGTGTTCCTGTATAGAATGACTTCGGGAGTAGGTAATGCATTCATTACCTACGCTGTTCATAAATTTGAAGTTGTTGGCTGTGAAATTGATTTTCTTGTAGCGTTACATTTTCTATATTTTCAACAGCTCTACATTGGACGACATTCTCTTCATTACTGTCCAATTTTTGTCTTTTCCTGTGAAAAAAGAAGTAAAATGTCAAGTTCTAAATTCAAAGCACAATACAAAATTTCGAAATTTTAATTCGAATTCCGATATTATCGAAATTTAATCGAAATTCCGAATTTCAAGTGTCAAAATGTCAAGTTCGAAATTTGAAGTAGAATGAATATTAAGTTCGAAATTTGAAGTAGAATGTCAAGTTCGAAATTCGAAGTACAATGTCAAGGTCGAAATTCGACGTAGAATTGCAAGTTCGAAATTCGAAGTAAAATATGAAGTTCGAAATTCGAAGTAAAATGTCAAGTTCAAAATTCGACGTAGAATTTCAAGTTCGAAATTCGAAGTAGAATATCAAGTTCGAAATTCGAAGTAGAATGTCAAGTTCAATTTCAAGTTTGAAATTCGAAGTACAATTTCAAGTTCGAAATTCGAAATAGCATTCCAAGTTTGAAATTAGAAGTAGTAGAAATTATGATGTTTTATGATTAAGATGTTTTTTTTTCAATTTTATGTACTCCAGCTGTTTAAATTTTGTAGGGAGTAGATTATAGAATTTAATGCTAAGGTACAAGTAGCTTTTCTGTACTTTTGCCAGTCGTATTCGGGGTACGCATAAAAGATATTAAAGATACAGATAAAGATATAGAGTATTTATTTCTATTACAACCATTAGTGTTGTGTAAGAATGGCATTAAATTAGTTACTCAATTTAAAGTAAACTTAATTCTAAAGTAAAACTAAAGGGCATTTAAATTAAACTCAATTTAAAAAGATCATAACATTCCTCCAAACTTTCCAATTAACAAAAACAAAGGCTATAAAGTAACAATTTACAATAAAAACAATTGACAATAAAAGACAATATATTAAATTAAATTGTTATGTACGATGCTGTTTTCGCAATATTTTAAAATGTCGTTATATACATATTGATTTTAAGAAGAATCACGCGGATGGATCTCTTGAAAATTTAGATTTTTTTAATCGCCATTAATCTATCAGGCAATTTATGAAATGCACGCGGAAGGAGTGCATTTAAATAATAATGTAATTATGAATCTTGTTGCAAATTTCTCAACCTTTCGTACTAAAATGCCAAATTCCATTGTTTTGATTTTTTCCTAATAAAAATAAATAAAATCTGAATTCATCACCTTTTAGTAATTAGCATTTTTCTTGGAATTGATAGGGGTAAACATCTTGAAACTATATTGGTAATACGTATCAAGAAAATGTATAAAATGTGGCGATGCTATTTTTTTTTTCTATCATAATCTTCCAAAAAAAACAAAAAAATATATATTTGATAAGCGTGATTTCAGTAGAATAGTCAAGCAGTGCAAACGAAAATAGGCCTTCAGTCTATGGCGCTCCGCTGCACTTTCGTGTGGCAAGTTCATTGCGCGTTTGGTCGCACGCCAACGCGGTCGTGTCAGGCCCTGCGTCGCTTTTTATAGCTCCAGAGCGAGATTGCAACAAGAGCGAGATGCCAACAGGCAGTAGGGCTTCTCAAGTGGCAGCCCAGCGATATTTTTGACATCTTTGTTATAAATACCAGTTTTTAGTACCAAGAGGGCTCGGCTGGTTGACCGTACACAAATTAACTGCAATGACATTCGGGGTGAGTATTGATTAACAGCCATCCTTAAAGGGGGCTAATCTGTACGAGCAGATAAGCAACTTTTGATTAAAAAAGTGAGGGTAAAAAAAAAATATTTGAAAAAAAAAATCTTCTTTTGAAAAATAGTATGAAAGGCTCTAAGCACGATGCGCTATCTAGCGGTAAGTAGAATATCTCTAATATCGTTTCTAAGCGACATTTTACCTACCAATAGATGGCGCAACGCACTCAAACTGTTTTTGAAAAGTCAAGTTCTTCAAATTTGTAAATTTAAAAAAAAACACAAAAATCAACATTTATTGGGCTCAAATTTGGGCTGTTAACTTTGATAATAAAGTACTTGGATTAGCTCCGCCGCGCGCGTCGTCAGATAATTCTTAACAGTCCTTGATATGTGGCACTCAGCCCCATCATGCAGGGATATAAAACAACGATGAACATCCATGTGAAGTTCCAACTTGTAACAAATTAAGGTACCGACGTCCATTTATAGTAATTTTAGACGACATTAAATAATAGCGACAGACAGTACCAGACACGGACATTGCACCACATATCAGCTGGCTTGGAGGACGTTTCCACAGTTGGTTGTATTTAGGTATACTTCCTCAACGCTTTTGCCTTTGGGAAGAGATCACTTCTAACACATTCAGGTAGATAGTTGCTAGATACTGTCTAATTCTTATGTTTTCGGACGAACATCAGTTGTTTCTTTTTCATAGTAGTCGGCCGAGATGTAGTCGGCATATTTTGTGACCTTTTCAAGGCCTTTGACTGCGTACCTACAGCAGGGGTCGGCAACCTTTTGCTATAGCAGGGCCACATAATGTTGCCAGAGTATCAGTGCGGGCCGCACTTATTTATATAATGTTCGGTTATTTTTACGTCTTTTTAATATTTGAAATAAAACGCATATATATTCATACAAGCATGTCTATTTATCATCCAAATCTGGTTGTGAAACAATTATCCATTGAGTATGATACGACCAGATCTGGTTCTGCGTTTTTTTCACTTCTTTGACGTTCTCATATTTATTCATAATTATCTAATTGTTTTACAAAATGATATTTCAATATTCTATATTCGAAATTTCAATGCAATCATTGTGCAGTTGTTCTTTTTATGATTGGTGTAGTAGTTTCGTAGTTATAGTACTTTAAGGTCGATGTCGCCGAAAATCCTGCAAAAGAGACAGATGCATCCATGAAAATACCCATTTACTCCAAGGGTTAAATTGAATTACTATACTAACATAAAAATAATAACTAGTGAGATTTTTGCGGCTGCATTTGACTTGCAAGTTTTTTAACGTCTGCTTTCATTTTAGTCGTAGACACGCGCAGTATCGCGTCTAAATGTTCATCCGAAGAATTCTTACTTTTGCGGTAGTTAAGAATTGAAAAACTCTGCTCACACAAATATGTACTACCAAACATAGTGATTATCTGCTGAGCAAACTTTTTCAATTCTTTGAAGTTTTCAGAACTCAAACCTCCATAGAACTGTACCAAGTCAGTGCTTTCCGTAAATGCCGTTTTAAGTGTGTTATTACTTTGCAATTCTACTATGTTCATTTGCAAATTGCTTGGTACATACATCATTAATATCAATTGCAAAAGGGTTTTGGAATATTTCCATGTTAAGGGATATCTTTTTAAAGTCGGTGAATCGATTTACAAACTCGGTTTGTAGTTGTGTTAACGCGTTTCTCATCGTAATATTTTGCCACTCAAAATTATCTCCAGCTTCTTCCACGGCTTTCTTGCAATTAGGAAAATGGTCAAGCTTTTTTTCATCAATATGCTTGATAAACAGTTTCAGTTTCATCTCAAATGACTTTACATCTGAATACATATCGCAAATCAATTTATTTTTTCCCTGCAAGCGTTTGTTGAGCTGATTCAGTTCCATAGTCAAATCAGTCAAAAACCAAGATCGATAATCCACTGTTTGTTAGTAAGCTCTTCCACTGGCTTTCCTTTCATCTCCATGAAGTTGCCAATTTCTTTCCTCAAATTAAAAAACCGTTCCAAAACGGCACCTCGACTAAGCCACCTCACTTCACAGTAGTAAACCACGGGTCCCATCAAACTTGCAGAAGGCAAATTTGCAGACGGCAATCTTGCAGACGGCATTCTTGCAGGCGGCAGTTTTGCAGAAGGCAATCTTGCAGAAGGCAGTTTTGCAAATGTCAAAATGACCTAACCTAACCTAACAGAAAAACTTAAAACATTTTTTTTAATGTTTAGTTTGATGTATAAAAGTCATCCACTACAAGGATGCCGGTAATTAATGTCACTTCGATTTTAGGGAAAGAAAAACCTAACCTAACCTAACCTAACAGAAAAACTTAAAAACTGTACTGAAGGTTGCCGCCTGCAAGGTTGCCGCCTGCAAGGTTGCCTCCTGCAAATCTGCCCTCAACAGATTTGGAACTGTCAAAAGTGACATTTGTGCAAAATTGCCGCATGCAAAACTGGCGCCCCCCGTAAACCACGTCACCATGATCAGCTTCCAGATCTTCCAAAAACTTTTGGAACTGACGGTGTGTGAGCCCATTTCTTCTTATAAAATTAACAGTGGATGTTACAGTATCCATTATTTCTTTCCAGGATATAACCTTGGAGCACAATGCCTCTTGATGGACAATACAGTGAAAAATCAATGGCACAGTAGATCCAGAATCTTTCACTTTGCTAATGATTCTCCCAACAACACCTTTGTTTTGATCGCTCATGTTCTTGCCTCCATCGGTAGTGACACTTGTTAACTTTTCCCAGCTTAATTGCAGTGAATCCAGAGCTTGTTCCAAATGGTGAAATAAATCTTCTCCCGTAGTCGTACCTTTCAAACTGCACATTTTCACAAGCTCTTCGTAAACAGTAAAGTTTTCGTCGATGCCGCGTACAAATATGAGTAGCTGTGCTGTATCCGATACGTCCGTACTTTCATCCATCGCTTAAGAGAAGCAGTCAAAAGACTGCGCCTTATCCCTGAGTTGTTCACACAAATTAGCACCCAAGTCTTCGGTACGTCGGGTGCAAGTTCTGGCAGAGAGACTAAGACTTTCAAACATTTTTTTTCTGCTCTGGGCATATTTCTTCTGCGATAGCTAAGACACACTCTTTTACTAATTCACTATCGGTAAACGGACGTCCACTTTTTGCTAGAATCTCTGCTACCCTGTAGCTGGCACGAACTTTCGATTCGCTGTTGTCGGCCACAACCTTAAATATGATTTGTTGATTTTTTAACGACGATTTCAAAGTGGAAATTTTACTTTTTCTTATTTCTCCTTCAAGACAGTCAAATTTAGTTTTGTGTTCAGTGTCGTAATGTCGCTTCAGGTTATATTCCTTTAGGTACTACAGAAATACTCTTTTGACAAATCAAGCATAACGGTTTTCCTTTAAACTCGATAAAAAAGTATATTTCTGTCCATAATTCGTTAAAAACTCTTTTTTCTTCTTCTAGCTTCCTTTTTCTTGAAGCCATGTTTATGTAATTATTTTGTAACAATAATGAAGAAATTTAAATTCGGTGTAAAATTAAAAATAAATTTGTTCCAGTTATAATAAATATTGCTTCTTCCAGTTATAATAAAAATGCTCGCTATGTTACTATCTTCATGTCATGTCTAGTACTATCCCTGTCCTTATAATATTTGCCCATCAATCTGAAGGTTCACATAAACAAGCAGTAAATAAAATATAACAAATTGCTCGCGAGTGCATACAACTTACTTACCTCATACGTCGTTCGTAAGCTATCAGCGAAGGGAAGAAAGGTGAAACGAAACGCGTAGCTGGCAGCCAGATGAGACGTGATTTCCCGGCGAAGTTACACAACGGAATGAGGCGAGAGCTGCGCGCGGGTGTGATTTTAACTAAAGCCGGTCGCTTTGAATTTTTTCACCGCCGCACACCTGGTCTGCGTCTAATCAAAGAGGGAGTCTCAAGGGAGCCGCCGCGCCGCCGCCGATGGCAAGATGCGGCGGATAATCGCGAAAGAAATTGCTAAGAATTGAATACATACTGCAAATCTTTATTTTCGGTAGAAACAATACATAACATCACAGTCTTGATAAACAGTTCTTAGGAAATGAAATAGGTACATTTTTATCACCCCGCGTAAGAGCGAACTTTCAAGAATACTCTCATGGCCCAGCAGCATGGCCGTATAAATTCTAGAGAATTTATATGGCCTTTTGCTTTGGTATTTTTTCTTACGGACCTCAGGCTTGCGGGCCGCACCGAGATAGTCCACGGGCCGCACGCGGCCCACGGGCCGCCGGTTGCCGACCGCTGACCTACAGTACGAAACGTTGGTTAGGAAATTTGAACACTACGGCATTACAGGTAGTTCATTAGCCCTTCTTAAAAACTACTTAAATGACAGGGTTCAGAAGGTTGACGTTGGCGGAGAGAGATCATCCGGCTCGTTAGTATAGGTACATGGGAGTACCACAAGGTTCAATACTTGGACCGTTCCTTTTTCTTATTTTTATTCGCAGATGATACCTCTTTGCTATTCAAAGTAGGTAGACAACAACATAATTATGACGATGTGAATGATTCTATCTCGAATGTTGTGGAATGGTTCACAGCAAACTATCTGCTACTAAATGAAAAGAAAACAAAATGTATAAAATTCTCACTTCCAAATGTAAAGCAAATAGGGCCAAATATTATCATAAAAAATGAGCGCCTAGAACTGGTCAATTCCACTGTATTCCTTGGTATTACTTTAGATAAAAAGCTACAATGGGCCCCCACACATTAAGAAATTGGCCGACAGGCTAAGTTCTGCGGCATATGCTGTAAAAAAACGTAATTTAACAGATATAGACACCGCGAGGCTGGTTTACTTGAGCTATTTTCACAGCTTAATGTCGTATGGCATCTTGCTGCTGACGTCATGCTAATGTCGTATGGCATCATGCTGCTGACGCTAATAAAATATTTATACTAAAGAAACGAGCCATCCGCGCTATTTATAGGTAAATTAGGTGCTAGACAGTCGTTATGCGGAAAATTTAGAGAAATCAATAATTTGACACTTGCATCTAATTACATATATGAAAATTTAATGTATGTGCATAAAAATAAACAACTGTTTTTAAAAAACTCTGATAGGCATGGTGTCAATACTAGAAATAAAAATAAACTTGCTGACCATAAAAGTCGACTCTCCAAAACCACAAAATCATTCAAAGGGCAATGTATACGTACCTAATACGCTTCTACAATAAAGTCCCAGAAAACCTGCAAAATTTATCTGTGATACAATTTAAGTCATTTATTAAGAAGAAGTAGTACTCAAAGGGCTACTATAAAATAAATGATTATCTAGACGACAAAGACCCTTGGAAATAAAATGGTTACCTCAATGATTTATATCACGTTATATGTCACAATAATTTGTTATAATGTCACAATAATTTAATTTTTATATCATTTATGTATGTTTGTATGCATTATTGACGTCAACAAGTTACGATTTCGTACTAATTTTTTTAATAAAAAAAACTGGCAGCTCCGTTTGTATTTATTTATATGATTATGATTATTGTCTGATTTCAAATATTCTTCTAATTAAAGGTTGTATTCATCAATGGGAAGGACTGGGGAGATGTAGGGTTCCGTACCTACGCTGTGGCAGCAACCATTTTTATAGAAATGGTTGCTGCCACAGAAACGTAGCTCTTTGGCGTATGTACCTGTGTGCACGATTTCGGCCCAACAAGGCATATATCTACCAAATTTCTAGCCGATAAGTCCAATATTTGAAGATTGAAATTTGAGTAGGGCGCTCCTTGGTGAACTAATTTCAACCACAAACATTAGAACTCCTGCCATGACCAGATGAAGCTATTGAGCTGAATAATCCGATTAAGCTGAACTTTTAATGCAAGCATCAATTGATCATTACAAGAGTTAACCATATTATGGTTGAAATCAATCCATCAGGGGGTCGCACAAGTCATATATAATTTATTATTATTATTATTTAATCAGGACAGGCAGCTTTGCTGATACGTCCAGATCAGATCTTGTAAAGCTAAACATTATTAACAATATAATATAGACAATTATAACAAGTTTTTAGGTACAAATCGAGTCTGTTTTAAAATTGATTGACAGAGATTGCACTAATCACTTCAAATGGTAGTTTATTCCACATGTCCACCACTCAATTTGGCAGAACGTTCTTAAGAGGATTAGATTTAAATTTTGTACGGTTGAGTTTTTTGTTGTGACCTCGAAGATTTGTGTTGACGTTGAATTTGTAAATATCCTTCAGTGCAGGTACATCGTAATAATGTGTTAGAATTGTATATGTCTTAATCAGGTACCCTCTATGTCTTCTTTGTTTGAGTGTAGTAATTCCAAGTAATTTCAAGCAATCTTCATAATTCCTATTATTCAGGTCCACTGGCATTTTGGTTGCCCTTCACTGAACCTTTTCCAGGATATCTACATCTTTGCATAAGTAGGGTTCCAGATCTGACAGCCATACTCAAGAATAGGTCTCACATATGCCTTGTAGATCTTGATAAAAAACCTATATTGACAGATGTTGGAAAGCCTTCCTTATTAGATAGAGAGTAGAGTTCGTCGAAATAGGGTTCCTAGAATATAGAGTTCTTTGTTGATCTTGCGCGACTATACGCCAGATTTTTGTCGATCCATTTGCATTTATTGATCCGGACATGATTTGTTGATCTAATACTCCAACCACTATACATACGTTGATCCGATCGGATCAACAATTGAAATCGGTTCTTCCTCTAAGCCCCGCCCACTTTTAGCATCATTTATACAGATCACTCTTTATAGTTTGTTGATCCAATTCAAATGGACCAATCAGAACGCACTGTCACAAATAGCGTAATATGGGCATTCTTAACGCATTATTTGTAATAATATGATGAAACCTCTTCATAACGAGATAAATGAACCACTTTTGGCATTTTTATATGAAACGCTTTATCCGATTTAGCTGAAATTTGGCATGCTGGCATCGTTTTGTCATGGCATGAGCTGAAAAGATTGTAGTTAAGATCCGTCCACCTAGGGTTGGCTCCCGACGAGAGAACTCCTCAACGGTCAAAAGCAGAAACCTAAAATTTTGAGTACGCATTCAAATCAAATCAAATCAAATCAAATAATGTATTATCCTAAAAACTAATACATAGTTGTATAGACAGTTGTATTACATTTACATTTGGCCGTGATATAATTGAATTCTTCATTAATGATCAAATTCTTCTATTAATAATCAAAACATAAAAGGTTACTCGTGAGAATAAAGAAGGTATTATTGTAGAAAATAAATCGAGTCTCATCATTTAGTTTACTAGATAATAAACACAGAGTAAGATATGTAGAAATTAAGATATAGAGATGTAATGTATAGAGAAGATAATGTAGAAATTAACTCAATAAGTAGTGATTCTATTACATTGAATATAATGAAGTAATGTAATGAGAAAAAAAGAAGGTTATAATGGGCATAATTAATTATTTACAATACCGATACAAATAAGTTTTTTTTTTGTATAAAATTAATAAATGTAATGTCAAAGAAAACAAAAAAAAATATGACGATTGTCAAAAAGTAAAATAAAATGTCTTAATGATTATATTTGAAATAAAAATAGTTAAGATATATAATTAATATGTGCCTACCTAATAATAAAAATAGTCAATTAATTTTAGTCAAAGTGAAAATTGATTAAAAACCTATTACAGAAAGAGATATAGTCGAGATGCATACAGTTTTTAGAGATCGTTAATGTCGTACAATTTTGTTTTAATGAGATATAGCTTGAGTTTATTTTTAAATTGGGGCATTTTTCCTTCGCGGCATATTTTTTTGATACTAGAGGGTAGCTTATTGTAGCATATAATTCCGACGAAGTTCGGATCCCTTTTAAAAAATTCTAGATTTGAACGAGGAAGAATCAGGTTATTGCTCCCCTTGGTAAAGTGTTTATGGGTATCTGATTGTATCGGCAGCTGAGCTAGGTTTTTTATGATCGACTTAACGTTCTATAAAACGTATAGAGATGGAAGGGTGAGGATTTTAAGCCTTCTGAAATGACCACGGCATGATTCTACATAACCATTCTTCATTTATGATAGCAACTTCCAAGTTCCACCATGACATGGCTGATGTGCCCTGGGCTGGCCTCCGAAGAGGGAACTCCTCCACGGTCAACAGCAGAGACCCAAAATGTTGTGTAAGCATTCAATTAAGATAGCAGCTTCCAAGTTCCACCATGACATGGCTGATGTACCCTGGGGTTGCTCCCGATGAGGGAGCTCCTCAACGGTCAACCACAGAGACCAAAATTTTTGTGTACTCATTCAATTATGATAGCAACTTCCAAGTTTCACCATGACATGGCTGGTGTACCCTGGCTGGTGTAGCTGGTGTACCCCGGGTTAATACCCTCAAAAACGTCTTGAAATTGTTGAAGCGGAGCGAAAGGATTGTCAAGATTAACGGAAAGCACATCTAGCGTAGAAGTAACAACAAAGTACTTAATTATCTAATTTTTAATTCCTTGCAGTAGTCAGGTTGCTAAGTTATTACGTTGAAGTGTTGAAATGTTTCTACGAAACCACCAACTATGATAATGATGACCATCCAAGTAGATGCTGATCCAAATAGATGACCGTCGATGACCATCCAAGTAGATATTAGACGACGAAACAAAGTCCGTAATATAAGGGAATGTCAACTTATCGAAACTATTCATTAATAGGTACCGTCAAAGCGTCTTGAAATTTATAAACGGAAAGAAAGATATATCCTAGGTATAACTCATTTTATCTACCGTTTTGAACTCCATTCGTTGAACTGAGCGGAAGACGAAATTCGAATTATTAGCTGGCAAGATTTTGATATGGAATTAAACCACGGAATAGTAGCAAAAGTTAAATTTAATATTTATAATAACATCAATTGTTCCACTAATAACTACTATAACATATTGCAGAAATTACCACCTTTGTAATTAAGGGGTAAGTGGAATAAAACACTAATAATATTGAACCGAACGACATAATATTAAAACACTATGGATCTTATAACTATAACTTATAACTTATCCTATAGCATAACTGTTAAACATAATTATGGATATTACACCGCACGAAATGTGTTTAAATTTACTCGGACGAGTATAAGTTCGAGAGGAAGTTTTTATAGATGATTGTTCGTTTCGTATTCCGCTCTAACGCATTGTTCTATCTCGTTCGCTTGAACTCATTTCAGTTTTAGTTCACGAAGAAATGCAATCGGTCCCATTGATGCCGTATCTGTAAACTCTATATGTACATTCTTACAGAAAAACATCTCTGGACTGCAAAATTTTACGAAAATTCCATATACTGTCAAATTGCTATTACCTTGGCAGGTAGGCATATTTAATATAATATTACCAATTTATTAGACTTAATATCCTTATTTTTAAAAACATTATATTTACATTTTCTCCGCGTCGCAACAAACCCCTCTCCTGCTCATTATATTATTTCAACTAAGATACAATAAATGATTTATATCCGAAAATAAAGTAAGAAACAAGTAACCACTGTTCGATAAAAACTAGGTTTCTGACTTACAATCCATAATAAACACACTCACTTAAATCTACGTAAATTCCATAGAATATACTGTCAAATTGATATTACCTTGGTAAGTAGGCATATTTAATACAATGTTACCAATTTATTAGACTTAATATCCTTATTTTTAAAAATATTATATTTATATTTTCTCCGCGTCGTAACAAACCCTTCTCCTGCTCTTATATTATTTCAACTAAGATACAATAAATGATTTATATCCGAAAATAAAATAAGAAACAAGTAACCACTGTTCGATAAAAACTAGGTTTCTTATAATCCATAATAAACACACACACACACATCTATCTAGGTAAATTTAAAGGCATTAGAATTATCAATAAATGCATTTGACTGTTCCGTATAAATAATATAATAATATAATAAACATACACACTTAAATCTAGGTTTTTAAGCAATTAGAATCATATCAGTAAATGCATTTGATTGTTCCATATTGGCTGTTCGTAGATAAATAAAATTTCACAAAAAGTAACTGAAAAATAAAATGCATACATACAATAGAATATACTACCTACTGGAGATCGCATTGTTCGAATTCATCTAAAAAAGTGTTCGTGCTCCACCGATGCACTATGTTCTGCTTGCTTAGAAGACAAAGATTACTCAACAAAGGTCTACCGCCGTCCGTTGCTTTTCGATTGTTTAATATCTTTCAATTGGCATTTGGCAGCAGTCATGTGATTTTTAAGACAAATTTTCCAACCAAATGCATGCTTGCATATTGTACAAACAAAGGGCTTGATTTTTCGGTGTATTACATTTATATGCCCGATTAAGTTCGATTTGTGGGTGAAAGCTCTGTTACATTCCGCACAACTATACTTCATTCTGAGATGTACTGAGTTTATATGGACCTTAAACTGCCCTCGTGATGCAAAACTGCGATTGCATTTGTCACAAG
The DNA here is from genome assembly GCA_944548615.1 of Micropterix aruncella. NCBI lineage: Eukaryota > Metazoa > Arthropoda > Insecta > Lepidoptera > Micropterigidae > Micropterix > Micropterix aruncella. The sequence goes on from OX155974.1 coordinate 1,239,184, forward strand.
CGAAAGGCTTCAATTTCCGGTGGACAGAATTGACATGTCTAAATAAATCAACACTCATAAAGAAAGCGCATTTGCATTCCTTACATTCAAATTCCTTCATTTTTCTATGAACGCCATCGATGTGCCGTTTAAAGGTTGTTTGATTTGGAAATTCTTTGTTGCATAAATCACAGGTGAATACGTTCAACCGTCGGTGAGTGAAATTTACATGCCGTAGTAAGCATTTGCGATCAGAAAAGACTTTCTCACACTGCTGACACGCATGCTTTAGTTTGCGATGGGTCGATTGGACGTGTGTTTTCAAACTTTCTCTATATGAAAATGCCCTGTCACACTGTTCACACGTATATTTCTTAAATTTCCTATGCACTATATTAACATGCTTAATTAGATTAAATCTTCTACTTGATTGATATCTACATTTGACACAAATATATTTCCTAACATTTGGCCTGATACAGTCTTTGCAAAATAGCACAATTTCATGGTCATGCTTGCATGCTCCCATTGGCACGCTGCTGTCTAGATGGCGATCGCAGACAACGCATGTGAATTTATCAAATTTCGTTAACAATACTTTGACCTCTTTGGTCTCCTCAATATCATCTTCCTGTTCCTTGCTGACTGATTCGACAGGATCGCTTCGTTCGGGTTTTAGGAAAGCCACTGCCTCTTCTTCGAATTCCATTATATTTGCTTCCATATAAGAAGAGTTTGGTTGTTCCTCTTTAAAGCAAATATCGCTTTCTGGTTTCAACGTGTCACTGTATTTATTGTCAGAACAACTTGGCATCCTGTCTTCGACATCGGACTCTAATTCTATCTTCACTTTAATGTCTGCATGATTTTCATCATTTTCCTGCCTTTCCATGGTGAATATTTCTACTTCTTATTATATATAGAGGTAAAATAAAGCGGAAAACTGCAGAAATTGACACGATCTACACCGTAAATAAATGTCATTATTTTGACGTATCGTGTTTAGTATTGCCACATCTTGGATTATGAAATTCAATATTTATACAAGTTGTTTTTACTGCACGTGATATTTTTAGCGAGTTAATCAGTAAAACAAAGTAAGCAACTTTTGAAAAAAAAGTGAAAAAAAAAACAAAAAAAATATATTTTTTTTAATTAACGTTTTGTGTTTTTTAATAGAGCTATGATAACGAAGCGATATCTAGCGGTAAGTAAAATGTCGCTATTATTGTTTATTTACGATTTAAACCTACCGCTAGACAGCGCAGCGCACTGAAAATTTTCTCAAACCGTTACATAGTTAATTTCTTCAAACTTTCAAATTAAAAAAAAAACAAAAATCCGTTTTTAAAAAAAAAACTTCGTTTTTTCCTAGTTTCTTTATCAAAAGTTGCTTACCTCGTTTTACTGATTAACCCACTAAAAATGCCCGTGCAGTAAAACCAACGGCGGATCCAGGGGGGGGTCACGCCCCCCCCCCCCCGGGGCCTGGGCTAGGCATACGTCGACCACTGATATGTTTTGTAAAATCTATTGATTGTATTTATTTTTTAAACTATTTGATTTGTATTTATTTTTGTAAATTTGGAGCCTCTCCTGCTGGACCTCTACTATGTGACCCCCCCCCCCCCCCCTGACTCGAAGGCTGGATCCGCCCTTGAGTAAAACCATCCTGTATATTAGTCGTAGTTTATATATCTATATTAGTAATAGGTTTAATATCTATCTTTTTCATAATGAGTTTGGGAACGTTTTTTTTTTATTATTTTCCTTAAGACTTAATAAATAATGTTGTTTATAATATTTTTAACGGTTAGATTCTTATTTTTTTAAATTAAGAATTAAGATTTCATCTCTTTTATTACTCTTTTTATTAATATTGTTATTATACTCCCTATAATTATAGGGAGAGTGTCAAGGTACGAAATCGTATGTGTTGAAATATTGAAATCGCGTGAGTGTGAATTATTGGTATACCTTAACAAAATCTATACAAATAAAACAAAGTCGGGTTTGTTAGAACACTTAAACTCGAGAGCGGCTGCACCGATTTTCATGGTTTTTGATTTGTAGTATTTGTCTCCGTTCCGAATAGCAGAATAACTATTAAAAACAAAAATTGAAAAGTTGGCGAAAACTTACAGCTATTGGAAAAGTGGCCCTAAAATGCCCGTTCTCTTTTGTAATAGTAATATTAGTTGTAGTCAGTTAGCCTACTTACCAACGTAATAGTAATTTTATAGTTCAATGTATGTTTTTTTTATTCTCTATATTTTGTAGTCTAGAAACGTTTTGATGTAAGAATGTACATATTCAGGTTTACCAATACAGCATTGATACATTTTTATTAATATTACCAGCGTTTCATTTCATACTAGCTGACCCCTGCTCACTTCGTTGGGCGGTAAAACTTTTTACCTGTGATGAAATTATGAGTGTGGTTCGGTTAGTACTGAGTGCTATGATTTATTTCCTGACTGCCAATAGAATCATATTTTTACTGCATGTGAATGTATGTATTTGCATGCCAATTTGACTATAATACCGTTATTTGTGAGTCTTCTTGTGAGTGTCTTATCTCTTTAACTATTTATGCAGTAATAGAGAAATTATATGCAGTAAAAGGGAAAAGTCTTTTGTTTTAAACACTTGAGACGATAAATTTACTTATTTTGATATGAATTCATAATTGTTGATAATATGACCAATAAACACGACCTAACGATTTAAATTATTTTTTTAATTTAAAATACTACTTTTTGTGACTTAAATATAAAAGTTAGACATATGCTGACGCTGACTTTTTTCTAGGCATTATAAATCTCTACAACTTTTCTCTAGAACTTAATCATAATATCTCTCATCGTTCGTTAGAAACGTTTTCGTTCGACCGCTTATTCTCCGACTTACTTTGCAAATCCGACTACCACGAAAAAGTCTTTTCATTTTTCGGATTAATAATAGCCTATGACACTCACAAATAACGTGGCTTTCTATTGGTAAAAGAATTTTCAAAATCGGTTCAGTAGATCCAGAGATTACTTCCTACAACGTCACAAACTTTACCTCTTTATAATATTAGTACCTATTATAGATACCGCTTCACCTAATAAAACGACATTTTCTGCAAAACATTATGATAGGTGTTAGTAGATTTATTATTATTAAAATGAATAGTATTTTTGCATTATTTGGTCCATACGCGAACTAATAATTTGAATTTCTTCTGCCACTCAGTTCAACGAATGAGTTCAGACGGCAGATAAAATGGTTTTGATCTCGGATAAAAGATGTATTCTTCATTAAAATAAAATGTATAACTTTAATTCCCCTCCTCTTCCTCCAATCCCATTCCTAGGGGGGGCTAACGGGCCCATGATGAGTTGGCCACGATGACCCATGTGTTCAGGGTCGGTCACACTCACGGGTCAACACCCATCCGACGGCCTCCCCGCATGGGGTGCGAATCCTGGGTAGGACACTGAGTCAACCAGTCTCCCCTGGGAATCAAACCTCTGGCGCCCCTGGACGGTCTGCACACCGTGCGGCGCAAGCCTACCGATTGTGCTCTCCGACTAACAGTCGGGGGAGTCTGGGAACTGTATTGTTTCCTATAGAGCGGAGGTGGTTGTCTACCTTACGGCGACTGCTCTTGAATTGACCATTGGCCATCCGATCCCGTGCAAGAGGCGGGCAAAGGACGCCTTGGTCCGCGATAGATTCGGTGCACTCCGTTTCACCGCTTCATAAGGGAGAGGACCGCGCAAGCGACCTCGAACTCGGGACCAATCGAGAGACCGGAGAAATCTGGTCACAATTGGAAGTGAGGGCGCGAGTATCTCGAGCCCGCCGGGTTTATTCCTGGCTAACTCGCAGTAAGGCGTTGGACTCTCACGGGTTGTGACGTAGCTGGACGTAGGATTGTACTGTCCAAAGCTTCTACGTTCAGTGCAGGGCGACAGAACGACTAATCGTTAAAACGTCCTGTGGTGACGGGCTCGCCCGTTGTAGTCGACACCGCAAGATATCCCATTCCTAGGCGACTGTATATTTTTACGATCTTTAAGTGGAAACTTTTAACTGGCTTGTAGTCTATAAATAGAATTCAGATATTTCTCCTGTAATAGCTGTAAGTTTCCTTAATAATAATAAAATTAAAAAAAAAATAATATTGGTAACCGTTTCTCTTGTTTTAATATTTTTAAGACGTTTTCGAGGGTAGAATTGAACAGTTTAGGGGAGATAGCATTCTCCCATATTACGGTTTCATCCACCGGCTTTTTGGCAGCGGTGAATTGTCTCAACAGGCGAACCGGTCACCCTAAGTAGACATGACGATATTGATCTATCTTTCAGCCTGGATGAACGTAGGGACTTAAGGACGAAACAGTCCACCGTCTAGCTACCCCATCACACCCGTAAGAAGACAACGCCTTATCGCGATACACTAAAAAACGATTCCAGCATGCTGACCTCGCGCCCTTACTACCAGTTATGGCCGGATTTATCCATACTCCCGACTCCGTACACCAGCCGTGGCCTGGGGTACAGAGTCCTTTCCGGGGTAGACTCTAATTTGAGGAGGCTACTGGATATGAGCTGAGCCGTGTGTTAAGTCGACCTCAAAGAATGAGTTTGGGTCCTATTGTTCCGATAGGCGCGCACAGCTGGCTGCTTAGGTGCCTGTAAAATAAGCGCAGAGTATGAAATAGGCGCGATCTTTGATTTTTCCGGGGTATTTTTTGACAACGGGAAGCGATCGAATCGCATTCCTGCGAGGGTAAAAATCCTCCATTGAGGCAAAACTGAGCGATTATGAGCGTATCGACTAAGACGCAGCAGTTAAAGAGTAGGTATTTTAGGCGTTTATCCAACCTATTTTAAAGTTGTAATTTTCATAGGCTCACTCGAAAAATTTCTATTACACAACATTTTCGTCGTGTCCAATTGACGGCTAAAGACCGCTCTTGGACGTGTCAAAATAATTGGGTTAGGTAGTAAGTCTCGTTACTACTCTTTACTGAACATACATAGGTAGTCAAGAATTAACTACTAGATTGTCAAACTATAAATATAAATAATCGAAATAGAAGCCTAATATTTGAAGTAGTTAGTAGGTTCGAAAAGATACGTAGTAAAATTATTCATCGTAATATTCAAATTGTCAGTAAAAGATTAAATAATCAAATTAAGTCTACGTTATGCATTTTAAACTAAAAGTACAGATATAAGACCATATAAAACAATCAGACAATAAGGCTCTACTTTTTTAAGTAATTTAAATGAGCACAATATTTGAAAAATTATTTCCTTCAAATTCGGCCAGATTATAGAAAGGGTGGCTTATCAGCATCTCCTTGATGTTTTTTTTCAATTTGATTTACTCCAGCTGTTTAAATTTTGTAGGGAGTAGATTATAGAATTTAATGCTAAGGTACAAGCAGCTTTTCTGTACTTTTGCCAGTCGTATTCGGGGTATGCATAAAAGATATTAAGGATAATATAAAGATAAAGAGTATTTATTTCTATTACAATCATTTGTGTTGTGTAAGAATGGCATTAAATTAGTTACTCAATTTAAAGTAAACTTAATGCTAAAGTATAACTAAAGGGCATTTAAATTAAACTCAATTTAAAAATATCATATAACATTCCTTCAAACTTTTCAATTAATAAAAACAAAGGCTATAAAGTAACAATTTACAATAAAAACAATTGACAATAAAAGACAATATATTAAATTCTAGGGGTTAAGAAGATTCACGCGGATGGATCTCTTGAAAATTTAGATTTTTTTAATCGCCATTAATCTATCAGGCAATTTATTAAATGCACGCGGGAGGCGTGCATTTAAATAATAATGAAAATATGAATCTTGTTGCAAATTTCTCAACCTTTCGTACCAAGATGCCAAATTTCATTGTTTTGATATTTTTCCTAATAAAAATAAATAAAATCTGAATTCATCACCTTTTTGTAATTACCATTTTTCTTGGAATTGATAGGGGTAAACATCTTGAAACTATATTAGTAATACGTATCAAGAAACTGTATAAAATGTGGCGATGCTATAATTTTATTTTTTTTATCTATTATATCTTCCAAAAAACAAAATAAAAATATTTGATAAGCGTGATTTCAGTAGAATAGTCAAGCAGTGCAAACGAAAATAGGCCTTCCGTCTATGGCGCTCCGCTGCACTTTCGTGTGGCAAGTTCATTGCGCGTTTGGTCGCACGCCAACGCGGTCGTGTCAGGCCCTGCGTCGCTTTTTATAGCTCCAGAGCGAGATTGCAACAAGAGCGAGATGCCAACAGGCAGTAGGGCTTCTCAAGTGGCAGCCCAGCGATATTTTTTAATTCTTTGTTATAAATACCAGTTTTTAGTACCAAGAGGGCTCGGCTGGTTGACCGTACACAAATTAACTGCAATGACATTCGGGGTGAGTATTGATTAACAGGCATCCTTGAAGGGGGCTAATCTGTACGAGCAGATAAGCAAGTTTTGATAAAAAAATGAGGGGAAAAAATTATTTGAAAATAATTTCTTCTTTTGAAAAATAGTATAAAAGGCTCTAAGCACGATTCGCTATCAAGCGGTAAGTAAAATATCGCTAATATCGTTTCTTAGCGACATTTTACGTACCAATAGATGGCGCAACGCGCTCAAACTGTTTTTTAACACGCTTTTATTAGGTCGACCCGTATGTAACTATGTAATGTAATCTAAGGTAACTAGTTTAAACATCTTCCAAGGATCGTAGCGTCATGAAAATTATCAGCTATATGTAGTTCTGATGACAATACAATAATATGGTACTGTCGAACTGATCTGATGATGGAGTCGGAAGATATGAACTGGAACTTCATGATGGAACATCGTATCATAGCTGCGTTTGGACTTGTTAGGAAAGTCTCGGAATGAACTTTGACCACGATTACCTAGGTTTCAAAATATGATGATGAAGCCGGAAGATAGGCACTGGCATTCCATGATGGAATATCGTATCATAGCCGTGTTTGGACTTGTTAGAAAGGTCTTGTAATGAACTTTGACCACGCTTAAGTTTCAAGGTTTTTTTTGGTTTTTAGGTGCATCTATAAAAGCGTGTTTTTAGTGTTTTTTTAAACTATTAATTTATTAACAGTCAAGTTCTTCAAATTTGTAAATTTAAAAAATATTTGTAAATTTAAAAAAAACACAAAAATCAGCATTTAAAAAAAAGTATGTTTTGTTTTTCCCAAAAATGTTTATTAAAAGTTGTTCAGTTGCTCATACTGATTCTCGATTGGGCTCAAATTTGGGCTGTTGCCTTGCTAATCAAGTACTTGGATTAGCTCCGCTGCGCGCGCCGTCAGACAGTTCTTAACAGTCCTTGATATGTGACACTGAGCCCCATCATGCAGGGAAATAAAACAACGATGAACATCCATGTGAAGTTCCAACTTGTAACAAATTAAGGTACCGACGTCCATTTATAGTGATTTTAGACAACATGAAATAATAGCGACAGACAGGTAAGACACGGACATTGCACCACATATCAGCTGGCTTGGAGGACGTTTCCACAGTTTGTTGTATTTATATTTGCTCAACTCTTTTGCCCATCGGGAAGATATGTATTACTTGTAACACATTCAGGTAGATACTTGCTAGATACTGTCTAATTCTTATGTTTTCGGACGAACATCAGTTTTTTAAAAGGGATCCGAACTTCGTCGGAATTAATGTTACAATAAGCTACCCTCTAGTATCAAAAAAATATGCCGCGAAAGAAAAATGCCCCAATTTAAAAATAAACTCAAACTATATCTCATTAAAAGAAAATTGTACGACATTAACGATCTCTAAAAACTGTATTCATCTCGACTATATCTCTTTCTGTAATAGGTTTTTAATCAATTTTCCCTTTGATTGCAACGGCAGCTGAGCTAGGTTTTTTATGATCGATTTAACGCATTATAAAACGCATTATTATAGAGATGGAAGGGTGAGGATTTTAAGCCTTCTGAAATGACCACGGCATGATTCTACATAACCATTCTTCATTTATGATAGCAACTTCCAAGTTCCACCATGACATGGCTGATGTGCCCTGGGCTGGCCTCCGAAGAGGGAACTCCTCCACGGTCAACAGCAGAGACCCAAAATGTTGTGTAAGCATTCAATATTATGATAGCAGCTTCCAAGTTCCACCATGACATGGCTGATGTACCCTGGGTTTGCTCCCGATGAGGGAGCTCCTCAACGGTCAACCACAGAGACCAAAATTTTTGTGTACGCATTCAATTATAATAGCAACTTCCAAGTTTCACCATGACATGGCTGTTGTACCCTGGCTGGTGTAGCTGGTGTACCCTGGGTTAATACCCTCAAAAACGTCTTGAAATTGTTGAAGCGGAGCGAAAGGGTTGTCAAGATTAACGGAAAACACATCTAGCGTAGAAGTAACAACAAAGTACTTAATTCTCTAATTTTTAATTCCTTGCAGTAGTCAGGTTGCTAAGTTATTACGTTGAAGCGTTGAAATGTTTCTACGAAACCACCAACTATGATAATGATGACCATCCAAGTAGATGTTGATCCAAATAGATGACCGTCGATGACCATCCAAGTAGATATTAGACGACGAAACAAAGCCCGTAATATAAGGGAATGTCAACTTACCGAAACTGTTCATTAATAGGTACCCTCAAAGCGTCTTGAAATTTATGAAACGGAAAGAAAGATATATCCTAGGTATAACTCATTTTATCTGCCGTTTTGAACTCCATTCGTTGAACTGAGCGGAAGCCAAAATTCGAATTATTAGCTGGCAAGATTTTGATATGAAATTAAACCACGGAATAGTAGCAAAAGTTACATTTAATATTAATAATAACATCAATTATTCCACTAATAACTACTATAACATATTGCAGAAATTACCACCTTTTGTAATTAAGGGGTAAGTAGAATAAAACACTAATAATATTGAACCGAACGACATAATATTAAAACACTATGGATCTTATAACTATAACTTATAACCATTAAACTTATCCAGCATAACTGTTAAACATAATTATGGATATTACACCGCACGAAATGTGTTTAAATTTATTCGGACGAGTATAAGTTCGAGAGGTAGTTTTTATAGATTTATTTATTTATTTATTTATTTATTTGCAGCTGTTATACAAAACATATACAAAAAAAACAAGAACACACAGATTAAAAATTAAAACTATAAATAGACAAAGACTATGAAATAAAGCTACAAACGCTGCAAATTAGGGGTATCCTCAGGATATCTCTTATCCTGGTTTTCAGGACACACCTATTAATTATTGATACATAGGTATATGATTTTTAAAATAAAATAACCAAATCAAATAAATCTTAAAACAAAAAATCCAAATAATCATAATCAAATAAATACACAAATCGAAATAATCAAAATCAAGATATTTAACATCAAATGATATTAAAAGAAAATAACGTAATTACATAAATTTAATAATCTACATATAATAAATCAAAAATAATCAAAATCAAAATATTTAACATTAAATAATCAGGTTACAAATTAATAAATAAACGAAGACAATAGTAATAATCCAATTAGCAATAGTTATTTTATAATAAAATCAAATTATGACATCTAAATATCTTCCTTTAATAATAAACTTTTAAAGTGGTATTTAAATACTGCAATTGATGATTGTTCGTTTCGTATTCCGCTCTAACGCATTGCTCTATCTCGTTCGCTTGAACTCATTTCAATTTTAGTTCACGAAGAAACGCAATCGGTCCCATTGATGCCGTATCTGTAAACTCTATATGTACATTCTTACAGAAAAACATCTCTGGACTGCAAAATTTTACGAAAATTCCATATACTGTCAAATTGCTATTACTTTGGCAGGTAGGCATATTTAATATAATATTACCAATTTATTAGACTTAATATCCTTATTTTTATTTTATTTTATTTATTTATTTAGGTACATAGGATTAGGTATACAGTTCATTCATAGGTCATGTAATCTTATAATAATTATATAAATTATTTAATAATTAATATAGGGAGGTTTAACACATCTTACATGACCTTTACTGCCAATAGCACATCTAACTAGGCGATAATTTGGCCCGTCTCTAGATGTGCATATTTTTACGCAATTTTAAGAAATGAAGTGTTTTTTCTTTTAAATAAATTATTTGGACCCACCACCTGTATATACACATAAATATACCAATTTTATAAAAAATATATAGCTATGTAATAAATATATACATTTATAGTTGTAATTTAATAAAATTTAAATTAAGAAAAATAGATAAGTGATACTAAATAAATTGTCGTGCGTTGCAAAGAAGTTGATCAGATTTTATATATCCCTTGTTAAGTAGCCATCTATTAAGGTTTGCTTTAAATATTTTTATGTTAGGATAATTTTTCATGCCTTCACTAAGGGAATTATATAATTTTGGGGCTATGTAGAATATATGTCTCTGGGCAAATGTTGTCTTGACTGACGGAATTATATAATTGATACTCGCGGACATTCTTGTGTTCAGATTGTTTTGAGTTCGGGCATGGTCATCTCTAGATTTGTAGAATGCAAGAAGCGCTTGCTTAATGAATAACTGTTTAGCTGATAGCACATGGGATTGGGAAAATAACAAGGCAGATGGATGACGCCGGTTTTTCCTGTTAATTACTCTCAATAATAATTTCTGCGCTTTTGTCAATCTATCCAGATTATCATTAGTAGTAGCGCCCCATGCCGCGACCCCGTAGGACAAAATACTCTGACACAAGGCCATGTATACCATTCTTATGGTTGTTTTGGACAGAATGTTGCGCAGCCGAAGAAATACATAAACCAGCTTTCTAATTCTCGAACTCAAATTTGCAATCTGATTTTCCCAACATAGCTTCTCATCTATCGTTATGCCTAAGTAGGAGACTGTTGCAGATTTGCTTAATTTGGTACATACACATCTATTCTTATCCAAGCATTTGTCGGTATGAATGGCAAGTGTTTGGTTGAGAAACTGGCTGGGATTTCCCCGCAAGCTGAAAGTGATAAATTTTGATTTCGCAGCATTTAGCGTTAAAATATGGTTGTCGATCCAAGTTTTAGCCAGTTCCAAGTTACTTTGAGCTTTGAAGAATGTATCATTCCAATTATTAGTCGCAGTAAGAAGGACAGTGTCGTCCGCGAAGGATACAATTCTACCATTAACAGGTAATTCGCACAATTCGTTGATGTAGATTAAAAAGAGAATTGGACCCAAAACACTACCTTGAGGGACACCGAATGACACGTTAGTCGCTTCGCTTATTTGTCGACCAATTACTGTGCTCTGAGTCCTCCTGTCTAGGTAACTCCGAACCCATTTTAAGGCCACCCCATCGATTCCGTAGTCAGTTAGTTTTTTTTCGAGGATTACATGGGAAACTGTGTCAAAAGCCTTTGACAGGTCAAGGAAAGTGGCAATTACCTTTTTTCCTTTGTCTATGTTTTCCACTATATATTGTATGACAGCATTGATGGCCTCACTGGTTCCCCGACCCTGTCTAAAGCCATACTGATTATTAGATAGCAGCTTCTGTGTCTCTAGATATTGAGTTAGTCTATGTTTGAATATTTTTTCATATACTTTAGAAACCACACTGAGGAGGGAGATAGGGCGATAATTTCCTATATCTTCTTTTTTACCACTTTTAAATATTGGTTTTATTATCGCTTTTTTCAGCCATGTTGGAAATATACCAGTCAAGAAACTGAGGTTTATTAGATGAGCAAGGGGCTCGGATAATGTTTCTGCAGATTGTTTAATTATCTTTGCCTGGATCCCATCTTTTCCTGGAGCACAGTCATCTCTGATACTTTTTATAGTCTTTAAGACCTCTTCTTTATTCGTTTGCAATAATTCGAATTTTTCATTTAATTCCGGTTGCTTATGCATTGATAAGGCTAGCTCCCTCTCAGACATACCCTTTTTATGCAGTATAGAGTTAGCTAGGTCTTGTCCTATACCAGTGAAGTAGTCATTAATGTAATTCAATATATCGTTAGAGTGTAAGTCCATTTTTTTTAATTCCTTATGTATATACATCTCTTTTATATCTGAGCTATTATTTCTGTTGTTCACTAACCCTTTGATAATTTCCCAAGTTTTTTTTTGTCCCCATTTACTCTATCTATTTTGTTTCTATAATACTTATCTCTAGTTTTTGTTATAAGTTTTTTACATATATTTCTATACCTTTTGTAGTACATTAAGAGTTGAATATCATTAGGGCATTGTTTAATCTGCTTATGTATAATGTCTCGCTTTCTTATGCTGAAAATCAGGCCATCGGTTATCCAAGGAGATAGTTTATTTCGAGACCTGGGTATAGTACATGCCTTTTCGATTGTATCCATTTTAATGCAATTTGTAAGAATATCATGGAATTGGTTGGCAGCAATGTTACTATCTTTACATTGTAATACTGGAGTCCAGTCCGTCTTTTTGAGGTTTTCTGATATTGATGCGTAATCGATTGTTTTTTTGGAATACGTCTGTTTAGGGCTGTTCCTTATTATTTTTTTAGATAGGCATAGACCAATTGCATAGTGGTCGGTGATGGTGGATTGGTAAATGAACGATTGACTATGAAATTTAGTTTTGATCATAAAATGATCTATGCAGCTCTTAGTATTCTCATCAACTCTAGTAGGTCTATTAATTCCGACCTCCAGTCCATAATGCGCCAGAAGGTTAAGATAGTTTTCCGCTTGAGTATTTTTATCATTTAAGATGTTAATGTTGATGTCTCCAGTTAATATTATATTAGACTCGTATCTATAGGCCTCTAGCAGATTATCCAATGACTCAAGAAAACTTGTTAAATTGGACTTGCTCGGAGACTTATAGATAGCAAATAAGTTTAGGGAATCATCTATTACTAAATGTAGGCAATTTGCATCATTGACGGATATTTCAGTGCTGCTTACGTGGAAATGTGACTTTACGTAGACCACAACCCCATCGTTTTGTAGTCTGGCGTTGTTAGTGTGATAAGTTTCGAAGCCTTGAACAGTTCTGGGGACATAAAGTTCGTTTAACCAGCATTCCGTGAGGATGATGACATCAAAGATATTATTGAATTGCTGAATAAGGATTAAAAAATCATCTAAGTTTTTACTAATGCTCCGTATGTTCATCGATATTATCTTTAGATAGTTACCTTTTTTAACATAGCTTAAACAGCTTTTTGAGCAATAGAACTCTCGACAGTTGTACGGATTGTGATCATCTAATTCTGTTGTGAACTCAGTCATTTCGGTCCGGTCTTACCAATAGAGGAGATTTTAGGTAGTGCAAACAATATAAGGCAACATCGAATATTAGCGCTCGAATATAAAGTAACATTAATTCAGGCTGTATCACTAGGTTTTTAGTGCAAGGGTATAAAATTGGGCTATTATCATATACACGAATATTCATTATTACATAGCTTATTAACAAGATATACTGAAATACTATATATAGAAGCAATAATTTATAAATACACCAATTTATATTCAGTAGCAATATACACAGTGTAATAGCATAGAATATTTTAATAATAATAGTACTAATAATTAGAGTTAAATATGGGAGATTAAGAAAAAGATGTAGTATATAACATACTTTTATAGACAAATAGTTAAACTTTAAACTCCTAGTGAGAAGGAGAATTCTGTTGCATGGTTTATTAAATATACATAAGGAAAAATATAAATGTAATAAAATATTAATGTAAATATAATGTTTTAAAAACATTATATTTACATTTTCTCCGCGTCGCAACAAACCCCTCTCCTGCTCATTATATTAATTCAACTAAGATACAATAAATGATTTATATCCGAAAATAAAGTAAGAAACAAGTAGGTAACCACTGTTCGATAAAAACTAGGTTTCTGACTTACAATCCATAATAAACACACTCACTTAAATCTACGTAAATTCCATAGAATATACTGTCAAATTGCTATTACCTTGGTAAGTAGGCATATTTAATACAATGTTACCAATTTATTAGACTTAATATCCTTATTTTTAAAAATATTATATTCACAAACCCTTCTCCTGCTCTTATATTATTTCAACTAAGATACAGTAAATGATTTATATCCGAAAATAAAATAAGAAACAAGTAACCACTGTTCGATAAAAACTAGGTTTCTGACTTATAATCCATAAAAAATGCACACACACACACATCTATCTAGGTAAATTTAAAGGCATTAGAATTATCAATAAATGCATTTGACTGTTTCGTATAAATAATATAATAATCTAATAAACATACACACTTAAATCTAGGTTTTTAAGCAATTGGAATCATATCAGTAAATGCATTTGATTGTTCCATATTGGCTCTTCGTAGATAAATAAAATTTCACAAAAAGTAACTGAAAAATAAAATGCATACATACAATAGAATATACTACCTACTGGAGATCGCATTGTTCGAATTCATCTAAAAAAGTGTTCGTGCTCCACCGATGCATTATATTCTGCTTGCTTAGAAGACGAAGAGTACTTATCAAAGGTCTACCGCCGACCGCTGCTTTTCGATTGTTTGATATCTTTCAATTGGCATTTGGCAGCAGTCATCTGATTTTTAAGACAAATTTTCCAACCAAATGCATGCTTGCATATTGTACAAACAAAGGGCTTGATTTTTCGGTGTATTACATTTATATGTCTGATTAACTGCGACTTTTGGGTGAAAGTTCTGTTACATTCCGCACAACTATACTTCATTCTGAGATGGACTGAGTTTATATGGACCTTTAACTCTCCTCGCGATGCAAAACTGCGATTGCATTTGTCGCACGCAAAAGGCTTCAATTTCCGGTGGACAGAATTGATATGTTGAATTAAATGACCACTCCTAAAGAAAGCGCGTTTGCATTCCTTACATTCAAATTCCTTCATTTTTCTATGAACGCCATCGATGTGCCGTTTAAAGCTTGTTTGATTTGGAAATTCTTTGTTGCATAAATCACACGTGAATACATTCAACTGCCGGTGAGTGAAATTTACATGCCGTAGTAAGTTGTTGCGATAAGAAAAGACTTTCTTACACTGCTGACACGCATGCTTTAGTCTGCGATGGATCGATTGGACGTGTGTTTTCAAATGTTGTCTATATGAAAATGGCCTGTCACACTGTTCACACGTATATTTCTTAAATTTCCTATGCACTATATTAACATGCTCAATTAGAACAAATCTACTACTTGATTCATATCTACATTTGACACAAATATATTTTTTAACATTTGGCCCGATACAGTCTTTGCAAAATAGCACAATTTCCTTGTTATGCTTGCATGCTCCCATTGGCACGCTTCTGTCTAGATGGCGATCGCAGACAACGCATGTGAATTTATCAAATTTCGTTAACAATACTTTGACCTCTTTCATCACGCTTCCTTCGGGTTTTATGAAAGCCACTGCCTCTTCTTCAAATTCCATTATATTTGCTTCCATATAAGAAGACTTTGGTTGTTCCTCTTTGAAGCAAATATCGCTTTCTGGTTTCAACGTGTCACTGTATTTATTGTCAGAACAACTTGGCATCCTGTCTTCGACATCGGACTCTAATTCTATCTTCACATTAATGTCTGCATGATTTTCATCATTTTCTTGCCTTTCCATGGTGAATATTTCTACTTCCTTTTATATATAGAGGTAATATAAAGCGGAAAACTGCTGAAATGTACACGATCTACACCGTAAATAAATGTCATTATTTTGACGTTTCGTGTTTAGTATTGCCACATCTTGGAATATGAAATTCAATATTTATACAAGTTGTTTTTACTGCACGTGATTTTTTTAGCGGGTTAATCAGTAAAATAAAGTATACAACAAAAAAAAAACAAAAGTATTTTTTTTTTTAATTTACGTTTTGTGTTTTTTTAATAGTGTACGATAACAATGCTGAAAGCTACGATAACAATGCTAAAACTAGCGGTAAGTAAAATGTCGCTATTATTGTTTATTTGCGATATTAAAACCTACCGCTAGACGGCGCAGCGCACTGAATTTTTTCTCAAACCCTTATCTAACAGTCAACTTCTTCAAACTTTCAAATTTAAAAAAAAAACAAAAATCCATTTTTAAAAAAAAAAATATTTTTTTCTAGTTTTTTTATCAAAAGTTGCTTACCTCGTTTTACTGATTAACCTACTAAAAAAGCCCGTGCAGTAAAACCATCCTGTATATTAGTCGTAGTTTATATATCTATATTAGTTATAGGTTTAATATCTATCTTTTTCATAATGAGTTTGGGAACGTGTTTTTTTTCATTATTTTCCTTGAGAATTAATAAATAATGATGGTTATAATACTTTTATTTTTAACGGTAAGATTGTTATTTTTTTAATTAGGAATTAAGATTTCATCTCTTTTATTGCTCTTTTTATTAATATTGTTATTATACTCCCTATAATTATAGGGAGAGTGTCAAGTTACGAGTAATCGTATGTGTTGAAATATTGAAATCGCGTGAGTGTGAATTATTGGTATACCTCAACAAAATCTATACAAATTAAACAAAGTCGGGTTTGTTAGAACACATAACTCGAGAACGGCTGCACCGATATTCATGGTTTTTGATTTGTAGTATTTGTCTCCGTTCCGAATAGCAGAATATTAAAACTATTAAAAACAAAAATTGAAAAGTTGGCGAAAACTTACAGCTATTGGAAAGTGGGCCTAAAATGCCCGTTCTCTTTTGTAATAGTAATATTAGTTGTAGTCAGTTATCCTACTTACCAAAGTAATAGTAGTTTTATAGCACAATGTATGTTTTTTTTTCTTCTCTATGTTTTGTAGTCTAGAAACATTTTGATATAAGAATGTACATATTTAGGTTTACCAATATCGCATTGATACATTTTTATTAATATTACCAGCGTTTTATTTCATACTAGCTGACCCCTGCCCACTTCGTTGGGCGGTAAAAATTTTTACTTGTGATGAAATTATGAGTGTGGTGCGGTTAGTACTCAAAATCAAAATGTTCTTTATTCATATCGACACAATTAAATATTATTTTTAATTTAGTTCTTATGATGCGTCCAAGCCTTACTCCCAAGCCGTTTTGTCATTTACATAATCAGATATTGTATAGTATGCTTTTTTATACAATTTTGCTTTGATGGTAGCTTTAAACTTATTTACAGATAGTTCTCTAATAGTATGAGGAAGTTTGTTATAGAAGCGTATACATTGTCCCAAAAAAGAATTGCTTATTTTGTGGAGACGAGTAGCACGTACAACAAGGTTATGCTTATGTCTAGTATTAAAATTATGAGTGTCGCTTTTTATTTTAAACTTGTCAATATTCTTGTGGACATACAACATTATATTTACATTTTCTCCGCGTCGCAACAAACCCCTCTCTTGCTCATTATATTAATTCAACTAAGATACAATAAATGATTTATATCCGAAAATAAAGTAAGAAACAGGTAACCACTGTTCGATAAAAACTAGGTTTCTGACTTACAATCCATAATAAACACACTCACTTAAATCTACGTAAATTCCATAGAATATACTGTCAAATTGCTATTACCTTGGTAAGTAGGCATATTTAATACAATGTTACCAATTTATTAGACTTAATATCCTTATTTTTAAAAATATTATATTCACAAACCCTTCTCCTGCTCTTATATTATTTCAACTAAGATACAGTAAATGATTTATATCCGAAAATAAAATAAGAAACAAGTAACCACTGTTCGATAAAAACTAGGTTTCTGACTTATAATCCATAAAAAACGCACACACACACACATCTATCTAGGTAAATTTAAAGGCATTAGAATTATCAATAAATGCATTTGACTGTTTCGTATAAATAATATAATAATCTAATAAACATACACACTTAAATCTAGGTTTTTAAGCAATTAGAATCATATCAGTAAATGCATTTGATTGTTCCATATTGGTTGTTCGTAGATTACTAAAATTTCACAAAAAGTAACTGAAAACTAAAATGCATACATACAATAGAATATACTATCTACTTGAGATCGCATTGTTCGATTTCATCTAAAAAGTGTTCGTGCTCCACCGATGCACTATGTTCTGCTTGCTTAGAAGAGGAAGAGTACTCATCAAAGGTCTACCGCCGACCGTTGCTTTTCGATTGTTTAATATCTTTCATTTGGCATTTGGCAGCAGTCATGTGATTTTTAAGATAAATTTTACGACCGAATGCATGTTTGCATATTGTACAAACAAAGGGTTTGATTTGTCGGTGTATTACATTTATATGTCCGATTAAATGCGACTTTTGGGTGAAAGTTCTGTTACATTCCTCACAACTATACTTCATTCTGAGATGGACTGAGTTTATATGTTTCTTTAAATCTGCACGCAATGCAAAACTGCGATTGCATTTGTCGCACGCGAAAGGCTTCAATTTCCGGTGGACAGAATTGACATGTTTAATTAAATCACCACTCCTAAAGAAAGCACGTTTGCATTCCTTACATTCAAATTCCTTCATTTTTCTATGAACGCCATCGATGTGCTGTTTAAAGCGTGTTCGATCTGGAAATTCCTTGTTGCATAAATCACACGTGAATACATTCAACTGCCGGTGACTGAAATTTACATGCTGTAGTAAGCAGTTGCGATTATAAAAGACTTTCTTACACTGCTGACACGCATGCTTTAGTTTGCGATGGATCGATTGGACGTGTATTTTCAAACTGCTTCTACGTGAAAATGCCCTGTCACACTGTTCACACGTAAATTTCTTAAACTTCCTATGTACTATATCAACATGCTGAATTAGAATAACCCTTCTACTTGATTCGTAGCTACATTTGACACACATATATTTCTTCCCATTTGGCCTAATACAGTCTTTGCAAAATAGCACAATTTCTTTGTTATGCCTACATGCTCCCATTGGCACGCTTCTGTCTAGATGGCGATCGCAGACAACGCATGTGAATTTATCAAATTTCGTTAACAATACTTTGATCTCTTTCATCACGCCTCCTTCGGGTTTTATGAAAGCCACTGCCTCTTCTTCAAATTCCATTATATTTGCTTCCATATAAGAAGAGTTTGGTTGTTCCTCTTTGAAGCAAATATCGCTTTCTGGTTTCAACGTGTCACTGTATTTATTGTCAGAACAACTTGGCATCCTGTCTTCGACATCGGACTCTAATTCTATCTTCACATTAATGTCTGCATGATTTTCATCATTTTCTTGCCTTTCCATGGTGAATATTTCTACTTCCTTTTATATATAGAGGTAATATAAAGCGGAAAACTGCTGAAATGTACACGATCTACACCGTAAATAAATGTCATTATTTTGACGTTTCGTGTTTAGTATTGCCACATCTTGGAATATGAAATTGAATATTTATACAAGTTGTTTTTACTGCACGTGATTTTTTTAGCGGGTTAATCAGTAAAACAAAGTATACAACAAAAAAAAAAAACAAAGGTATTTTTTTTTAATTTACGTTTTGTGTTTTTTTAATAGTGTAAAAAGCTACGATAACAATGCTAAAACTAGCGGTAAGTAAAATGTCGCTATTATTGTTTATTTGCGATATTAAAACCTACCGCTAGACGGCGCAGCGCACTGAATTTTTTCTCAAACCCTTATCTAACAGTCAACTTCTTCAAACTTTCAAATTAAAAAAAAAAACAAAAATCCATTTTTAAAAAAAACTTGGTTTTTTTCTAGTTTCTTTATCAAAAGTTGCTTACCTCGTTTTACTGATTACCCTACTAAAAAAGCCCGTGCAGTAAAACCATCCTGTATATTAGTCGTAGTTTATATATCTATATTAGTTATAGGTTTAATATCTATCTTTTTCATAATGAGTTTGGGAACGTTTTTTTTTCATTATTTTCCTTGAGAATTAATAAATAATGTTGGTTATAATACTTTTATTTTTAACGGTAAGATTGTTATTTTTTTAATTAGGAATTAAGATTTCATCTCTTTTATTACTCATTTTATTAATATTGTTATTATACTCCCTATAATTATAGGGAGAGTGTCAAGTTACGAGTAATCGTATGTGTTGAAATATTGAAATCGCGTGAGTGTGAATTATTGGTATACCTCAACAAAATCTATACAAATTAAACAAAGTCGGGTTTGTTAGAACACATAACTCGAGAACGACTGCACCGATATTCATGGTTTTTGATTTGTAGTATTTGTCTCCGTTCCGAATAGCAGAATATTAAAACTATTAAAAACAAAAATTGAAAAGTTGGCGAAAACTTACAGGTATTGGAAAAGTGGGCCTAAAATGCCCGTTCTCTTTTGTAATAGTAATATTAGTTGTAGTCAGTTAGCCTACTTACCAACGTAATAGTAGTTTTATAGCACAATGTATGTTTTTTTTTATTCTCTATGTTTTGTAGTCTAGAAACATTTTGATATAAGAATGTACATATTTAGGTTCACCGCATTGATACATTTTTATGCCCAATTTTTACCGCCCACTTCGTTGGGCGGTAAAAATTTTTACTTGTGATGAGATTATGAGTGTGGTGCGGTTAGTACTCAAAATCAAAATCAAAATCAAAATGTTCTTTATTCATATCGACACAATTAAATATTATTTCTAATTTAGTTCTTATGATGCACCCAAGCCTTACTCCCAAGCCGTTTTGTCATTTACATAATCAGATATTGTTACAGTATGCTTTTTTATACAATTTTGCTTTGATGGTAGCTTTAAACTTATTTACAGATAGTTCTCTAATAGTATGAGGAAGTTTGTTATAGAAGCGTATACATTGTCCCAAAAAAGAATTGCTTATTTTGTGGAGACGAGTAGCACGTACAACAAGGTTATGCTTATGTCTAGTATTAAAATTATGAGTGTCGCTTTTTATTTTAAACTTGTCAATATTCTTGTGGACATACAACAGATTTTCGTATATATATTGTGATGCAACAGTAAGAATATTTATCTCTTTGAATTTTTCTCTAAGTGAAACTCGAGGACCAAGTTTATATATAGCTCTTACAGCACGTTTCTGTAGTATAAAGATGTTATTGATGTCCGCACAGCTTCCCCAGAGAAGAATCCCATAGGACATAATGCTATGAAAGTAACTAAAGTATACTATTCTTGCTGTATCTACATCAGTCAGCCGCCTTATTGTTTTAACTGCGTATGCCGCAGAGCTAAGTTTTCCTGACATTTTCTCAATTTGTGGGCCCCATTGTAATTTGGAGTCAATTGTTATCCCTAGATACACAGTTGAAGCAACAGGCTCCAGTCTAGTTCCATTTATTTCTACATTGGTTTGTAACTGCTAAACATTAGGTGTAGAAAATTTAATTACTTTGGTTTTTCTTTCATTTAATAGTAGGTTATTTACATTAAACCAATGGACAACTTTGAGAGTGCATTGTTAACTTCGTCATAATTGTACAATTTTCGACTAATTTTAAACATCAAAGAAGTATCATCAGCAAACAATACAATTTCGTGATTATTCCTTATGTGAAAGGGTAAATCATTGATGTATATTAAGAAGAGAAATGGGCCAAGAATGGAGCCTTGTGGGACACCCATGGTGACCATTGATCCTGGTGATCTTTTACCGTTTACATCAACCTTCTGAATTCTATTTCCCAAGTAAGAAGTAAGAAGATCAAGAGCCTTGTTCCTAATGCCATAGTGATGTAATTTTCTAACTAGTGTATCATGGTGTACACAATCAAATGCCTTAGACAAGTCACAGAAGATGCCTAATGCGTCTTGTGACTCTTCCCAGGCATTCAATATACCTGTCAATAGCTCGGTTCCCGCATCTATGGTTGAGCAACCCTTTGTAAATCCAAACTGTTTCTTATGAAGTAAATTATATTTGTTAAAATGAGTGTGCAATTGTCTAAGAATTAATTTTTCGAAAATTTTACTCAAAGTGGGAAGTACGGAAACTGGTCGAAAATTCGAGGGATCAGAAGTATCGCCAGATTTAAATAATGGTATAACTTTACTATGTTTCATCAGATCAGGAAACACTCCAGAAGTAACACAACAATTGAATATATATACTAGATAAGGTGCGATTATTTCTATGATGTATGAAATAGTTTTTACAGAAAATCCCCAAAGGTCATTGTTTTCTTTATCTCAATTGTTTTAAAGGCATTTATTATATCATTGCAGTTAACAATAGTGAAAGCGAAGTCGGTAACACATGCGGAAACGCTTTCTTTAAGTAGCATCTCAGCTGAAATGGAAGACGACTTGAGGGCGTTAGTCGTTATTAACGGTATATTCGTAAAAAATCGCTCAAACTCAGTCGCAACTTCCATATCCGCTATAGTGTCTAAATTATTTATCTTTAAATGAAAGTCCCTTGTGCGAGCTATAGCCCTATTTGTTTCATTATTAATAATATTCCATATAGCTTTAATTTTGTTTGTAGAGTTTTTGATCTTATTCTTCAAATAAATTGACTTCGCAGTGGAACAGGCTCGTTTGAATATTTTGGAATAGTTATTTACATAGTTCTTAAAAGTCGCACTATGCTTATAAGTTTTTTCGTTATACAGTTCATACAGTTCATACAATTTATTACGACTTTTGTAAATACCAACAGTTGCCCAATCACTAAAGCATAAGCGATTACTGATCGATTTCGTTTTAGGTATGAAGATTCTATTAAATTCAACTCTAATTAATTCAAAGAATGAGTCATAAAGTTGGTCAGGATTTTCATGAATTGGCAACCTTTGTAATTTGCTAATTAAGCTAGATTTAAATTCCCCTAGAAGGCACTCAGTAATTGGAATAAAACTAATATTTTTTCTTAGAACCCTAGTGCTTTTCTTAGGAAATGATACTAACTGACCGCAGTGATCAGAGTGCAAAATATTAATTAGTGATTTATAATTGGGTTTTATGTTTGTGAATATATTATCTATACAAGTAGCACTTGAGGCAGTTATCCTCGTAGGTTCAAGAAAAACATTATATAAGTTAAATGATCTAAATAAATTTAAAAAGTTACATGTCAAGGATTTTTTTTCTAATATATTGATGTTAAAGTCTCCACAAATAACAATTGTTTTAGGACTATTGGTTATTTTGAATAAGGCATCTTCCATAATTTTATAAAAAGCTTCATAAGGCGCACATGGTGGTTTGTATACACTCATAACAATGGTTTCCTCCAATTCTATACATGCAATCTCTAAAACTCGTTTGACAGAGAGGCTCACAATATGACGTCTTTCTTTAAATTTCAAGCATTTCTTTGTAATTATTAAAGAGCCACCACGTATCAACCGAACTTTGTTAAATGAGCTGGCAATCTGATGGTTATTGGAACTGAAAATGATCTGATGGCTTTTGAGCCATGATTCTGCTATACATAGAATGTCGATATGATTACAGTTCAAGAACAATTCTAATTCTAGCTCTTTGCCTATTATCCCCTGAATATTCTGATGCACCAGATTTATACAATTTTTTGGCATATTTTCTTGAGTAATAACCACTGATGGGGATATCAGAGTATTTATATTATTAATTTTCTCTGAAGACAATTGTATTAAATTACCATTATTGCTACTTAAGTTTTCATTTTCATTAATTACATAGCCAGAGTTTCGCTCTATTGTCTTAAAGTCTAATTTAAAGAATATGCAACATATTCTGAATTATCATTACTTAATCTCAAATCGTTTAACTGCTCATTAGTAGCAGTGGTGTTTGCCGATGTTTTGCCCGAGTAATTCAAACAATATGATAGCCCATTTGCTAACTGTTTTTTGCAAAAATTTGAAAGATAAACATTATCTATTGTGAAAGAGTAAAAATACTTATTAAAAGTATTTATGTCAAACAATTGGAATTTGTCATCATACAATGTCAACGTATGTAATTTATTATTTAGTTTATATCTAGACATATTTTCCATTTCGGGCAACAATTTACTATAAGGAAAAGCAAATAAGACAATTTTTTTCACATTTAACTGTGCCAATAATTCAAAATATTTTATTAATACATGTATATTTGCGTTTCCCCTTCTCCCAATAAAAATAATTAAAGTAGTGTCAGGACAATAACAACCATTAACTATTTTTTCTAATATTTGAGTAAAACTGGCGCCGGGAAAGCAAGATTAGCTACCAGTTCTCCGGATGTTTGTAACATTAATTGGCCCATATTTTTACCTATTTCATCACTGTACATAATAACTTCGGTGTTATTTTCTTTGCTATCTTTATGTAATGTTTTTTGGGAAGTAAAATTACTAAGACTATCATTCAACTCCACACCCTGGGTGTGCAATAGAGATATTGTAGTTCCATCTTCAACACTCTGGTTATTTACTTTATTTACAACCTGTTTGGTTGATTTTCCAGAATCTTCGTAGGACAAGTCAATTGTCATGACAGGAAGGCTGCTCATATTTGAGCAGGCAGAAACTGACGCTATGTCTGGAGCGCTAACGATCAGTTCCTCAAATAGCGACTGTGAATGTGCAGCCGTGGAATTCTGCTTCGTGCGCTCCATCTGTTCTATAGTATTATGTGCCTCTTTCAGCTTATTATTCAGCTCAGCGTTGTTTTGGAGAGTCGTCTCGAACTCAACGCGGCACTGGTCAAAGTTAGATACTATTGATTGAAGGTTACCCCTCTCCTGAATGATATTTTCAAGTTGTAAACTCATTTCTGCCATCTCTTTTTTGAGGTTGGAGTTCTTTTTAATCATTGCTAATACTTCCAACTCATTGTCAGCTCGTTCCTTTTGCAATTTCTCACTCTCAGTTTTATATATTTTCGATTGTTTTAAAGTTAATAAAAAATTACTGTTTAAGTCTTTATAGTGAACTTCTGCAGCTTCTAGGTCTTTTAAAACTGTTACGTATTTATCGTTCAACTCCTCATAGTATGCCTCTGCGACTGCTCTTCTAGTCATCATGTTTAATTACTTCAAATT
The DNA here is from genome assembly GCA_944548615.1 of Micropterix aruncella. Taxonomy (NCBI): domain Eukaryota; kingdom Metazoa; phylum Arthropoda; class Insecta; order Lepidoptera; family Micropterigidae; genus Micropterix; species Micropterix aruncella. The sequence goes on from OX155974.1 coordinate 1,264,178, forward strand.
AGTACAGAGTAGGAAAATGCTGACAATATTCAGAAATACGATAAGTCAAAAAAAATATTAAAAAAATCAGAACAAACAGAAATGATTAATTTGTGTATATTCCCCGATTATTCGCCGACTTATAAATTTTACAAATTATATTAAATATAAAATTATATTTTAGTACTTATTATTAGTTGTCTTATTATTAGTTGTCTGGCAACGCCGTTTTACGGGCGTACAGGCGGCGCAGGCGGCGTTGTTTGGTGGGTAGGTACCGCTCGCAGGACGATATTTAAATTTGTGCACTGTTTCAGAAGTTTAAAACAATGTTTCTCACCCAAATATCCACTAATTTCAATAATGAATATTGCAAAATGAAGCCTATTTCTTAAATAAGTTGACGATTTCGTTAGATGTAAAGATATTGTAACTTCACTACTTTTTTTGTATTTAAAAGGAAGGAGCGACAATTTGACGTTTAAATAGCAGCAGCGCTGCCAGACCACCTGATTGCCATGATTTATTTCCTGACTGCCAATAGAATAATATTTTTACTGCATATGTATGTATGTATTTGCATGCCAATTTGACTATAATACCGTTATTTGTGAGTCTTCTTGTGAGTGTCTTATCTCTTTAACTATTTATGCAGTAAAAGGGAAATAATTTCCCTGCAGTAAAAGGGAAAAGTCTTTTGTTTAAAGTCTCAAGTTTTACACTTGAGAGGATAAATTTACTTATTTTGATAATAATTCATAATTGTTGATAATATGACCAATAACCATGACCTAACTATTTAAATTATTTTTTAAATATAAAATACTTACTACTTTTTGTGACCTAAATATAAAAGTTAGACATATGCTGTCGCTGACTTTTTTGTAGGCATTATAAATTTCTACAACTTTTCTCTAGAACTTAATCATATATCTCTCATCGTTAAGGCAGCGTTAGTTAGAAACCTTTTCGTTCGACCGCTTATTCTCCGACTTACTTTGCAAATCCGACTACCACGAAAATGTCTTTTCATTTTTCGGATTAATAATAGCCTATGACACTCACAAATAACGTGGCTTTCTATTGGGTGTTAGTGGATTTATTATTATTAATATAAATAGTGTTTTTGCATTATTTGGTGTATTTTCATATTAATACGCCATACGCCAACTAATAATTTGAATTTCTTCTGCCACTCAGTTCAACGAATGAGTTCAGACGGCAGATAAAATGGTTTTGATCTCGGATAAGAGATGTATTCTTCATTAAAATAAAATTTATAACTTTAATTCCCCTCCACTTCCTCCTATCCCATTCCTAGGCGACTGTATATTTTTACGATCTTTAAGTGGAAACTTTTAACTGGCATTGTAGTCTAGAAAAAAAAAACAGATATTTCTTCTGTAATAACTGTAAGTTTCCTTAATAATAATAAAATGAAAAAAATTAAATTAATATTGGTAACCGTTTCTCTTGTTTTAATATTTTTAAGGCGTTTTCGAGGGTAGAATTGAACAGTTTTGGGGAGATAGCATTCTCCAATATTACGGTTCGCGGATCTATCTTTCAGCCTGGATGAACGTAGGGACTTAAGGACGAAACAGTCCACCGTCTAGCTACCCCATCACACCCGTAAGAAGACAACGCCTTATCGCGATACACTAAAAAACGATTCCAGCATGCTGACCTCGCGCCCTTACTACCAGTTATGGCCGGATTTATCCATACTCCCGACTCCGTACACCAGCCGTGGCCTGGGGTACAGAGTCCTTTCCGGGGTAGACTCTAATTTGAGGAGGCTACTGGATATGAGCTGAGCCGTGTGTTAAGTCGACCTCAAAGAATGAGTTTGGGTCCTATTGTTCCGATAGGCGCGCACAGCTGGCTGCTTAGGTGCCTGTAAAATAAGCGCAGAGTATGAAATAGGCGCGATCTTTGATTTTTCCGGGGTATTTTTTGACAACGGGAAGCGATCGAATCGCATTCCTGCGAGGGTAAAAATCCTCCATTGAGGCGAAACGGTCTGAGCGATTATGAGCGTATCGACTAAGACGCAGCAGTTAAAATGTATTTTAGGCGCTTATCCAACCTATTGTAAAGTTGTAATATTCATAGGCTCACTCGAAAATTTTCTATTACATTACATTTTCGTCGTGTCCAATTAACGGCTAAAGACCGCTCTTGGACGTGTCAAAATAATTGGGATAGGTAGTAAGTCTCGTTACTACTCTTTACTGAACATACATAGGTAGTCAAGAATTAACTACTAGATTGTCAAACTATAAATATAAATAATCAAAATAGAAGCCTAATATTTGAAGTAGTTAGTAATTCGAAAAGATACGTAGTAAAATTATTCATCGTAATATTCAAATTGTCAGTAAAAGGTTAAATAATCAAATCAAATCTACGTTATGCATTTTAAACTAAAAGTACAGATATAAGAATATATAAAATAATCAGACTGTGGCGTCCTTTTTGAAGGGGCCGACGAATTAGCAGCCTCTACTGCGTTCGTTTAGTATAGTCCGTAATCTGCGGTTTCTTTTCCTAAAGCAGACTACGGCATATTCACATTGAAAGAAGAGTTGAACGGCTTACCCCATATTCAGGTGGTTTGTTCGCAGGCGATGTCGTATACGGCTCCGGTGAGAGTTACTTTCTTGATGTCGGGTGATATGGTCACGTCGGCTTCTCAGTGGCTCTTTACTGGGGCAGTATGTCGGCTATCCTCTGTCGTTCACTGTCACTTTCTTCGATGTCACCATAGGGAGAATTATCTAATTGTTTTTAAAATAGGACCACTAACCAGTAAACAAAAAACTCAGTCTTACGGGAGAAAAAAGATTTATTTTAAAATATATCAAGTATTGTTTATTTAAAAATGTTTACACTTAAGTCCAAAAGAAATCGTACAATTCGGCTTCTCAGGATAATCTGTTCTTAGGATATCTACATATTGTAAAATACCCGAGTCTAAAATGTCAATAATTTAGTTTTCGGTAACGCGAAGTTCACTCACTAAATACACGTAACAAACGGTGTTGATGGTGTCGCGTTTTAGACGTTAGGCAACTGTACACGGTGCTAACAGATTTCAGACTGGTTTGATCCCGTCCGCTCTCGCTTTCTGGATCCTTCCAAATCGTGTTTTCGCGCGCTTCCCTATTATTGGCGGCGATTCTGGTCCAATATTTTCATTGGTTGCGTTTGAAAAGCGCGCGCTTACATTTTACTAAGGCGTGGCTTATAGCCTTCGGCTTTCTCCAACAGATGCCAGTATGCGCTATTTATGTCGATTTTAAGATTAAATTATAATCTAGCTAATTTAACCTTTACAATATCTTAAGTTACGCTAATTTATTTCTAAACTAGCCTAGGTAATGGTTGTCTAATAATTATTTTAATATTTTACGCATTTAGTGAGTTTGTGATTGTTTTTTAATCTTAATGTTAGATTCCGTAATATTATAGCTATCTCTACGTTATAAACATCAAAAAATACATTAAAAAATAATAATTATTATTCTAGTTTTAATCTAGCTTAATTAGGACGTTAAGTGCCTCAATTTTTGGTTGTCTAAGTATGGCATTTGCTCATTGTTAAACTGTATTTCGGCGAGTCATTCCAGCGACGGTATTTTCCATCGTCGCCTGTGGTTCGCCTATGGCGCCGGGTGTTTTATGGCTTTAGGGTCGGGATATTTTGCTTTATTGCCGTTTCTTCTTTCGGCGTAGAATATTCCGGGTTTTTTCCTAGAAACGAAGGCCGAGGGAGCTTTTTTTTTTTAATCTGCAGCTGCCTTAATTTATGCAAAGCTGTTAGTGGAAAGATGCATTTGTTTTTGAGTCATGGATATTGAAACTTACTTTAGGGTTTCGTATGCTATTCTTAACCTAATATGCACATTTTATTTATCCCCCAACATTCCCTTCCCCGTGAAAGAACTATTTTTCCCCGTTGTTTTTGTGGGAAATAGTTATCTTTCACTACCATTAGGTTTAGTGGGTATACGAGCAATCTTGTGGACGGGTCGTTTGTATAATCGGCCGTTGCACATGATCGTCGCTGACCTAACTTGACCGTCTGGGGCCGTGTGTACCTGCGTTATTCGACCACGTAGCCATGCATTTCGTGGGGCTTGCTGCTCTATTAAGAACGCAATATCGCCTTCTTTGATGGGGTCTACTTCGTCGAGCCACTTAGATCGTTTCGCCAATGTCGGAATGTATTCCTTGGTGAACCGATTCCAAAAATGGTTAGCCAACGTTTGAGCAATTCTCCATTGTCTTTTTAGACATAGGTTTTCTGAATCATATACTCCTATATTCGACCTTCCTGATGACGAGCCAATGAGAAAGTGGTTAGGGGTTAAACTTTCTTCGTCTTGGTCGTCTAGGGACACATGAGTAAGAGGACGCGAGTTTACCGAGTTTTCAGCTTCGGCCAGCAACGTAAGTAACGTTTCGTCTCGCGGCGCCTTTTCCCTTAAAGTGGCGTTTAGGGCCTTTTTAACCGATTGTATCAGTCGTTCATAGAACCCTCCCATATGTGCGGCTGCTGGCGTAATGAAGTGCCAGTTTATCGCCTTCATAGCGCATTGGGATTTTATATCTTCATAATTTATACTCTTCATGGCTAGCTTTATTTCATTATTAGATCCATGCAGGTTCGTACCGTTATCTGAATAGATATTAGTCGGCGGTCCTCGTCTGGCGCACATCCTCTTCAAGGCCATCATAGTCGCATCGCTTGACGCTGCATGAGCTATTTCGATATGGACGGCTCTTGTTGACATGCAACAGAAGAGGACGCCGTACCTTTTTTCCCGGTGGCGTCCTACGGTGACCTCTATGGGTCCGAAGAGGTCCAAACCTACATTTGTGAAAGGGCGAATGTGGTGCTCTAATCGAGTACTAGGTAGGTCCGCCATTTTCGGAGGAACTGGGCGGGCTCTATCCATTTGGCACTTTCTACATTCGCGGGTAACCGTTCGAATCGCTCCTCGTAACCGTAGAATCCAAAAGCGCTGCCGTAGCTCGTTGCAGACCCATTCTCGGCCTTGATGGCCGGAGCGTTCGTGTTGAGCAATGATCTGCAACCTAGTATACCGGTGTCGAGCATCCAATATGGCCGGCTTCTTTACTGTGAGCGCGATTCCTTCCACGGCGTTGATTCGACCACCCACTCGTAGGATTCCCTTGTCATCCAGGTATGCATTAAGGTTACGAGTTTTGCTGCTTTTATCTAAAGGTTTATTTTTTATTAGGTTGTCGAGGTCTTTTTCGAAACTATCCTTTTGACTCTGCCTTATCCAGTAGTCCTCGGCGCGGGTAATTTCTCCGGCCGTGAGGTGTAGTTCGCCAGACCCTTTTTTTAAACAGCGGTCTGTGAAGCGCATAACCCATGCGGTTGTTCGGAGTAGCCGCTCTAATTTTGAGAAACGCTCGGCGTTTATTAGGGGTTCGACCTGCGTGTCTGCGACCAAATGTACGGGCCGTTTCTCTTCTTCTTTGCCGCGATCCTCCGACGGGGTATCAATATCTGATGGCCATGTATCTGGATGTTCCCTAAGGAAATTCGGCCCATCAATCCATTTTTGGACTTCGTCCCCGTCGGCGCGACTGACCTCGTCTCTGGTGGCATGATCCGCTGGATTTTCTTTTGTGGGAACCCATCGCCATTGTTGGGGTGTCGTTAGTTGGTCAATTTCGCCCAGCCGGTGCGCCACGAATACGTTGAATTCTCGGGGATCTCGTTTTATCCATGATAATACTGTTCGACTATCGGACCATAGAGTAGTCTCCGAGAAATCCCACGTATGGTATCTTTTTATAGTAGTGGCCAATCTGCTAGCCATAGTGGCGGCTTGCAGTTCCAAACGTGGCATCGTGAGCGTTTTCAATGGCGCTACTTTATTTTTCCCAGCTATAAAGGCTGTACAGATACGTCCTTCGGGCGTCTCAAATCGTACATACGCAACTGATGAGTAAGCGCGTTCGCTCGCATCTGCGAATACGTGCAGCTGCGCGTTTTTTGCGAAACGCCCTGTAGCTTGATAGCTACGTCCGATTTTCACGTTCTTTACCTTTTTTAATTGGTGTAGCCACGTTCTCCATTTTTCGAAGGCGGCATTACCTATTTCCTTATCCCACTCCGTCTTGTCCATCCATATTGTTTGCAATAGGATCTTGGCCTTTACTGTTAGCGGGCCTAATATTCCTAGCGGGTCAAATGTACTCATTATAATTTGTAACGTTTGCCGCTTTGTAGGAACCTTATTCCCGCTTAACAGTATAGGATCGATCTTACGAAAATTTGTATCGAAAGACAAGACGTCTTCCTTTGGGTCCCAAATTAGCCCGAGTATTCTTTCGTTTGTTTCTTCGGGTCTGGTTTTCTTAATTTGGGACTTGGAACGCTGGTCCGCTGGGACTTCCTCGAGAATGGCACTATTGCTACTGGCCCAATTAACAATGTCGAATCCTCCGGCCTTGTGGATTCGCCTTACATTTTCGATCATTGTTTTGGCTGTCACAATACTGTCTGTGGAATCTAAGTAATCATCCATATAATGCCTGTTTATAATGGCATCGACAGCTTCAGGATGTTCGGCACGGAAGCGTTCTGCGTTCTGGTTTTTTGCATACTGGGCAGAACAAGGAGACGAGGTAGACCCAAATAATACGACGGCCATTGCGTAGTCCTCTGGTTCCCGGTTCTGGTCCAACTGCCTCCATAGAAATCGTTGGCTATTAGTGTCCTTCGGTGTCAACCGTACACGTAGGAACATTTCTTTTATATCTCCCGAGAACCCATATTGACCCTGTCGGAATTTAAATAATATTCCGATTAACGGTTTCAACAGGTCTGGGCCTGACAACAGTTGATCATTGAGACTGGTGCCTCCTGATTTTGCAGCGCAGTCAAAAACCAGTCTAATTTTCCCGGGTTTATTCAGATTCTCCACTGAAAAATGTGGGATGTACCAAGTGCGATCGTCGCGTTCCTGTGCCTCGTTTTGGCTAAGCTTACGTGCGTAGCCCTTTTCTAGGAAGTCATTTATGGTGGCTTGATACTGGGTAGCCAACGTGGGATTTTTAAGTAATTTTTTCTCCATCGTTACTAACCGTCGTTCGGCCATGCTGCGGTTTGGTGGTAGGGTGACTTTATCACTCTTCCACAGTAGACCCGTCTGCCACCGTCCTTGTTCAATTATTGTAGTATTTCTTAACAAGGTTTCGGCTCTTTCATTGGTTTTCTCCTTGTGTTTTCTCACGAATGGGCCTAGTTCCTCATTGTCGAAGTATGTTTTGATTAGTTCATCTAGCTTTTTCCCTTGTCCCGGCCGCAGGTGATTGACACGCTGCCCGGCTGTGGAAAATTCCGTGGTACCACCGCCCAAGGTCCATCCTAATCGGCATGATGTGGCTATGGGCCCATTTGGTGGTCCAGAAACAATTGTTCGCGGGATGATCATCGGCCAATGGTCTATTCCAATTAAAATTTGGGGTTTACCATTTAAATCATTTAGTGGCACTCGTGACAAGTGAGGCCATTTATTTATTATTTCCTTGGCCTGGACGGTCTGGAGTGGTAAATTTAAATCCTCCACTGTTCGTACCCCTGTTAGTGGGTAGAACGTAGGCCCGTTGACCGGCCGTATATGGCAGTCAATTTTCATCGTGGTGCCACTGTCAATCGCCATACCAGAGGCGCCTACCAGATTTAGTGGACTTTTGGGCCCATATGCACCTATTTTGTCCGCCAGGTCCTTTTGCATTAGTGTTATTGTTGAACCTTCATCGCACAGAGCCAGTGTTCGGACGCAGCCACGGGGACCTTTGACTTCTACGTACGCTACTCGTAGTAATACGCCCGTTGCTCCATTCCATGTACTGGTCACTGCGCTCGGATCGTTTGGTGTGTCGCTACCCCTATACCTATGAGGTGTGTCTTCACCTGTATTTTTATGAAGTGTGTCGTCACCTTTATGTCTGTTAAGTGTGTCGTCACCTTTATTTTTATGAAGTGTGTCGTCACCTTTATGTCCATTAATTGTACCGTTTCCCTGGTTGTCGGACCTTGTCTGTTTCCTTGTGTCCTTATGTAACACCTTGTTGTGAGGCCATTTGCAACCTTTTACGTCGCATTTTCCCTGTGACTTACAGTTACGATGGGTGTGTCCAGGTTCGAGGCAGAGAGTACACAATCTCTGCTCCTTGACCCATGCCCATCGATCGCTTACATTAAGTTTTAACAAATATCGGCACTCAGGTGTTGCATGATTATATTTTTTGCATTTAAAACAGCTATTTACAAGTTCCTTTTCGGCGGTCGTATATACTCGTTTATGGGGGGGTGATTTTGCTCGTCCGCGTGGCTTGCTAACATTTTTATGAGTTTGGGGGAGTGGTTCCTCTTGAGACGCTACTTCTACTATGTTGTCTAACCACTCTCCGAAGTCTGAGAGCGTTGGGTGCGCTCCGTATCCTGCCGAGTACCATTGTAGTCTCAAGTGTTGGGGTAGTTTTTGGACTAGTTCCTTTAGTAACGGAGGATTTATTAGGTACGCAGAATGACCCATATTTTTTAACGAATACACTACATTGCAAACGGTTGTGCCATACTCGACTAACCTAAAAATTGAGTCACTTACCGATATTTCTTTGGTGCGTCGTGCTTCTTCCATCAGGGCTTCGATACGGGCTCCCGGTCTGCTAATGGTCTGAGCTAGTGATCCGGCTCGATTAGGACCAAAAAGAAACGCTATAATGTGGCGTCCTTTTTGAAGGGGCCGACGAATTAGCAGCCTCTACTGCGTTCGTTTAGTATAGTCCGTAATCTGCGGTTTCTTTTCCTAAAGCAGACTACGGCATATTCACATTGAAAGAAGAGTTGAACGGCTTACCCCATATTCAGGTGGTTTGTTCGCAGGCGATGTCGTATACGGCTCCGGTGAGAGTTACTTTCTTGATGTCGGGTGATATGGTCACGTCGGCTTCTCAGTGGCTCTTTACTGGGGCAGTATGTCGGCTATCCTCTGTCGTTCACTGTCACTTTCTTCGATGTCACCATAGGGAGAATTATCTAATTGTTTTTAAAATAGGACCACTAACCAGTAAACAAAAAACTCAGTCTTACGGGAGAAAAAAGATTTATTTTAAAATATATCAAGTATTGTTTATTTAAAAATGTTTACACTTAAGTCCAAAAGAAATCGTACAATTCGGCTTCTCAGGATAATCTGTTCTTAGGATATCTACATATTGTAAAATACCCGAGTCTAAAATGTCAATAATTTAGTTTTCGGTAACGCGAAGTTCACTCACTAAATACACGTAACAAACGGTGTTGATGGTGTCGCGTTTTAGACGTTAGGCAACTGTACACGGTGCTAACAGATTTCAGACTGGTTTGATCCCGTCCGCTCTCGCTTTCGGGATCCTTCCAAATCGTGTTTTCGCGCGCTTCCCTATTATTGGCGGCGATTCTGGTCCAATATTTTCATTGGTTGCGTTTGAAAAGCGCGCGCTTACATTTTACTAAGGCGTGGCTTATAGCCTTCGGCTTTCTCCAACAGATGCCAGTATGCGCTATTTATGTCGATTTTAAGATTAAATTATAATCTAGCTAATTTAACCTTTACAATATCTTAAGTTACGCTAATTTATTTCTAAACTAGCCTAGGTAATGGTTGTCTAATAATTATTTTAATATTTTACGCATTTAGTGAGTTTGTGATTGTTTTTTAATCTTAATGTTAGATTCCGTAATATTATAGCTATCTCTACGTTATAAACATCAAAAAATACATTAAAAAATAATAATTATTATTCTAGTTTTAATCTAGCTTAATTAGGACGTTAAGTGCCTCAATTTTTGGTTGTCTAAGTATGGCATTTGCTCATTGTTAAACTGTATTTCGGCGAGTCATTCCAGCGACGGTATTTTCCATCGTCGCCTGTGGTTCGCCTATGGCGCCGGGTGTTTTATGGCTTTAGGGTCGGGATATTTTGCTTTATTGCCGTTTCTTCTTTCGGCGTAGAATATTCCGGGTTTTTTCCTAGAAACGAAGGCCGAGGGAGCTTTTTTTTTTTAATCTGCAGCTGCCTTAATTTATGCAAAGCTGTTAGTGGAAAGATGCATTTGTTTTTGAGTCATGGATATTGAAACTTACTTTAGGGTTTCGTATGCTATTCTTAACCTAATATGCACATTTTATTTATCCCCCAACACAGACAATAAGGCTCTACTTTTTTAAGTACATACTTTAAATGGGCACAATATTTGAAAAAATATGTCCTTCAAATTCGGCCAGATTATAGAAAGGGTGGCTTATCAGCATCTCCTTGATTTTTTTTTTCAATTTTATGTACTCCAGCTATTTAAATTTTGTAGGGAGTAGATTATAAAATTTAATGCTAAGGTACAAGTAGCTTTTCTGTACTTTTGCCAGTCGTATTCGGGATACGCATAAAAGATATTAAAGACTAAAGATATAGAGTAAAGTAAACTTAATGCTAAAGTAAAACTAAAGGGCATTTAAATTAAACTCAATTTAAAAAGATCATATAACATTCCTCCAAACTTTTCAATTAACAAAAACAAAGGCTATAAAGTAACAATTTACAATAAAAACAATTGACAATAAAAGACAATATATTGAATGAAATTGTTATGTACGATGCTGTTTCCGCAATATTTTAAAATGTCGTTATATACATATTGATTTTAAGAAGATTCACCCTAATGGATCTCTTGAAAATTTCGATTTTTTTAATCGCCATAAATGTATCAGGCAATTTATTAAATGCACGCGGGAGGCGTGCATTTAAATAATAATGAAAATATGAATCTTGTTGCAAATTTCTCAACCTTTCGTACCAAGATGCCAAATTTCATTGTTTTGATTTTTTTCCTAATAAAAATAAATCAAATCTGAACTCATCACCTTTTTGTAATTAGCATTTTTCTTGGAATTGATAGGGGTAAACATCTTGAAACTATATTGGTAATACGTATCAAGAAACTGTATAAAATGTGGCGATGCTATATATTTTTTTCTAATATAATCCTCCAAAAAAACAAAAAAATATATTATTTGACAAGCGCGATTTCAGTAGAATATTCAAGCAGTGCAAACGAAAATAGGCCCTCCGTCTATGGCGCTACGCTGCACTTTCGTGTGGTAAGTTCATTGCGCGTTTGGTCGCATGCCAACGCGGTCGTGTCAGGCCCTGCGTCGCTTTTTATAGCTCCAGAGCGAGATTGCAACAAGAGCGAGATGGCAACAACTTGCGGTGTCAACTACAACGGGCGAGCCCGTCACCACAGGACGTTTTAACGATTTTCTCGTTCTGTCGCCCTGCAGTGAACGTAGAAGACTTTGGACATAACAAATCCAACGTCCAGCTACGTCACAACCCGCAAGAAGCCAACGCCTTACCGCAAGATAGGCAGTGTTACCTGGCGGGCCGACCCTCGCGCCCTTGCTTCCAATTGTAACCAGATTTCTCCGGTCTCTCGATTGGTTCCGAGTTCGAGGTCGCTTGCGCGGTCCTCTCCCTTACGAAGCGGTGAAACGGTGTGCACCGAATCTATCGCGGACCAAGGCGTCCTTTGTTAGACTCTGAACCGGGATCGGATGGCCAATGGTCATTTCAAGAGCAGTCGCCGTAAGGTAGACAACCACCCCCGCTCTATAGGAAACAATACAGTTCCCAGACTCCCCCGACTGTTAGTCGGAGAGCACAGTCGATTGGCTTGCGCCGCTCGGTGCGCAGACCGTCCAGGAGCGCCAGAGGTTTGATTCCCAGTGGAGATTGGTTGACCCAGTGTCCTACCCAGGTTCGCACCCCATGCGTGGAGGCCATCGGATGGTTTTTGACCCGTGAGTGTGACCGACCCTGAACACATGGGTCATCGTGGCCACCCCATCATGGGCCCATTAGCTCCCGAGATGGCAACAGGCAGTAGGGCTTCTCAAGTGGCAGCCTAGCGATATTTTTTAATTCTTTGTTATAAATACCAGTTTTTAGTACCAAGAGGGCTCGGCTGGTTGACCGTACACAAATTAACTGCAATGACATACGGGGTAAGTATTGATTAACAGGCATCCTTAAAGGGGGCTAATCTGTACGAGCAGATAAGCAACTTTTGATTTAAAAAAAGGTATTTCAAAAAAAAAATCTTCTTTTGAAAAATAGTATAAAAGGCTCTAAGCACGATGCGCTATCTAGCGGTAAGTAGATATCGCTAATATCGTTTCTAAGCGACATTTTAATTACCAATAGATGGCGCAACGCGCTCAAACTGTTTTTTAACAGTCAAGTTCTTCAAATTTGTAAATTTAAAAAAAACACAAAAATCAACATTTATTGGGCTCAAATTTGGGCTGTTAACTTTGATAATAAAGTACTTGGATTAGCTCCGCCGCGCGCGCCGTCAGATAGTTCTTAACAGTCCTTGATATTTGGCACTCAGCCCCTTCATGCAGGGAAATAAAACAACGATGAACATCCATGTGAATATAAAATCGAAGACTATCGCGGTTGTTTGACATTATAAATAGGATAGAAAACGAATTTACCGCGTGAAATTTGTAGGACCCGACGTTTCGGTGACGTTGCAGCCTGTGTATAATCCATGTGAAGTTCCAACTTGTAACAAATTAAGGTATATACCGACGTCCATTTATAGTAATTTTAGACGACATGAAATAATAGCGACAGACAGTACCAGACACGGACATTGCACCACATATTATCATCTGGCTTGGAGGACGTTTCCACAGTTGGTTGTATTTATATTTCCTCAACTCTTTTGCCCATCGGGAAGATATTACTTGTAACTCATTCAGGTAGATAGTTGCTAGATACTGTCTAATTCTTATGTTTTCGGACGAACATCATTTGTTTCTTTTTCATAGTAGTCGGCCGAGATGTAGTCGGCATAGTTTGTGACCTTTCCAAGGCCTTTGACTGCGTACAGCACGAAACGTTGGTTAGGAAACTTGAATACTACGGCATTACAGGTAGTTCATTAGCCCTTCTTAAAAACTACTTAAATGATAGGGTTCAGAAGGTTAACGTTGGCGGAGAGAGATCATCCGGCTCGTTAGTATAGGTACATGGGAGTACCACAAGGTTCAATACTTGGACCGTTCCTTTTTCTTATTTTTATTCGCAGATGATACCTCTTTGCTAGTCAAAGTAGGTAGACAACAACATAATTATGACGATGTGAATGATTCTATCTCGAATGTTGTGGAATGGTTCACAGCAAACTATCTGCTACTAAATGAAAAGAAAACAAAATGTATAAAATTCTCACTTCCAAATGTAAAGCAGATAGGGCCAAATATTATCATAAAAAATGAGCGCCTAGAACTGGTCAATTCCACTGTATTCCTTGGTATTACTTTAGATAAAAAGCTACAATGGGGCCCACATATTAAGAAATTGGCCGACAGGCTAAGTTCTGCAGCATATGCTGTAAAAAAATCGTAATTTAGCAGATATAGACACCGCGAGGCTGGTTTACTTCAGCTATTTTCACAGCTTGATGTCGTATGGCATCTTGCTGTGGGGTCATGCTGCTGACGCTGATAACATATTTATACTACAGAAACGAGCCATCCGCGCTATTTATAAATTAGGTGCTAGACAGTCGTTATGCGAAAAATTTAAAGAAATCAATAATTTGACACTTGCATCTAATTACATCTATGAAAATTTAATGTATGTGCATAAAAATAAACTACTGTTTTTAAAAAACTCTGATCTAGAAATAAAAATAAACTTGCTGACCATAAAAGTCGACTCTCCAAAACCACAAAATCATTCAAAGGGCAATGTATACGTAATACGCTTCTACAATAAAGTCCCAGAAAACATGCAAAATTTATCTGTGATACAATTTAAGTCATTTATTAAGAAGAAGCTGTACTCAAAGGGCTACTATAAAATTAATGATTATCTAGACGACAAAGACCCTTGGAAATAAAATGGTTACCTCGATGATTTATATCACGCTATATGTCACAATAATTTATTATGTCACAATAATTTCATTTTAAGCTATTGCATAGCTTTTATCGCAGGCAGGCCAGCGCGGGGACCGAATGAAGAAATTTCTTAACGAAAATTAATGATTTTAAACTGATAATTACGTCTAAACGAGTACTGCTTACGATTCGAAAAAAAAATATGTTAAACAAGAACATTTTCCTAATATTCTTAGATTTGAATATTTTAGATTTTGTTTATATTACATAGTGTAATTAATTTGTGAAATTAGATCTAACCGAACACAAAAACAACTACTACGTAAATACTATCTGGCGTATTATTATGAAACCTGCACCATTTTAAAGATAATTTTATTATCTATCTTTTTAACTACTTTTTTCGAATAGTCAAAGAATAATGTCCGTTTTTTTTGCTTTATTGAATAAAATTCGTGCTCGGCGCTCTATCGGAAGACGTTTAAAATATTCCGAATCATTTGCTTCCGCAGCCGCAAATGATTGGGAATAATTTCAACGTTTTCCGATAGAGCGCGGTTATCTGATATCAGAAAAAATAAAATAAATAAATAATTTTAGTTGCATAAGTTGTTAAAAATGCTATGCAATAGCTTTACCGCGGCAGTAACCGAGTGCCACACGTATTTTTTATATCATTTATGTATGTTTGTATGCATTATTGACTTCAAAAAGTTACGATTTCGTACTATTTTGAATCAAAAACTGGCAGTTCCGTTTGTATTTATTTATATGATTATGATTATTGACTGATTTCAAAAATTCTTCTAATTAAAGGTTGTATTCATCAATGGGAAGGACTGGGGAGATGTAGGGATCCGTACCTACGCTAGAAATGGTTGCTGCCACAGCAACGTAGCTCTTTGGCGTATGTACCTGTGTGCACGATTTCGGCCCATCAAGGCATAATATATCTACCAAATTTCTAGCCAATAAGTCCAATATTTGAAGATTGAAATATGAGTACCTAGTGCGTTCCTTGGTGAACCAATTTCAACCACAAACATTAGAACTCCTGCCATGACCAAATGAAGCTATTGAGCTGAATAATCCGATTAAGCTGAACTTTTAATGCAAGCATCAATTGATTATGATAAGAGTTAACCATATTATGGTTGAAATCAATCCATCAGGGGGTTGCACAAGTCATTTATAATTTATCTATACTAATATTATAAAGAGGTAAAGTTTGTGGGGTTGTAGGAAGTAATCTCTGGATCTACTGAACCGATTTGGAAAATTCTTTTACTAATAGAAAGCCACGTTATTTGTGAGTTTCATAGGCTATATATTAATCCGAAAAATGAAAAGACTTTTTCGTGGTAGTCGGATTTGCAAAGTAAGTCGGAGAATAAGCGGTCGAACGAAAACGTTTCTAACTGACGCTGCCTTAACGATGAGAGATATATGATTAAGTTCTAAAGAAAAGTTGTAGAGCTTGATAATGCCTACAAAAAAGTCAGCGACAGCATATGTCTACCTTTTATATTTAAGTCACAAAAAGTAGTATTTTATATTTAAAATATAATTTAAATCGTTAGGTCATGTTTATTGGTCATATTAGCAACAATTATGAATTATTATCAAAATAAGTAAATTTATCGTCTCAAGTGTTGAAAACAAAAGACTTTTCCCTATTACTGCATATAATTTCACTTTTACTTCATAAATGGTTAAAGAGATAAGACACTCACAAATAAGACACTCACAAGAAGACACTCACAAATAACGGTAATGTAGTCAAATTGGCATGCAAATACATACATACACAGTAAAATATAACTCTTCTTTTGGCAGTCAGGAAATAAATCATAGCAGTACTAACCGACCCACACTCATAATTTCATCACAAGTAAAAGTTTTACCGCCCAACGAAGTGGGCACGGGTCAGCTAGTGTTTAATATTATTATTATTTATTCTGGACAGCTTTGCTGATACGTCCAGATCAGATCTTGTAAAGCTAAACAATATTAGCAATATTATATAAACAATATTAACAAGTTTTTAGGTACAAATCGAGTGTGTTTTTAAATTGATTGACAGAGATTGCACTAATCACTTCGAATGGTAGTTTATTCCACATGTCCACCACTCTATTTGGCAGAATGTTCTTAAGAGGATTAGATTTAAATTTTATACGGTTGAGTTTTTTGTTGTGACCTCGAAGATTTGCATTGACGTTGAATTTGTAAATATTCTTCAGTGCAGGTACATCGTAATAATGTGTTCGAATTTTATATGTCTCAATCAGGTCCCCTCTTTGTCTTCTTCGTTTGATTGTAGTGATTCCAAGTAATTTCAAGCGATCTTCATAATTCCTATTCTTCATACCCACTGGCATTTTGGTTGCCCTTCGCTGAACCTTTTCCATGATATCTACATCTTTGCATAAGTAACTGTTCCAGATATGACAGCCATACTCAAGAATAGGACTCACATATGCCTTGTAGATCTTGATAAAAAACCTCTATTGAAAGATGTTGGAAAGCCTTCCTTATTAGATAGAGAGTAGAGTTCCTCGAAATAGGGTTCCTAGAATATAGAGTTCTTTGTTGATCTTGCGCGACTATACGCCAGGTTTTTGTTGATCCGTTTGCATTTGTTGATCCGGGCATGATTTGTTGATCTAATACTCCAACCACCATACATACGTTGATCCGATCGGATCAACAAGTGAAATCGGTTTCTTCCTCTAAGCCCCGCCCACTTTTAGCATCATTTATACAGATCACTCTTTATAGTTTGTTGATCCAATTCAAATGAACGCACTGTCACAAATAGCATATATGGGCATTCTTAACGCATTATTTGTAATAATATGATGAAACCTCTTTATAACGAGATAAATAAACCGCTTTTGGCATTTTTACATGAAACGATTTATCCGATTGAGCTGAAATTTGGCATGCTGGCATCGTTTTGTCATGGCATGAGCTGAAAAGATTGTAGTTAAGATCCGTCCACCCAGGGTTGGCTCCCAACGAGGGAACTCTGTGTTTTTAATCTGGTAAACTAAATGGTGAGACTCGATTTTATTACAATAATACCTTCTTCATTCTTACGAGTAACCTTTTACGTTTTGATTAGTAGTAGAAGAATTCAATGTTATCACGGCCAAATGTAATACTACTGTCTATACAACTATGTATTAGTTTTTAAGACAATAAACAATTTGATTTGATTTGATTTGACTCCTCAACGGTCAAAAGCAGAAACCTAAAATTTTGAGTACGCATTCAAATCAAATCAAATCAAATCAAATAATGTATTATCCTAAAAACTAATACATAGTTGTATAGACAGTTGTATTACATTTACATTTGGCCGTGATATTATTTAATTCTTCATGATCAAATTCTTCTATTAATAATCAAAACATAAAAGGTTACTCGTAAGAACAAAAAGAAGGTATTATTTTAGAAAATAAATCGAGTCTCATCATTTAGTTTACTAGATAATAAACACATAGTAAGATATGTAGAAAGTAAGATATAGATATGTAGTAAAGTATGAAGAAGATATGTAGAAATTAACTCAATAAGTAGTGATTCTATTACATTGAATATAATAAAGTAATGTAATGAGAAAAAAAGGTTTTAATGGACATAATTAATTCTTTACAATACCGATACAAATAATTTTTTTTTAGTATAAAATTAATAAATGTAATGTCAAAAAGAACAAAAAAAATGTGACGATTGTCAAAAAGTAAAATAAAATGTCTTAATGATTATATTTCAAATAAAAATAGTCAAGATATTTAAATAATATGTGCCTACCTAATAATAAAAATAGTCAATACATTTTAGTCAAAGTGAAAATTGATTAAAAACCTATTACAGAGAGATATATAGTCGAGATGCATACAGTTTTTAGAGATCGTTAATGTCGTACAATTTTCTCTTATGAGATATAGCTTGATTTTATTTTTAAATTGTGGCATTTTTCCTTCGCAACATATTTTTTTGATACTAGAGGCATTGATTTTATAGTAAAATCAATGCTAGAGGGTAGGTTATTGTAGCATATAATTCCGACGTAGTTCGGATCCCTTTTAAAAAAAAAACGGTTGTCTGTAAAGTCGGTTTACTGACGATAGTTGAACGTGACAACGTCATAAGAAAATACTGATGGAATGGTTGCAAGAAAATTTTAATTTTATTTGTTTGATAGATATTTTGTATGGATATAGAGAAGGAGGTAAATGGAAATCACAATTGAATTGATCAAGTTACATTTATTTGTACGCATAAATACAATTATTTCAATTTTGTTTTTTTTTTACAATGTACATAGTTTTTACAAGTATGAATATGCGTTGAGCAATTGTTTTACAACTTTTATACATGTGTGATATTTAACTTCTTACAATTTGTGTTATTCTGTTGAGAATAGGACCTATTTGACGAAAACATGTAAATGTATTATTGTATAGCAGCTATCCACGCGGACGCATCGCTCACTCAAGTAGGAGAGAGACAGATGTCGAACGCGGAATATTGAAACGCCTCAGAGCGAGGTAACGCCGCATGAGTCATGTTTTTTCGTGCGTGCAGCCGGCTCCATCGAATTATAAGACGTTGTCACGTCAAAATTCTAGATTTGAACGAGGAAGAATCAGATTATTTCTCCCCTGGTAAAGTGTTTATGGGTATCTGATTGTACCTATCGGCTAGGCTGAGCTAGGTTTTTTAGATCGATTTAACGCATTATAAAACGTATAGAGATGGAAGGGTGAGGATTTTAAGCCTTCTGAAATGACCACGGAATGATTCTACATAACCATTCTTCATTTATGATAGCAAGTTCCACCATGACATGGCTGATGTGCCCTGGGCTGGCCTCCGAAGAGAGAACTCCTCCACGGTCAACAGCAGAGACCCAAAATGTTGTGTAAGCATTCAATTATGACAGCAGCTTCCAAGTTCCACCATGACATGGCTGATGTACCCTGGGTTTGCTCCCGATGAGGGAGCTCCTCAACGGTCAACAACAGAGACCGAAATTTTTGTGTACGCATTCAATTATGATAGCAACTTCCAAGTTTCACCATGACATGGCTGGTGTACCCTGGCTGGTGTGGCTGGTGTACCCCGGGTTAATACCCTCAAAAACGTCTTGAAATTGTTGGAGCGGAGCGAAAGGGTTGTCAAGATTAACGGAAAACACATCTAGTATAGAAGTAACAACAAAGTAATACTAAGGGTAAGTAATAATAGGGGTAAAATGAATAAAACACTTAATTCTCTAATTTTTAATTCCTTGCAGTAGTCAGGTTGCTAAGTTATTACGTTGAAGTGTTGAAATGTTTCTACGAAACCACCAACTATGATAATGATGACCATCCAAGTAGATGTTGATCCAAATAGATGACCGTCGATGACCATCCAAGTAGATATTAGACGACGAAACAAAGTCTGTAATATAAGGGAATGTCAACTTACCGAAACTGTTCATTAATACCCTCAAAGCGTCTTGAAATTTATGAAACGGAAAGAAAGATATATCCTAGGTATAACTCATTTTATCTGCCGTTTTGAACTCCATTCGTTGAACTGAGCGGAAGACGAAATTCGAATTATTAGCTGGCAAGATTTTGATATGAAATTAAACCACGGAATAGTAGCAAAAGTTATATTTAATATTAATAATAACATCAATTATTCCACTAATAACTGCTATAACATATTGCAGAAATTACCACCTTTTGTACCTAATTAAGGGGTAAGTGGAATAAAACACTAATAATATTGAACCGAACGACATAATATTAAAACACTATGGATCTTCTAACTATACCTTATAACTTATAACCATTAAACTTATTCTATAGCATAACTGTTAAATATAATTATGAACCGCACGAAATGTGTTTAAATTTACTCGGACGAGTATAAGTTCGAGAGGTAGTTTTTATAGATGATTGTTCGTTTCGTATTCCGCTCTAACGCATTGCTCTATCTCGATCGCTTGAATTCATTTCAGTTTTAGTTCACGAAGAAACGCAATCGGTCCCATTGATGCTGTATCTGTAAACTCTATATTATGTACATTCTTACAGAAAAACATCTCTGGACTGCAAAATTTTACGGAAATTCCATATACTGTCAATTTGCTATTACCTTGGCACAGTGGCGGCGCTAGACCACACTTGGACGTCGGCGAAATTAGGTCGCGAGGCCTTTTTTATTTCCCAGTCAAAAAGAAAACGTTAGATTACATGAGCCGAATTATAGCGAAACTAATGTATGACTAAACAAGTTTTATTGCTAATCAAATGATGTTAAAAATTACACAAGTAGAAATTAAAATAGACGAACTTTTCGGCTTTTGGCCTCACTGAACTTTTTCAGGATTATGTCATAGCTAATACTAGCCGCTATTTCAGCTTCAATTGATAGAATTGATAACGCAGATAGTCTCTCTTGGGTCATCGTGCTTCTCAAGTAGGTCTTAATCAATTTTAACGTTGAGAAGCTTCTTTCAGCGGAAGCTTTTGCGAGGTCCCCTCAGGTGCGAGGCCGTCGGCGGTCGCCGACGTCGCCGACGCCTAGCGCCGCCACTGCCTTGGCAAGTAGGCATATTTAATATAAAATTACCAATTGATTAGACTTAATATCCTTATTTTTAAAAACAATATTATTTACATTTTCTCCGCGTCGTAACAAACCCCTCTCCTGCTCATTATATTATTTCAACTAAGATACAATAAATGATTTATATCCGAAAATAAAGTAAGTTAAACAAGTAACCACTGTTCGATAAAAACTAGGTTTCTGATTTATAATCCATAATAAACACATAGGTACATCTATCTAGGTAAATTTAAAGGCATTAGAATTGTCAATAAATGCATTTGAATGCATAAATGCATAAATGCGTATAAATAATATAATAATATAATAAACATACACACTTAAATCTAGGTTTTTAAGCAATTAGAATCATATCAGTAAATGCATTTGATTGTTCCATATTGGTTGTTCGTAGATTACTAAAATTTCACAAAAAGTAACTGAAAACTAAAATGCATACATAGGTCCAATAGAATATACTACCTACTGGAGATCGCATTGTTCGATTTCATCTAAAAAAGTGTTCGTGCTCTACCGATGCACTATGTTCTGTTTGCTTAAAAGACGAAGAGTACTTATCAAAGGTCTACCGCCGACCGTTGCTTTTCGATTGTTTTTAATATCTTTCATTTGGCATTTGGCAGCAGTCATGTGATTTTTAAGATAAATTTTCCGACCAAATGCATGTTTGCATATTGTACAACCAAAGGGCGTGTTTCGGTGTATTACATTTATATGTCTGATTAAGTGCGACTTTTGGGTAAAAGCTCTGTTACATTCCGCACAACTATACTTCATTCTGAGATGGACTGAGTTTACATGCTTCTTTAAATTTGCACGGAATGCAAAACTGCGATTGCATTTGTCGCACACGAAAGGCTTCAATTTGCGGTGGACAGAATTGACATGTCTAATTAAAGTACCACTCTCAAAGAAAGCGCGTTTGCATTCCTTACATTCAAATTCCTTCATTTTTCTATGAACGCCATCGATGTGCTGTTTAAAGCGTGTTCGATTTGGAAATTCTTTGTTGCATAAATCACACGTGAATACATTCAACTGCCGGTGACTGAAATTTACATGCTGTAGTAAGCATTTGCGATTATAAAAGACTTTCTTACACTGCTGACACGCATGCTTTAGTTTGCGATGGATCGATTGTACGTGTGTTTCCAAAGTTTGTCTATATGAAAATGCCCTGTCACACTCGTTACACTTATATTTCTTAAGTTTCCTATGCACTATATTGACATGCTCAATCAGCCCGAATCTACTACTCAATCCATAGTTACATTTGACACACATATATTTATTCCCATTTGGCTTAACACAGTCTTTGCAAAATAGCACAATTTCATTGTAATGCTTGCATGATCCCATTGGCACGCTTCTGTCTAGATGGCGATCGCAGACGACAGATGTGAATTTATCAAATTTTGTTAATGATACTTTGATCTCTTTCATCACGCTTCCTTCGGGTTTTATGAAAGCCCTCAACAGTATTTTATGAAAGTAATCAGATTATTTCTCCCCTGGTAAAGTGTTTATGGGTAGGTATCTGATTGTACCTATCGGCTAGGCTGAGCTAGGTTTTTTAGATCGATTTAACGCATTATACAACGTATAGAGATGGAAGGGTGAGGATTTTAAGCCTTCTGAAATGACCACGGAATGATTCTACATAACCATTCTTCATTTATGATAGCAACTTCCAAGTTCCACCATGACATGGCTGATGTGCCCTGGGCTGGCCTCCGAAGAGAGAACTCCTCCACGGTCAACAACAGAGACCCAAAATGTTGTGTAAGCATTCAATTATGACAGCAGCTTCCAAGTTCCACTATGACATGGCTGATGTACCCTGGGTTTGCTCCCGATGAGGGAGCTCAACGGTCAACCACAGAGACCAAAATTTTTGTGTACGCATTCAATTATAATAGTAACTTCCAAGTTTCACCATGACATGGCTGTTGTACCCTGGCTGGTGTAGCTGGTGTACCCTGGGTTAATACCCTCAAAAACGTCTTGAAATTGTTGAAGCGGAGCGAAAGGGTTGTCAAGATTAACGGAAAACACATCTAGCGTAGAAGTAACAACAAAGTACTTAATTCTCTAATTTTTAATTCCTTGCAGTAGTCAGGTTGCTAAGTTATTACGTTGAAGCGTTGAAATGTTTCTACGAAACCACCAACTATGATAATGATGACCATCCAAGTAGATGTTGATCCAAATAGATGATCGTCGATGACCATCCAAGTAGATATTAGACGACGAAACAAAGCCCGTAATATAAGGGAATGTCAACTTACCGAAACTGTTCATTAATAGGTACCCTCAAAGCGTCTTGAAATTTATGAAACGGAAAGAAAGATATATCCTAGGTATAGGGTAGGGGGCCCAAAAGATGAACATCCCCCAGAAGATGAACATTTGACGGTTTTTCGAATATCCTAAGAGATGGTATTTTTTTCTGTTGCGGAAACATTTTTTTTTCGTAATGGCAATGACATCCCTATGCTTGTGTAGAATTTGGTGTCAGTATTGCGACCAGTCTTGACAGGATAGCGCGTTGAAATTGTCCCTGGAGTGATTCGTTACTTTTGTATGGAAACCTTCTAAGGTATGCACTTACCATCACTAAGCTTTTTCGTTGATTGTTCGAATTTGAATTGTCAGATCATGACTCTAATGCTATGGATGAAATATAGACTATGTTATTGACTGTTAAAAGAGTTTAATGGAAATTAAAATCAGTTATGTTATTTAAAAACCGCTGTTCAAGTAATGGTCCTCAAAAGTTAACTGAAACCCAATAGTTGAACGTCGTTCATGTATTGGGTATTTCCACGAAAAGAAGATTAGCGTTTTTGACGCACGACTGGATTATTTTATTTGACAATAATGGAATGAATGACTTCAGCATGTTATTATTTATATTACTACCAAAACATGAACTTCTGTTTCCATTGTAATTAAAGAGTTTCTGTTGAAAATAGTTTGTATGGTGTTCAATTATTGAGTACCGAGACCAATAGATGAACGAACATTTTTGTATGATGTTCATCTATTGGATATTGACACCAATACTTGAACGAACAAATAATATTCGTTCAACTAATGGCGGCGGTAACCATTAAGTGAAATTTGAGCCGAGGAGGCCAATTTATAATCAAAAAATCGGATAAGCAGTATTTCGATAACAAAGGGCATTTTTTTTTAAATTATTGAAATGATTTTCTAGCTCTAAAAACTAATCAACATTACTTCTCAATATAGAATTAACATTTAATTATTTACTTCTGCCCTGATTTCATATTACTTAAACATGGCATGGTCCTTGGCATGCATCACTATAATGAGCAAATACGAGTATTTAGATCTATTTATTTACGCGTATTATATAATTCACCACAAGATTAATGTATACTACATAATATATTTATTTGCCAGATGTCACCCAAGGTTGAGAAGAAATACTCGCAGAAGTCTTCAGAAACAGCAGTGAAGCTTATAAGTCGAACGCAATTTCGTTACATCGGGCCAGCCTGCAATTTGGAATACCAAAAAGAAATTTGCACAACAAGGTGCGAGGCAAAGTTCCACTGGAGTCTAAAAAAGGTCCTGCCACAATATTAACGGATCATGAGGAGAATAAACTCGCGACATGGATAATAAACATGGCCAAAATTGGATATGCTATGAATATCGAAGACGTTAAGGATTCTGTTCAACACTTCATGGAGAATTCCATCAGAGCAAAAGAATTTCCGGGTGGGCGGCCAGGAAGAAAATGGATATGACTGTTCTTAAATAGACACCCTAACATTACCAAGAGAAATACCGAGTTTATTTCCCGTTCTAGAGCCGTGATAAGTGAGAAGATGACCAGAGAATGGTTTCAAGCCCTAAAGACGCACCTAGATCAAGAGAACCAATTAGACATTCTCAACGACCCACGCATCTTTAATTCAGATGAGACAGGAATTCAACTCTGCCCAAAATCAGGAGTCGTACTAGGATCAAAAAGTTATCGGAATACGTACGTATTGCAAAGGAGAAAGAATGTATCACCACCCTGAGTAATTTTTACGCCAATGGTGATATTGCACCTCCAATGGTAGTTTATCCATTGAAGCGGATATCAAAGAAATAGTGAATTCCGTCCCTGATGATTGGGGAATAGGACGCTCGAAATCTGGTTGGATGACTGGAGATACTTTTTATGACTATATTGTAAATATTTTCTATCCCTGGATCATTAAAAGAACATTACAATGCCAATATTGCTACTACTTGATGGACACAAATCACATGTTAACTTACAATTGCACGAATTTTGTAAAGAAAAAGATCTTATACTGTATTGCGTTTTGCCCAACGCCACGCACATACACATACAGGGAATGCGAACAATTCTTCCTATATTGATGTTTAAAAGTCATTGACTCAGATGCTTCAAGTTCAGCAGTAACTGACTGTGAACCAAGTACTTCGGCAATGTGAGTGATACCACTATCTAAACAAATTATAGTTCTAAGCAATGAACTAGTTGATCGAAAAGAAGTAGTACTTCAAACAAAAAGGAAATTTGGGGTAAATGAAAATAAATTTAATAGCATTGGCGAGATTTTGATATATCCTGAGAGTCAGAAGAAAGCGACAATAACAAGAAAATATTCACCCATACCATTGGCAATTACATCAAAAAATGTAACGAGATTATGCAAAAAAAAAGAAACGGAGAAGAAATAAACAGAAGAGGCTATACTGCTTCGAAAAATAATGAAAGAAAAAAAGAAAGCTGAAAAGCCACTAATATTTTTTTTTACTAAAAATAAGAAAAGAAATAGTAGCACGTTCATGGCTAATGGTATTTTGAGGACTATAGCTTCTATTAAAAAGGGATTTCACACAGACAATAAAACAATAAGGACAATATAATAAATACCAATGTGAAAATAATTTCTGGAAACTCCAAAAGCCTACAAGAACTATCGAATTCAATAAGATATGGTACACACGTCGTTGTCGTTTTTTCTACTAATAAGAGAGACCGCTATTACGTAGGAAAGGTGGTAATGATAAATACGGAGAAGACAACGTATAAAGTCATTTTTTTAAGAAAGAAAGGCAACAAATTGGATACTTTAACTTATTTTGTGAATCCAGCTGTTTCAGACCTTTCAGAAGTTTCTGTTAAGAATATAAAAGAAGTTTTGCAAATGCCCTCTTATAGTCGACGAGGCTTGTTGTGATTTTCAAACGCCGTATTTGATCTGAAAATGTGTGAGTAAAAGTTTGTCTCATTATATTTGAAAATTATACATTTTAATAAAATGTATGTAAAAGTATTTATTATAAAAGCGTATTTTCTATGTACTTAAACTTAGTTTTTCTTGTTTCCTATGTTTCTTAGTTCATAATCTGGGCCGTTAATGTTCATAGATAGGACACACGCGTTCAACTACTGGTTATTTTCGACCTTTTCACAGTTTATATTTTTTATAAAATTGTACTATCGCTTTAAACTAAAATAAAAAATATAGGCATAATCCTAATTAAATTATCTATAAAATGTACTTATACGTAAAAGGAAATAGGTTATATAAAGCCATAAAAAACCATCATAAAGTCGGCCACATACTTAAATGTTCATCTATTGGGCCCCCTACCCTAACTCATTTTATCTGCCGTTTTGAACTCCATTCGTTGAACTGAGCGGAAGCCAAAATTCGAATTATTAGCTGGCAAGATTTTGATATGAAATTAAACCACGGAATAGTAGCAAAAGTTACATTTAATATTAATAATAACATCAATTATTCCACTAATAACTACTATAACATATTGCAGAAATTACCACCTTTTGTAATTAAGGGGTAAGTAGAATAAAACACTAATAATATTGAACCGAACGACATAATATTAAAACACTATGGATCTTATAACTATAACTTATAACCATTAAACTTATCCAGCATAACTGTTAAACATAATTATGGATATTACACCGCACGAAATGCGTTTAAATTTATTCGGACGAGTATAAGTTCGAGAGGTAGTTTTTATAGATGATTGTTCGTTTCGTATTCCGCTCTAACGCATTGCTCTATCTCGTTCGCTTGAATTCATTTCAGTTTTAGTTCACGAAGAAACGCAATCGGTCCCATTGATGCCGTATCTGTAAACTCTATATGTAGGTACATTCTTACAGAAAAACATCTCTGGACTGCAAAATTTTACGAAAATTCCATATACTGTCAAATTGCTATTACTTTGGCAGGTAGGCATATTTAATATAATATTACCAATTTATTAGACTTAATATCCTTATTTTTAAAAACATTATATTTACATTTTCTCCGCGTCGCAACAAACCCCTCTCCTGCTCATTATATTAATTCAACTAAGATACAATAAATGATTTATATCCGAAAATAAAGTAAGAAACAAGTAACCACTGTTCGATAAAAACTAGGTTTCTGACTTACAATCCATAATAAACACACTCACTTAAATCTACGTAAATTCCATAGAATATACTGTCAAATTGCTATTACCTTGGTAAGTAGGCATATTTAATACAATGTTACCAATTTATTAGACTTAATATCCTTATTTTTTAAAACATTATATTTACATTTTCTCCGCGTTGTAACAAACCCTTCTCCTGCTCATAATACTCGTATTATTTTAACTAAGATACAGTAAATTATTTATATCCGAAAATAAAATAAGAAACAAGTAACCACTGTTCGATAAAAACTAGGTTTCTGACTTATAATCCATAATAAACACACACACACACATCTATCTAGGTAAATTTAAAGGCATTAGAATAATCAATAAATGCATTTGACTGTTCCGTATAAATAATATAATACCTAATATAATAAACATACACACTTAAATCTAGGTTATTAAGCAATTAGAATCATATCAGTAAATGCATTTGATTGTTCCATATTGGCTGTTCGTAGATAAATAAAATTTCACAAAAAGTAACTGGAAAATAAAATGCATACATACAATAGAATATACTATCTACTTGAGATCGCATTGTTCGATTTCAACTAAAAAGTGTTCGTGCTCCACCGATGCACTATGTTCTGCTTGCTTAGAAGAGGAAGAGTACTCATCAAAGGTCTACCGCCGACCGTTGCTTTTCGATTGTTTAATATCTTTCATTTGGCATTTGGCAGCAGTCATGTGATTTTTAAGATAAATTTTACGACCGAATGCATGTTTGCATATTGTACAAACAAAGGGCTTGATTTTTCGGTGTATTACATTTATATGTCTGATTAAATGCGACTTTTGGGTGAAAGTTCTGTTACATTCCTCACAACTATACTTCATTCTGAGATGGACTGAGTTTATATGTTTCTTTAAATTTCCTCGCGATGCAAAACTGCGATTGCATTTGTCGCACGCGAAAGGCTTCAATTTCCGGTGGACAGAATTGACATGATGAATTAAATGACCACTCCTAAAGAAAGCGCTTTTGCATTCCTTACATTCAAATTCCTTCATTTTTCTATGAACGCCATCGATGTGCCGTTTAAAGCGTGTTTGATCTGGAAATTCCTTGTTGCATAAATCACACGTAAATACATTCAACTGCCGGTGAGTGAAATTTACATGCTGTAGTAATTGGTTGCGACCAGAAAAGACTTTCTTACACTGCTGACACGCATGCTTTAGTTTGCGATGGATCGATTGGACGTGTATTTTCAAACTGCTTCTACGTGAAAATGCCCTGTCACACTGTTCACACGTAAATTTCTTAAACTTCCTATGTACTATATCAACATGCTGAAGTAGAATAAATCTACTACTTGATTCATAATATCTACATTTGACACACATATATTTCTTCCCATTTGGCCTAATACAGTCTTTGCAAAATAGCACAATTTCTTTGTTATGCCTACATGCTCCCATTGGCACGCTTCTGTCTAGATGGCGATCGCAGACAACGCATGTGAATTTATCAAATTTCGTTAACAATACTTTGATCTCTTTCATCACGCTTCCTTCGGGTTTTATGAAAGCCACTGCCTCTTCTTCAAATTCCATTATATTTGCTTCCATATAAGAAGAGTTTGGTTGTTCCTCTTTGAAGCAAATATCGCTTTCTGGTTTCAACGTGTCACTGTATTTATTGTCAGAACAACTTGGCATCCTGTCTTCGACATCGGACTCTAATTCTATCTTCACATTAATGTCTGCATGATTTTCATCATTTTCTTGCCTTTCCATGGTGAATATTTCTACTTCCTTTTATATATAGAGGTAATATAAAGCGGAAAACTGCTGAAATGTACACGATCTACACCGTAAATAAATGTCATTATTTTGACGTTTCGTGTTTAGTATTGCCACATCTTGGAATATGAAATTCAATATTTATACAAGTTGTTTTTACTGCACGTGATTGTTTTAGCGGGTTAATCAGTAAAACAAAGTATACAACAAAAAAAAACAAAAGTATTTTTTTTTTAATTTACGTTTTGTGTTTTTTTAATAGTGTAAAAAGCTACGATAACAATGCTAAAACTAGCGGTAAGTAAAATGTCGCTATTATTGTTTATTTGCGATATTAAAACCTACCGGTAGACGGCGCAGCGCACTGAATTTTTTCTCAAACCCTTATCTAACAGTCAACTTCTTCAAACTTTCAAATTAAAAAAAAAAACAAAAATCCATTTTTAAAAAAAACTTGGATTTTTTCTAGTTTCTTTATCAAAAGTTGCTTACCTCGTTTTACTGATTAACCTACTAAAAAGGCCCGTGCAGTTAAACCATCCTGTATATTAGTCGTAGTTTATATATCTATATTAGTTATAGGTTTAATATCTATCTTTTTCATAATGAGTTTGGGAACGTTTTTTTTTCATTATTTTCCTTGAGAATTAATAAATAATGTTGGTTATAATACTTTTATTTTTAACGGTAAGATTGTTATTTTTTTAATTAGGAATGAAGATTTCATCTCTTTTATTACTCTTTTTATTAATATTGTTATTATACTCCCTATAATTATAGGGAGAGTGTCAAGTTACTAGTAATCGTATGTGTTGAAATATTGAAATCGCGTGAGTGTGAATTATTGGTATACCTCAACAAAATCTATACAAATTAAACAAAGTCGGGTTTGTTAGAACACATAACTCGAGAACGGCTGCACCGATATTCATGGTTTTTGATTTGTAGTATTTGTCTCCGTTCCGAATAGCAGAATATTAAAACTATTAAAAACAAAAATTGAAAAGTTGGCGAAAACTTACAGCTATTGGAAAAGTGGGCCTAAAATGCCCGTTCTCTTTTGTAATAGTAATAATAGTTGTAGTCAGTTAGCCTACTTACCAACGTAATAGTAGTTTTATAGCACAATGTATGTTTTTTTTTATTCTCTATGTTTTGTAGTCTAGAAACATTTTGATATAAGAATGTACATATTTAGGTTTACCAATACCGCATTGATACATTTTTATTAATATTACCAGCGTTTTATTTCATACTAGCTGACCCCTGCCCACTTCGTTGGGCGGTAAAAATTTTTACTTGTGATGAAATTATGAGTGTGGTGCGGTTAGTACTCAAAATCAAAATCAAAATCAAAATGTTCTTTATTCATATCGACACAATTAAATATTATTTTTAATTTAGTTCTTATGATGCGTCCAAGCCTTACTCCCAAGCCGTTTTGTCATTTACATAATCAGATATTGTTATAGTATGCTTTTTTATACAATTTTGCTTTGATGGTAGCTTTAAACTTATTTACAGATAGTTCTCTAATAGTATGAGGAAGTTTGTTATAGAAGCGTATACATTGTCCCAAAAAAGAATTGCTTATTTTGTGGAGACGAGTAGCACGTACAACAAGGTTATGCTTATGTCTAGTATTAAAATTATGAGTGTCGCTTTTTATTTTAAACTTGTCAATATTCTTGTGGACATACAACAGATTTTCGTATATATATTGTGATGCAACAGTAAGAATATTTATCTCTTTGAATTTTTCTCTAAGTGAAACTCGAGGACCAAGTTTATATATAGCTCTTACAGCACGTTTCTGTAGTATAAAGATGTTATTGATGTCCGCACAGCTTCCCCAGAGAAGAATCCCATAGGACATAATGCTATGAAAGTAACTAAAGTATACTATTCTTGCTGTATCTACATCAGTCAGCCGCCTTATTGTTTTAACTGCGTATGCCGCAGAGCTAAGTTTTCCTGACATTTTCTCAATTTGTGGGCCCCATTGTAATTTGGAGTCAATTGTTATCCCTAGATACACAGTTGAAGCAACAGGCTCCAGTCTAGTTCCATTTATTTCTACATTGGTTTGTAACTGCTAAACATTAGGTGTAGAAAATTTAATCACTTTGGTTTTTCTTTCATTTAATAGTAGGTTATTTACATTAAACCAATGGACAACTTTGAGAGTGCATTGTTAACTTCGTCATAATTGTACAATTTTCGACTAATTTTAAACATCAAAGAAGTATCATCAGCAAACAATACAATTTCGTGATTATTCCTTATGTGAAAGGGTAAATCATTGATGTATATTAAGAAGAGAAATGGGCCAAGAATGGAGCCTTGTGGGACACCCATGGTGACCATTGATCCTGGTGATCTTTTACCGTTTACATCAACCTTCTGAATTCTATTTCCCAAGTAAGAAGTAAGAAGATCAAGAGCCTTGTTCCTAATGCCATAGTGATGTAATTTTCTAACTAGTGTATCATGGTGTATATGGTGCGTCAAGTCACTTAAATAAATTAAATAATAAACAGTAGTGAAGCTACCAGTTCCTCGTCCCCCGCGCGCCCCTGCGCCCGCGACGAGCGGCCGTGGATCGCGGGCCCGACGGAGAGGGACTCGGCGGCGTCCGGCGTTCGCCAGTCGCCCGTATGAAGTTACAGTGGAACCACGGTATTTTGTTATCTCGCTCCGCTTTACGCTTTACGCTTTATTTACGTCAATATATAATTTCTTTACGGTTGTACTGAGTTTAATTGGTTTTATTATCAGACACTCATATATATATAACAAAAGTGGTGACGCCGACGTGAGATAATCGTAAATAATAACAACGTAAACAACGTGTTGAATACCTTCGCATATACCGCACGTGTTGCGAGCGACTCGACATCTTATCGATTACCTGGTGGATTCGCAACCTACCTACGACATGACGACGCCAAATACAGCTGGAAAAAGCGAAGAAGATGGATTTAGCAGAAACGTTGATCGAGTTTCTGTTCGAATTCCACCCTTTTGGCCAGATGAACCGGCTTTGTGGTTCGCGACGCTGGATGCTCAACTACACCTAGCAGGTATCACACGCGAGCAAACAATGTTTTACTACGCCATATCGCATTTAGACACGAAAAGTGCTATAGAAGTGAAAGACTTGATAACATCTCCTCCGAGCGACAACCCGTATTCAGGATTAAAACAGGCACTCATTACGCGTTTCTCTGAATCGCAAGAAGAGATGGTGCGGCGTTTACTGGAAAAAGAAGAACTGGGCGACAGAAAACCATCCACCTTCTTGAGGTATTTAAAAAACCTATCGGGTACGTCATTTCCAGATAATTTATTGCGCACTTTGTGGATTGGTCGTCTTCCAACTCAGACACAACTTATACTTGCTACGCAGATGGAGACCTCACTCGATAATTTGGCCATATTAGCTGATAAAATTCACGAAATAACGCCAAGCACACATGTCGCTGCTACATCGCTATCAAATCCCCGTTTAGCTGATAATGCTACTGCTTCTCATTCCGCTTTAGAATGTAAACTAGAAGCTTTAACAAAACAAGTAGCTGCTTTAACAACCAAGCTTGATCGTAAAATGCAGGCGCCGAACTCAAACCGTAACCGAAGCCGTTCCAGATCCAGACAAGAAAGTGGAAAGTGCTGGTACCATCATCGCTTCGGAGACCGTGCGAAGAAATGCATCAAGCCATGCAACTACGAGGAAAACCAGCCCACGGGTCATTAGAGGCGGTAAATGATTCGTTCCCTACAACCGCCCGTCTCTTCATCAGCGATTGCATCACCAAGGAAACCTATTTAATTGACACTGGCTCAGACATATGTGTGTACCCAATTTCTAGAATAAAAGGACGCAGACAGCCTACAGACTACGAAGTTTTTGCTGCTAACGGTACTCCTATTAATACTTATGGAACAACCAGGATACAAGTCAATCTGGGATTACGTCGTAACTTCTCTTGGAACTTTACTATAGCCAATGTGTCGAAGCCTATAATTGGTGCTGACTTCCTATCATTTTATGGACTAATTGTTGACCTACGCAATCGTAGACTGCTGGATAACGTGACCAACCTTTCTCGTCAAGGAGAAGTTCGACAAGATCCTTTCCCACATGTCAAGACTGTCGCTACTTCTACTCCCTTCCACGGATTGCTATCACAATTCCCCGAGATTACGAGACCTGAAGCAATGACCAGAGAAGTGAAACACAATACTGTGCACCATATACAAACTACGCCAGGCCCACCTATTACTTTCAAGGCTCGTCGTCTTGCACCGAGTAAGTTGTGCATTGCAAAAAAGGCATTTGAAGACATGGTTCAATCTGGAATAGCAAGGCGTTCGAATAGTCCTTGGGCTTCACCTCTACACTTAGTTCCCAAACCAAATGGAGACTGGAGAATGTGCGGAGACTATCGAGCACTCAATACTCGTACTATTCCAGACAAATATCCCATCCGAAATATTGAAGACTTTTCTGGTAACCTTTCTGGATGTCGTATTTTTTCCAAAATTGACCTGGTTCGCGCTTTCAATCAACTTCCCATCGCTGAAGAAGATGTGCCCAAAACTGCTGTTATTACACCATTTGGGCTCTTCGAAATGATTAAAATGACACCAGGCCTCAGCAACGCGGCGCAAACATTCCAGCGTTTCATTGATGACATCACTAAAGGATTACACTTCATATTTCCCTATATCGATGATATTTTAATATTCTCGAAAAATGAAGGAGAGCACCTAGAACATCTACGCATTATTTTTAGTCGTCTCTCTGAATATGGGATCGTCATCAACCTGAACAAATCCCAATTCGGCCAGTCAACCATTGAGTTTCTGGGATACGAAATATCATCTTCAGGCGTAAAACCGTTATCAACTAGGGTTGACGCTGTGAAGAACTATCCTCGGCCGACAACAGTTAAAGGATTACGACGGTTTCTTGGGATAATAAACTTTTACCGTAGATTTATTCCCAATGCTGCAAACGTCCAAGCGAGACTACATGACTGTCTAAAATGTGGTGTAAAAGGTAATCATCCCGTAGATTGGACTCCAGATCGGATCGAGGCCTTTGAAGGATGCAAGGAAGCTCTTATTAAAGCCACTGTGCTCATACACCCAGAAGAAAATGCTCATCTAGCGCTATTCACCGATGCATGTGACGTTGGTATTGGAGGCGCCTTGAAGCAGATGACTGACAACGGTTGGCAGCCACTCGGTTTCTTTTCGCGAAAGCTATCACCAGCACAAATTAAGTACAGTACTTATGATCGTGAACTCCTCGCTATGTATCACGCTATCAAATACTTCAGGCATTGGTTGGACGGAAGATGTTTCACAATCTTCACTGATCACAAGCCACTAACTTTCGCGTTGAAGCAGAAGCCCGACAAATGCACACCACGTCAATTCAGACATCTGGACTTCATAAGTCAATTTACTACAGATATTCAACATATCGCAGGAAGCTTGAACATTGTTGCAGATTCATTGTCTACAGTTGAAGCAATTACTCCACACATTGACTTCGACGCACTTGGACAAGCTCAGCAGACTGATGAAGACCTCAAGAAACTACTTGAATCATCAGACTCGCACAGTCTCATTTTAAAGAAGATTCAAATTCCCACTTGTTCCTGTACAATTTACTGCGATGTCAGTACATCTTCTGTTCGTCCATTTGTTCCCAAGTCTTTCAGAAAGAATGTGTTTGAATCTATTCATTCTCTCTCTCACCCAGGTACTAAAGCTTCTTCACGTCTTATCTCCGAAAAGTTTGTTTGGCCAAAAATGGCTAAAGACGTCAAGCAATGGGTTCGAGAATGTCCAGCTTGTCAAAGTTGCAAGATCAATCGACACACGCATTCTCCTATAGGAACATTTGCACCACCTAGTGCTCGATTCGACCACATCCATATCGACATAGTGGGACCGTTGTCTCATTCTCGAGGATATAGGTATTGTCTCACTATTGTGGACCGATTCTCTAGATTTCCTGAAGCATTCCCACTACGAGACATCTCCGCTACAACAGTTGCACGCAAGTTATTTGAAGGTTGGATTGCTCGCTACGGAACTCCGCTGAGAATAACAACAGACCAGGGACGCCAATTCGAGGCAAATCTCTTTCAAGCTCTATGTAAGATAACCGGCATCGATCATTTTAGAACGACAGCGTATCATCCACAGGCAAATGGGATGGTTGAGCGTTTTCACCGCCAGCTTAAAGCCGCGATTACTTGCCACGATACTAATAGATGGTCGGATATGCTCTCTGTAGTATTGATGGGATGTCGTGCAGCATACAAAGAGGATTTATGTGCATCTCCTGCGGAAATGGTATTTGGTCAAACCATACGCCTTCCGGGAGAATTTTTATCACCCCGACAAGAAACTTTAACTGAACCTGAAGATTTCGTGACGCAGCTTCGAAGATCTTTTAACAATCTAGGACCGCGTCATTTGAAACACCACTGCAAAACAACTGCTTTCGTTCACTCTGATCTACTAACAGCAAGTCACGTGTTCATCAAACGAGAAAGCGGCAAGAGAGCACTGCAAGCCCCGTATAAAGGTCCATATCCGGTCAGAAAAAGAACAGATAAATATTTTGAAATCGTCATTGATGGAATTCTAAAGACAGTATCCATTGATAGGCTCAAGCCTGCTTACGTGCTCGCTTCTGAAGACAATACAGAGATAATTGCACAGAAACCTAATCAGCAAACAACAGAAAATGGACAACGAACTCGATATGGAAGAATGACCAGAGTTCGCTTCAAAAACTGATTTTTCTTCGTATGTTCCCATTATTTTTCACAGTCTATACGTGACTTCGTCACTGCGAAGGGAGTGATATGGTGCGTCAAGTCACTTAAATAAATTAAATAATAAACAGTAGTGAAGCTACCAGTTCCTCGTCCCCCGCGCGCCCCTGCGCCCGCGACGAGCGGCCGTGGATCGCGGGCCCGACGGAGAGGGACTCGGCGGCGTCCGGCGTTCGCCAGTCGCCCGTATGAAGTTACAGTGGAACCACGGTATTTTGTTATCTCGCTCCGCTTTACGCTTTACGCTTTATTTACGTCAATATATAATTTCTTTACGGTTGTACTGAGTTTAATTGGTTTTATTATCAGACACTCATATATATAACAAAAGTGGTGACGCCGACGTGAGATAATCGTAAATAATAACAACGTAAACAACGTGTTGAATACCTTCGCATATACCGCACGTGTTGCGAGCGACTCGACATCTTATCGATTACCTGGTGGATTCGCAACCTACCTACGACATGACGACGCCAAATACAGCTGGAAAAAGCGAAGAAGATGGATTTAGCAGAAACGTTGATCGAGTTTCTGTTCGAATTCCACCCTTTTGGCCAGATGAACCGGCTTTGTGGTTCGCGACGCTGGATGCTCAACTACACCTAGCAGGTATCACACGCGAGCAAACAATGTTTTACTACGCCATATCGCATTTAGACACGAAAAGTGCTATAGAAGTGAAAGACTTGATAACATCTCCTCCGAGCGACAACCCGTATTCAGGATTAAAACAGGCACTCATTACGCGTTTCTCTGAATCGCAAGAAGAGATGGTGCGGCGTTTACTGGAAAAAGAAGAACTGGGCGACAGAAAACCATCCACCTTCTTGAGGTATTTAAAAAACCTATCGGGTACGTCATTTCCAGATAATTTATTGCGCACTTTGTGGATTGGTCGTCTTCCAACTCAGACACAACTTATACTTGCTACGCAGATGGAGACCTCACTCGATAATTTGGCCATATTAGCTGATAAAATTCACGAAATAACGCCAAGCACACATGTCGCTGCTACATCGCTATCAAATCCCCGTTTAGCTGATAATGCTACTGCTTCTCATTCCGCTTTAGAATGTAAACTAGAAGCTTTAACAAAACAAGTAGCTGCTTTAACAACCAAGCTTGATCGTAAAATGCAGGCGCCGAACTCATTTTATTTATTTCTATATATATATAGAGACTACATGACTGTCTAAAATGTGGTGTAAAAGGTAATCATCCCGTAGATTGGACTCCAGATCGGATCGAGGCCTTTGAAGGATGCAAGGAAGCTCTTATTAAAGCCACTGTGCTCATACACCCAGAAGAAAATGCTCATCTAGCGCTATTCACCGATGCATGTGACGTTGGTATTGGAGGCGCCTTGAAGCAGATGACTGACAACGGTTGGCAGCCACTCGGTTTCTTTTCGCGAAAGCTATCACCAGCACAAATTAAGTACAGTACTTATGATCGTGAACTCCTCGCTATGTATCACGCTATCAAATACTTCAGGCATTGGTTGGACGGAAGATGTTTCACAATCTTCACTGATCACAAGCCACTAACTTTCGCGTTGAAGCAGAAGCCCGACAAATGCACACCACGTCAATTCAGACATCTGGACTTCATAAGTCAATTTACTACAGATATTCAACATATCGCAGGAAGCTTGAACATTGTTGCAGATTCATTGTCTAGAGTTGAAGCAATTACTCCACACATTGACTTCGACGCACTTGGACAAGCTCAGCAGACTGATGAAGACCTCAAGAAACTACTTGAATCATCAGACTCGCACAGTCTCATTTTAAAGAAGATTCAAATTCCCACTTGTTCCTGTACAATTTACTGCGATGTCAGTACATCTTCTGTTCGTCCATTTGTTCCCAAGTCTTTCAGAAAGAATGTGTTTGAATCTATTCATTCTCTCTCTCACCCAGGTACTAAAGCTTCTTCACGTCTTATCTCCGAAAAGTTTGTTTGGCCAAAAATGGCTAAAGACGTCAAGCAATGGGTTCGAGAATGTCCAGCTTGTCAAAGTTGCAAGATCAATCGACACACGCATTCTCCTATAGGAACATTTGCACCACCTAGTGCTCGATTCGACCACATCCATATCGACATAGTGGGACCGTTGTCTCATTCTCGAGGATATAGGTATTGTCTCACTATTGTGGACCGATTCTCTAGATTTCCTGAAGCATTCCCACTACGAGACATCTCCGCTACAACAGTTGCACGCAAGTTATTTGAAGGTTGGATTGCTCGCTACGGAACTCCGCTGAGAATAACAACAGACCAGGGACGCCAATTCGAGGCAAATCTCTTTCAAGCTCTATGTAAGATAACCGGCATCGATCATTTTAGAACGACAGCGTATCATCCACAGGCAAATGGGATGGTTGAGCGTTTTCACCGCCAGCTTAAAGCCGCGATTACTTGCCACGATACTAATAGATGGTCGGATATGCTCTCTGTAGTATTGATGGGATGTCGTGCAGCATACAAAGAGGATTTATGTGCATCTCCTGCGGAAATGGTATTTGGTCAAACCATACGCCTTCCGGGAGAATTTTTATCACCCCGACAAGAAACTTTAACTGAACCTGAAGATTTCGTGACGCAGCTTCGAAGATCTTTTAACAATCTAGGACCGCGTCATTTGAAACACCACTGCAAAA
Organism: Micropterix aruncella; assembly: GCA_944548615.1. Taxonomy (NCBI): domain Eukaryota; kingdom Metazoa; phylum Arthropoda; class Insecta; order Lepidoptera; family Micropterigidae; genus Micropterix; species Micropterix aruncella. The sequence continues at coordinate 1,302,578 of OX155974.1, forward strand.
CAACTGCTTTCGTTCACTCTGATCTACTAACAGCAAGTCACGTGTTCATCAAACGAGAAAGCGGCAAGAGAGCACTGCAAGCCCCGTATAAAGGTCCATATCCGGTCAGAAAAAGAACAGATAAATATTTTGAAATCGTCATTGATGGAATTCTAAAGACAGTATCCATTGATAGGCTCAAGCCTGCTTACGTGCTCGCTTCTGAAGACAATACAGAGATAATTGCACAGAAACCTAATCAGCAAACAACAGAAAATGGACAACGAACTCGATATGGAAGAATGACCAGAGTTCGCTTCAAAAACTGATTTTTCTTCGTATGTTCCCATTATTTTTCACAGTCTATACGTGACTTCGTCACTGCGAAGGGAGTGATATGGTGCGTCAAGTCACTTAAATAAATTAAATAATAAACAGTAGTGAAGCTACCAGTTCCTCGTCCCCCGCGCGCCCCTGCGCCCGCGACGAGCGGCCGTGGATCGCGGGCCCGACGGAGAGGGACTCGGCGGCGTCCGGCGTTCGCCAGTCGCCCGTATGAAGTTACAGTGGAACCACGGTATTTTGTTATCTCGCTCCGCTTTACGCTTTACGCTTTATTTACGTCAATATATAATTTCTTTACGGTTGTACTGAGTTTAATTGGTTTTATTATCAGACACTCATATATATAACAAAAGTGGTGACGCCGACGTGAGATAATCGTAAATAATAACAACGTAAACAACGTGTTGAATACCTTCGCATATACCGCACGTGTTGCGAGCGACTCGACATCTTATCGATTACCTGGTGGATTCGCAACCTACCTACGACATGACGACGCCAAATACAGCTGGAAAAAGCGAAGAAGATGGATTTAGCAGAAACGTTGATCGAGTTTCTGTTCGAATTCCACCCTTTTGGCCAGATGAACCGGCTTTGTGGTTCGCGACGCTGGATGCTCAACTACACCTAGCAGGTATCACACGCGAGCAAACAATGTTTTACTACGCCATATCGCATTTAGACACGAAAAGTGCTATAGAAGTGAAAGACTTGATAACATCTCCTCCGAGCGACAACCCGTATTCAGGATTAAAACAGGCACTCATTACGCGTTTCTCTGAATCGCAAGAAGAGATGGTGCGGCGTTTACTGGAAAAAGAAGAACTGGGCGACAGAAAACCATCCACCTTCTTGAGGTATTTAAAAAACCTATCGGGTACGTCATTTCCAGATAATTTATTGCGCACTTTGTGGATTGGTCGTCTTCCAACTCAGACACAACTTATACTTGCTACGCAGATGGAGACCTCACTCGATAATTTGGCCATATTAGCTGATAAAATTCACGAAATAACGCCAAGCACACATGTCGCTGCTACATCGCTATCAAATCCCCGTTTAGCTGATAATGCTACTGCTTCTCATTCCGCTTTAGAATGTAAACTAGAAGCTTTAACAAAACAAGTAGCTGCTTTAACAACTAAGCTTGATCGTAAAATGCAGGCGCCGAACTCATTTTATTTATTTCTATATATATATAGAGACTACATGACTGTCTAAAATGTGGTGTAAAAGGTAATCATCCCGTAGATTGGACTCCAGATCGGATCGAGGCCTTTGAAGGATGCAAGGAAGCTCTTATTAAAGCCACTGTGCTCATACACCCAGAAGAAAATGCTCATCTAGCGCTATTCACCGATGCATGTGACGTTGGTATTGGAGGCGCCTTGAAGCAGATGACTGACAACGGTTGGCAGCCACTCGGTTTCTTTTCGCGAAAGCTATCACCAGCACAAATTAAGTACAGTACTTATGATCGTGAACTCCTCGCTATGTATCACGCTATCAAATACTTCAGGCATTGGTTGGACGGAAGATGTTTCACAATCTTCACTGATCACAAGCCACTAACTTTCGCGTTGAAGCAGAAGCCCGACAAATGCACACCACGTCAATTCAGACATCTGGACTTCATAAGTCAATTTACTACAGATATTCAACATATCGCAGGAAGCTTGAACATTGTTGCAGATTCATTGTCTAGAGTTGAAGCAATTACTCCACACATTGACTTCGACGCACTTGGACAAGCTCAGCAGACTGATGAAGACCTCAAGAAACTACTTGAATCATCAGACTCGCACAGTCTCATTTTAAAGAAGATTCAAATTCCCACTTGTTCCTGTACAATTTACTGCGATGTCAGTACATCTTCTGTTCGTCCATTTGTTCCCAAGTCTTTCAGAAAGAATGTGTTTGAATCTATTCATTCTCTCTCTCACCCAGGTACTAAAGCTTCTTCACGTCTTATCTCCGAAAAGTTTGTTTGGCCAAAAATGGCTAAAGACGTCAAGCAATGGGTTCGAGAATGTCCAGCTTGTCAAAGTTGCAAGATCAATCGACACACGCATTCTCCTATAGGAACATTTGCACCACCTAGTGCTCGATTCGACCACATCCATATCGACATAGTGGGACCGTTGTCTCATTCTCGAGGATATAGGTATTGTCTCACTATTGTGGACCGATTCTCTAGATTTCCTGAAGCATTCCCACTACGAGACATCTCCGCTACAACAGTTGCACGCAAGTTATTTGAAGGTTGGATTGCTCGCTACGGAACTCCGCTGAGAATAACAACAGACCAGGGACGCCAATTCGAGGCAAATCTCTTTCAAGCTCTATGTAAGATAACCGGCATCGATCATTTTAGAACGACAGCGTATCATCCACAGGCAAATGGGATGGTTGAGCGTTTTCACCGCCAGCTTAAAGCCGCGATTACTTGCCACGATACTAATAGATGGTCGGATATGCTCTCTGTAGTATTGATGGGATGTCGTGCAGCATACAAAGAGGATTTATGTGCATCTCCTGCGGAAATGGTATTTGGTCAAACCATACGCCTTCCGGGAGAATTTTTATCACCCCGACAAGAAACTTTAACTGAACCTGAAGATTTCGTGACGCAGCTTCGAAGATCTTTTAACAATCTAGGACCGCGTCATTTGAAACACCACTGCAAAACAACTGCTTTCGTTCACTCTGATCTACTAACAGCAAGTCACGTGTTCATCAAACGAGAAAGCGGCAAGAGAGCACTGCAAGCCCCGTATAAAGGTCCATATCCGGTCAGAAAAAGAACAGATAAATATTTTGAAATCGTCATTGATGGAATTCTAAAGACAGTATCCATTGATAGGCTCAAGCCTGCTTACGTGCTCGCTTCTGAAGACAATACAGAGATAATTGCACAGAAACCTAATCAGCAAACAACAGAAAATGGACAACGAACTCGATATGGAAGAATGACCAGAGTTCGCTTCAAAAACTGATTTTTCTTCGTATGTTCCCATTATTTTTCACAGTCTATACGTGACTTCGTCACTGCGAAGGGAGTGATATGGTGCGTCAAGTCACTTAAATAAATTAAATAATAAACAGTAGTGAAGCTACCAGTTCCTCGTCCCCCGCGCGCCCCTGCGCCCGCGACGAGCGGCCGTGGATCGCGGGCCCGACGGAGAGGGACTCGGCGGCGTCCGGCGTTCGCCAGTCGCCCGTATGAAGTTACAGTGGAACCACGGTATTTTGTTATCTCGCTCCGCTTTACGCTTTACGCTTTATTTACGTCAATATATAATTTCTTTACGGTTGTACTGAGTTTAATTGGTTTTATTATCAGACACTCATATATATAACAAAAGTGGTGACGCCGACGTGAGATAATCGTAAATAATAACAACGTAAACAACGTGTTGAATACCTTCGCATATACCGCACGTGTTGCGAGCGACTCGACATCTTATCGATTACCTGGTGGATTCGCAACCTACCTACGACATGACGACGCCAAATACAGCTGGAAAAAGCGAAGAAGATGGATTTAGCAGAAACGTTGATCGAGTTTCTGTTCGAATTCCACCCTTTTGGCCAGATGAACCGGCTTTGTGGTTCGCGACGCTGGATGCTCAACTACACCTAGCAGGTATCACACGCGAGCAAACAATGTTTTACTACGCCATATCGCATTTAGACACGAAAAGTGCTATAGAAGTGAAAGACTTGATAACATCTCCTCCGAGCGACAACCCGTATTCAGGATTAAAACAGGCACTCATTACGCGTTTCTCTGAATCGCAAGAAGAGATGGTGCGGCGTTTACTGGAAAAAGAAGAACTGGGCGACAGAAAACCATCCACCTTCTTGAGGTATTTAAAAAACCTGTTTGTATCATTGAGGTATTTAAAAAACTGAGTTTAATTGGTTTTATTATCAGACGCTCATATATATAACCAAATTGTACACAATCAAATGCCTTAGACAAGTCACAGAAGATGCCTAATGCGTCTTGTGACTCTTCCCAGACATTCAATATACCTGTCAATAGCTCGGTTCCCGCATCTATGGTTGAGCAACCCTTTGTAAATCCAAACTGTTTCTTATGAAGTAAATTATATTTGTTAAAATGAGTGTGCAATTGTCTAAGAATTAATTTTTCGAAAATTTTACTCAAAGTGGGAAGTACGGAAACTGGTCGAAAATTCGAGGGATCAGAAGTATCGCCAGATTTAAATAATGGTATAACTTTACTATGTTTCATCAGATCAGGAAATACTCCAGAAGTAACACAACAATTGAATATACATATATGCTAGATAAGGTGCGATTATTTCTATGATGTATGAAATAGTTTTTACAGAATATCCCCAAAGGTCCATAGTTTTCTTTATCTCAATTGTTTTAAAGGCATTTATTATATCATTGCAGTAACAATAGTGAAAGCGAAGTCGGTAACACATGCGGAAACGCTTTCTTTAAGTAGCATCTCAGCTGAAATGGAAGACGACTTGAGGGCGTTAGTCGTTATTAACGGTATATTCGTAAAAAGTCGCTCAAACTCAGTCGCAACTTCCATATCCGCTTTAATGTCTAAATTATTTATCTTTAAATGAAAGTCCCTTGTGCGAGCTATAACCCTATTTGTTTCATTATTAATAATATTCCATGTAGCTTTAATTTTGTTTGTAGAGTTTTTGATCTTATTCTTCAAATAAATTGACTTCGCAGTGGAACAGGCTCGTTTGAATATTTTGGAATAGTTATTTACATAGTTCTTAAAAGTCGCACTATGATTATAAGTTTTTTCGTTATACAGTTCATACAGTTCATACAATTTATTACGACTTTTGTAAATACGAACAGTTGCCCAATCACTAAAGCATAAGCGATCACTGATCGATTTCGTTTTAGGTATGAAGATTCTATTAAATTCAACTCTAATTAATTCAAAGAATGAGTAATAAAGTTGGTCAGGATTGTCATGAATTGGCAACCTTTGTAATTTGCTAATTAAGCTAGATTTAAATTCCCCTAGACGGCACTCAGTAATTGGAATAAAACTAATATTTTTTCTTAGAACCCTAGTGCTTTTCTTAGGAAATGATACTAACTGACCACAGTGATCAGAGTGCAAAATATTAATTAGTGATTTATAATTGGGTTTTATGTTTGTGAATATATTATCTATACAAGTAGCACTTGAGGCAGTTATCCTCGCAGGTTCAAGAAAAACATTATATAAGTTAAATGATCTAAATAAATTTAAAAAGTTACATGTCAAGGATTTTTTTTCTAATATATTGATGTTAAAGTCTCCACAAATAACAATTGTTTTAGGACTATTGGTTATTTTGAATAAGGCATCTTCCATAATTTTATAAAAAGCTTCATAAGGCGCACATGGTGGTTTGTATACACTCATAACAATGGTTTCCTCCAATTCTATACATGCAATCTCTAAAACCCGTTTGACAGAGAGGCTCACAATATGACGTCTTTCTTTAAATTTCAAGCATTTCTTTGTAATTATTAAAGAGCCACCACGTATCAACCGAACTTTGTTAAATGAGCTGGCAATCTGATGGTTATTGGAACTGAAAATGATCTGATGGCTTTTGAGCCATGATTCTGCTATACATAGAATGTCGATATGATTACAGTTCAAGAACAATTCTAATTCTAGCTCTTTGCCTATTATCCCCTGAATATTCTGATGCACCAGATTTATACAATTTTTTGGCATATTTTCTTGAGTAATAACCACTGATGGGGATATCAGAGTATTTATATTATTAATTTTCTCTGAAGACAATTGTATTAAATTACCATTATTGCTACTTAAGTTTTCATTTTCATTAATTACATAGCCAGAGTTTCGCTCTATTGTCTTAAAGTCTAATTTAAAGAATATGCAACATATTCTGAATTGTCATTACTTAATGTCAAATCGTTTAACTGCTCATTAGTAGCAGTGGTGTTTGACAATGTTTTGCCTGAGTAATTCAAACAATATGATAGCCCATTTGCTAACTGTTTTTGCAAAAATTTGAAAGATAAACATTATCTATTGTGAAAGAGTAAAAATACTTATTAAAAGTATTTATGTCAAACAATTGGAATTTGTCATCATACAATGTCAACGTATGTAATTTATTATTTAGTTTATATCTAGACATATTTTCCATTTCGGGCAACAATTTACTATAAGGAAAAGCAAATAAGACAAATTTTTTCACATTTAACTGTGCCAATAATTCAAAATATTTTATTAATACATGTATATTTGCGATTCCCCTTCTCCCAATAAAAATAATTAAAGTAGTGTCAGGACAATAACAACTATTAACTATTTTTTCTAATATTTGAGTAAAACTGGCGCCGGGAAAGCAATGATTAGCTACCAGTTCTCCGGATGTTTGTAACATTAATTGGCCCATATTTTTACCTATTTCATCACTGTACATAGTAACTTTGGTGTTATTTTCTTTGCTATCTTTATGTAATATTTTTTGGGAAGTAAAATTACTAAAACTATCATTCAACTCCACACCCTGGGTGTGCAATAGAGATATTGTAGTTCCATCTTCAACACTCTGGTTATTTACTTTATTTACAACCTGTTTGGTTGATTTTCCAGAATCTTCGTAGGACAAGTCAATTGTCATGACAGGAAGGCTGCTCATATTTGAGCAGGCAGAAACTGACGCTATGCCTGGAGCGCTAACGATCAGTTCCTCAAATAGCGACTGTGAATGTGCAGCCGTGGAATTCTGCTTCGTGCGCTCCATCTGTTCTATAGTATTATGCCTCTAGTATTGTGCCTCATTTAGTATTGTGCCTCTCTCAGCTTATTATTCAGCTCAGCGTTGTTTTGGAGAGTCGTATTGAACTCAACGCGGCACTGGTCAAAGTTAGATACTATTGATTGAAGGTTACCCCTCTCCTGAATGATATTTTCAAGTTGTAAACTCATTTCTGCCATCTCTTTTTTGAGGTTGGAGTTCTTTTTAATCATTGCTAATACTTCCAACTCATTGTCAGCTCGTTCCTTTTGCAATTTCTCCCTCTCAGTTTTATATATTTTCAATTGTTTTAAAGTTAATAAAAAATTACTGTTTAAGTCTTTATAGTGAACTTCTGCAGCTTCTAGGTCTTTTAAAACTGTTACGTATTTAATTTTATCGTTCAACTCCTCATAGCATGCCTCTGCGACTGCTCTTCTAGTCATCATGTTTAATTACTTCAAATTAGTACAGAGTAGGAAAATGCTGTCAATATTCAGTAATACGATAAGTCAAAAAAAATATTTAAAAAATCAGAACAAACAGAAATGATTAATTTGTGTATAGTCCCCGATTATTCGCCGACTTATAAATTTTACAAATTATATTAAATATAAAATTATATTTTAGTACTTATTATTAGTTGTCTTATTATTAGTTGTCTGGCAACGCCGTTTTACGGGCGTACAGGCGGCGCAGGCGGCGTTGTTTGGTGGGTAGGTACCGCTCGCAGGACGATATTTAAATTTGTGCACTGTTTCAGAAGTTTAAAACAATGTTTCTCACCCAAATGTCCACTAATTTCAATAATGAATGATGCAAAATGAAGCCTATTTCTTGAATAAGTTGACGATTTCGTTAGATGTAAAGATATTGTAACTTCACTACTTTTTTTGTATTTAAAAGGAAGGAGCGACAATTTGACGTTTAAATAGCAGCAGCGTTGCCAGACCACCTGATTGCCATGATTTATTTCCTGACTGCCAATAGAATAATATTTTTACTGCATATGTATGTATGTATTTGCATGCCAATTTGACTATAATACCGTTATTTGTGAGTCTTCTTGTGAGTGCCTTATCTCTTTAACTATTTATGCAGTAAAAGGGAAATTATATGCAGTAAAAGGGAAAAGTCTTTTGTTTAAAGTCTCAAGTTTTACACTTGAGAGGATAAATTTACTTATTTTGATAATAATTCATAATTGTTGATAATATGACCAATAACCATGACCTAACTATTTAAATTATTTTTTAAATATAAAACACTTACTACTTTTTGTGACCTAAATATAAAAGTTAGACATATGCTGTCGCTGACTTTTTTGTAGGCATTATAAATTTCTACAACTTTTCTCTAGAACTTAAGGATGATTCATGCTACACCGGGCCGGGGCCGGGCCGGGCCCCGGCCGAGTCGTTTCCAACGTGCTCCGGCCGGGGCAGTCATTCATGCTACACCGGGCGTGACCGGGCTGTTTCCGAGTTTATTTATCCCACGGCCATGTCCGCGATAACTAGTAGAATAGAATAGAATAGAATAACTTTAATGTGCTATAAAAACATAACTTAATGAATATTACGCTGGTTTTATAAAAAAGACAATTTATGCACAAATGGCGGACTTATCTAACTAGTGTTGCGTCCATCTATTTTGGCGATAATAATATTTTTTAATTTCTATTTTCGCTTGATTATTAATGCAATTTTCACAACTTGAGTTGGCAGCTATTGCAATTGCCTTTGAAGATGAAGTATTGGAAACACGAACTGAATCTTATAAAAGAAGATGGAGTGTACATCCAGCCTGGAGAAAACGACAATCGGAGGGAGAATTCGCCACGCTCTACAAGGAATTAATAGATGATGAGAGCAAATTTTACGGTTATTTTAGGATGTCTAAAGAATGCTTTAGTATATTTCTTGGAAAAATAAAACGTGATTTAACCAAACAAAATTCAAGATTTCTGAAGCATATCTCTCCCATTGAACGATTAGCAGACCGGAGCCGGGAAAACAATATCCACCGCCAATTCGACGCCGTGCTCCGGTCGTGGCACGGCCGGGCACGGCCGGAGCACGGCCAAGCATGAATTGCTTCATACAAAAGTATACTATAGATATCTGACCGTGTCCCGGCCGGGGCCCGGCCCGGCCCCGGCCCGGTGTAGCATGAATCATCCTTTAATCATATATCTCTCATCGTTAAGGCAGCGTTAGTTAGAAACCTTTTCGTTCGACCGCTTATTCTCCGACTTACTTTGCAAATCCGACTACCACGAAAATGTCTTTTCATTTTTCGGATTAATAATAGCCTATGACACTCACAAATAACGTGGCTTTCTATTGGGTGTTAGTGGATTTATTATTATTAATATAAATAGTGTTTTTGCATTATTTGGTGTATTTTCATATTAATACGCCATACGCCAACTAATAATTTGAATTTCTTCTGCCACTCAGTTCAACGAATGAGTTCAGACGGCAGATAAAATGGTTTTGATCTCGGATAAGAGATGTATTCTTCATTAAAATAAAATTTATAACTTTAATTCCCCTCCACTTCCTCCTATCCCATTCCTAGGCGACTGTATATTTTTACGATCTTTAAGTGGAAACTTTTAACTGGCATTGTAGTCTAGAAAAAAAAACAGATATTTCTTCTGTAATAACTGTAAGTTTCCTTAATAATAATAAAATGAAAAAAATTAAATTAATATTGGTAACCGTTTCTCTTGTTTTAATATTTTTAAGGCGTTTTCGAGGGTAGAATTGAACAGTTTTGGGGAGATAGCATTCTCCAATATTACGGTTCGCGGATCTATCTTTCAGCCTGGATGAACGTAGGGACTTAAGGCGACGTACTACTTAAAAAATAAACCGTATCTGAGTTTTTAAGCCCCGCCTACTTACCCCCTCCCCTCGCGACGGGGCAGGTGTTTATTATGTTGACTCATCTCGCAGCGATATTCACTCGCTATCGATGTCTGGACTAAACACACTAGGTATACACTATTGCAATGGGATTTATATTTTGGGATTATGCAAGTGTCATGTACCTACGCTGGTGAAGAAGGCTACGCTTTATCATCATCTAAACTTGAACATTATATTACTTTCCCGGCTGCCACTGGTAGGGAAGGTGTTGTGATCGTGCGGAAAAAAATGTTTAGATAACGATAGAGATGTCCATTTTGAGGTCCACCAAGATGATTAAGACCATTTTCAGAGAAATGTATGTCTGTTTGCCTGTATGTAATCTCTCACGATAACTGCCGAGCCGTTGAACCGATTGAGTTGAAATTTGGAACATAGGGATAGTATCACCCTGGAATGCGCCCATTAGATTTTGGCTGTCAACTGTTAAACCAAACTATCACTGTCAAAAATTGACAGAAGCCATATCTTACAGAATTTCATTTGCGATATGTCATTTGAAATCCCCTGAAAAACTGTATTAAGAAGAGTCACCTGTCAGTAATTAATTTTCGACATTTTAAAATTATTTTAAATGGTGATAGATGACAATTGGAGAAATGCCGTTAACTGTTTTGGATACAGTTTTCCAAGGGCTTTTAAATGACATAAATCGCAATTCATGTTCCGTGAGATACAGCTTTAGTATTTTTTTGATAGTTGTAGTGACAGTTTTTGATAGTATTTTTTGGCAGAAAAAACATTTAGAATCGAATTAAAAAACAACATTGTGTATCGAACTATTTATTCGCGGTATAATAGTTCTTTGAGGAGGACATAACGACACCCATCGCCTTGTACATTATCATTAAAAAAATATTTAATTAAAAAGTAATATAATTTATTTTTAGATACTGTAAGCACATCATTGTAAACTTTAAAGAAATACACATCATTAAAAATAAATAATTATTAATTAAAATATAAAATCATTAAGACAAAAAATCATGAAGACATTTCTGGTTGGCAAAGTAGTCTGTTATTTCTGAGTAGATACATACATATTAGATGTAAAGAGACGAATAAATACTTTAAAATTGCGCAGTACATTTGAGACTTCCTTTTTGTAGCCTTGACAGTGTCGTTTTGTAGTGGTGCGCCGACTTTTGTAATTAAAATTCATCAAATGATAATACATTTTCAAAAGCCTGTTCATCATTATTAATTAGATCTGTACTCAGCACAGATTTGGAATATCGTGTACTTTTCGGTAGCTCTATATTGCTTGTGCTTTGCTTTGGAGTGTTATTGGCAAGTACATTCTCTGTGAGTTCTTTGCTCACTTTGTGATGGAATCACTGAAAACTAACTACCGCTTAAGCGTTGGACAAGGGAGAGGAACCGATTTCTTTCGTTTTATCGTGTCGTTTCTTTTATTTGCTTCTTTCAAAGTGTATTCAGGCTCCCTTAAATCCATATTCCTTCATACTCCTGGATCGATAATTTCAGGTAATACACAGTCCATATAAAAACAAACAAGTTTTTTCCATGACATTTGTCCAAATCAAATCATTCGTCTGTATATATTCGGTTTTGAGGAGATCGTTTTTACCAGACCAAAATGTAAATAGGCACACTTCCTTTCCAGTTATATGTATCGTTCCAGTTACAGTTTCTTTCCAGCACACTTTCTTTAAAGTTATCCACAATACCACAGATAGTTCATACCTTGTTGAAAACTTACGTTTTTTCGTTCCTCAGCGATTAATTCGCAATTCACGCACGTTTGAGGTATCTCGTGCCAATACCAACTACGGGAAACATTCCATCGCTTATGGGCTGATATGCACGTACGACTCTTGTTTCTCCACCATCGACATTTTCAACCTCAACCAACCGACGTTCGTTAAAGAATTATTCAAATCAATTGCACCTAACGAGCTTGTTAATACCTATAGTAATTAGTTATATACTTTCTATACAACAAAATAAAATTCGAAATTTAAATTCTAAGTGTCAACATATTTTAAAATTTTCTCCCCTCTAAATAATAATTAAATAATAAATTTTAGTGATTATAGTGCAATTCTATAGTCTGGATTAACTCGCGGTTAACACGGGACGCGTCCCGAAGGATCTGATCGGTCTGAGCTGTTCACTTTAAATATTCGACCAGCGTGTCTATGGAAAAGTCGACCATCGAAAACAAGGGAGCTGTAGTTACTGGCTGAAGGCAGATCGACTTTGCTGAAGATACATCGGAGGACTTACTGAAGGTGGTGGTGGATTTGATTGACCAGCCACCTTTCGAAGACTATATGCAAAGACTCTCAGAAGGAGGTTACCGCAAGGTATAAGGACGATCAATTGTGCGCTGGCAGCTTAGAAGGATTACGAGACTCTTGTGGAGGCGATAGTGGTGGACCTCTGCAAGTGGCGATAGCTGACAACCAATGCCTTTTCAACATAATCACCGTTACCAGTATTGGAAAGAGCCCTTGCGGAAGTGCCAAGGGACCTGGCATATACACTGCCGTGAAGAGTCATGTGAAATAAATAGCGTTTTAGGAGTATGTCTACCGGCGAAAAATTGTCCAAAAACTGAGGGGGATTTGCCAAAAGGGAAACTATCACAATTTTGTATAATGTCGGAACAAGAGACTGTATGCTGTATTCAACACAGCCCCATGAGCAACAACACGAGATCATCAGGAAACCAGGATAAATCCAATAATGCATCTTCTATATCACCGCCTACTACAACAACTACCAATAAGTCACCGGTCATCTCTACAATAGCTCCAGAAAAAACTCAAACATCACCACAAGCCATAACTACCAATTTCATAAATGACAGTGTGAAAAACGAACTAAATCCGAAAAAATAGCTCTGCAATATTGAGTAAAAATTTAACAATGACAGTCATTGCTGCGTTAGCGATTAATTGATTTATTTTATTTTATCTGCATCCAAACTTTTCTCTGGTCGTAACTGTCTCCGTTCCATCGGGTTCAGAAGAGGGAGGAAGAGAGAGTGCACCCGTGGTCGCGCGCCCACCTGTGCACTATAATATAGCCTGCGCACTTGACTGCTTCCGAACAGTGGACTCTGAGAAGACTAAAGAAGTCACTAGAATCTACAATGCAGTCGCTGTGGCCGAACACGGCTAGAAGGATATATATACAACATATCAGTAGCTACCACAAATATTTATAAATATCTATAAATATTTATTATATATCTATAAATACCTATAAACATCAATAAATATCTGTATTTATATATCCACTATACGACCTATCTATATCTTTATTTATATCTATATACATATACACATACCATCGTCTAACTCCTTCTTCCTAATCACTTCCAATTCCCTACCTCTCCCATCGGTTTTCTATATATTTTTTATATTTAATATGAACTTTGTTTATTTTATAATTAATTTTTAAGTGTAATATGCTGAAATCCAAATGTGTAATAAACGATTATAGGCGTAATGTTTTTCTTTTTTTTCTACATTTATGCACACGTATGTATATTGTATGCGCTGTATTTTTCCAGAAATAAAATAAAAAATAAATAAATAAAAAGAAATTATATATGGACCTGTCCTTGAACTTGAACGTACCAGTGATGTTTGATGCTGATTTCAAGTTTTCCATCTTTCTGTTTCCAAAATGTCACTTTTCTTTTTCTTGTCGCTTCCGTTAACCAGATTCTATGCGCTGTAATGGGAAATTTGACTTCAAAAATATAATCATCAGATATTCCATCTGGAGAAGCTCCCAAAAATGGAAATTTAGGGTCAATGAATAATCCACATTGCTGAATTTCCACTTTTTCTAGACATATTTTTCATTCTAGTGCAGTTGTTTCATTTTCTTTTCCATGGCAAATTGATGCTACGTTGCTCAAATCCCATTTTCAGTCATGGATTTAACTAAATTGGCGCATTTTGTGTGTTGTTTAACTATTGACAATTTTGCCAAAGTTAGACGCAGTTACCATTTTTCTTCGTAATTCCAACCACTCGCTGCTTTCACCTTGAATAACCGTAAGTTTTTCAATTCGCAATCGATCATTTTTCTATTTTCCAATTCTTGAAATAACAGAGCTTTGCTTTTTTCGAATATTTCTGACGGAACATCGGGTTGGTTGCAATGGTCTCCATAATGCGAATTATTGTTTTTTTTTTCAAAAAAACTTTCTGCTTTTATTTCTTTTATAAAGAATGGATTTACTTAAATGCCTCTGTCTTCTTTATTCCACTTTTGATATCCTGCCAGAGGGACTTTTGCCTATATATTTTTTATGTAATCTTGAGAGTGGCTGTTTTGTATTAAATGATATAACTGCCGCATTACATCGCGCTTGGTAAGACTGCTTTTGGATGTAATTTGTCCTCTTACCACCAATAAATTTTGCAATGATGCCGTTAAACCTTTCGAGAACATTACTATCTACATCATGAATTAGGCTTCTTGCATGTATTGCTACCTACGTTTTAAGTTATGTAACGTATTCTTTCCCAAATAATGTCACCCATCAAACAACTCATTGCATCCAGTGTTTCATTTTCCGACAAACAATTTTAAAAACTTCTACATTTATCATGGTTTCCAAATGCATCTATCGGGGCGTTCAAAATGTCATTATACAGGCAATTAATTTTCTCATCAATTGAAAAGTTTTGACATTTATTATAAGCTACTGCTGATGTAATATTTCTTCGCATTTTTAGTTTTTTTTTTCACAGACATTAGGTACAAGTTGAATAAAAGCTTTTAAAAAGTAGATACCTACGTTTTGTTTTTTAAATTACAATTCTGCCTATCTGACGGTTTTCTATATTAGAACGGTCAGAATTGTAGCCTAATAGTATATTATATTTATACATGGTGTATAGCTCTGTCATATGGCTCTAACGCAAATGTATTGGCATTATTTACTGTCCCCTTATATATGACACATTTTGACTCGCGGGAAGCAAGCTGAAGTGGCGCACTTGTTTTAAACTCGCATAAGATCACACCGGTCGTAGGTTCAAAACCTACCGATATGTATATTTTTTTTTTGTTTTTATACATAAAGAAACATTGTTATCAAATAAATGAACACTTTTTATAAAAAAAAAGTAATATTGTAAATTTTAAAAAAAAATAAATAAATATTAAATATTATTTTACTTATTATTGTTTCTATTTTTCAACATATGATTTATCATGTTTTTAAACCTCTTTCATTTACACGGTGAAATAGCCATCTAAAACCGATATTTTTTTACTTCACATCTCCAATCCATCGAAATGTCAATTTGGTAATAATAAGTCATGAAACAGAGCGTCGCGAACGCAACCGCATATGTCGGCCTTCGAAGCCGAAATGAACCACGTTTCTAAGAGCCAATAACATTTCATTATAAAAGGTTGGCTGTTATGCCATTTGAATCAGTAATTGATCCCCACATAAGAACCATATTGACCCAATGTCGCTTGCGGCATTTTGAATGCCAGCGCGTCGTCGCGAGAAGAGCGCGCTCATCTCATTGTATGACAAAAATAATATAAACGGGCTCTGCAAAATATTATTTTTAAAATATACTGATATTTTATTTGAAAAAAATAATCGTCAGTACTACAAGTTTATTGTACATAGTTTATGTAAAAAAAAACAAACTTGAAAAAAACACACAGTAATAAGTAATATATAACAGTGAATATGGATGAAAGTTACACTTTTTATATAATTTTTTTTAACAAGAAAAACTTATTTTTTTAAATTTATGCGAAAGCATTCCTCTTTACAACTATTGTTAAAATGCCGTAGTATTTTTTTTGAGTTTCTTGATCGTGCAGTTTAGTGTGAGGCACGTTTCAAAAAATGCTCTAAAATGAAAATTTCCTGTATAGCTCCCAGATTTAATTATTTTCCTCAATTTTCCAATACTTAAAAAAAAATCTGAAATAGCTATCTACTTAAGAAAGGTACTGTGAGTTACGATAATTTTTTTTTGTTGGCTAACATCATCAGTTATTTCAGTATGACTGTTCAAAAATTGCCAAAAAATGTAATTTTCGAAATTTACCTACATCGTCGCCTTAAGGACGAAACAGTCCACCGTCTAGCTACCCCATCACACCCGTACGAAGACAACGCCTTATCGCGATACACTAAAAATGATCCGAGCGTGCCGACCATGCGCCTTTACTACCAGTTATGGCCGGATTTATCCGTACTCACGACTCCGTACACCAGTCGTGGCCCGGGGTACAGAGTCCTTTCCGGGGTAGACTCTAATTTGAGGAGGCTACTGGATATGAGCTGAGCCGTGTGTTAAGTCGACCTCAAAGAATGAGGTTGGGTCCTATTGGCCCGATAGGCGCGCACAGCTGGCTGCTTAGGTGCCTGTAAAATAAGCGCAGAGTATGAAATAGGCGCGATCTTTGATTTTTCCGGGGTATTTTTTGACAACGGGAAGCGATCGAATCGCATTCCTGCGAGGGGAAAAATCCTCCATAGAGGCGAAACGGTCTGAGCGATTATGAGCGTATCGACTAAGACGCAGCAGTTAAAATGTATTTTAGGCGTTTATCCAACCTATTGTAAAGTTGTAATATTCATAGGCTCACTCGAAAATTTTCTATTACATTACATTTTCGTCGTGTCCAATTGACGGCTAAAGACCGCTCTTGGACGTGTCAAAATAATTGGGTTAGGTAGTAAGTCTCGTTACTACTCTTTACTGAACATACATAGGTAGTCAAGATTAACTACTAGATTGTCAAACTATAAATATAAATAATCAAAATAGAAGCCTAATATTTGAAGTAGTTAGTAATTCGAAAAGATACGTAGTAAAATTATTCATCGTAATATTCAAATTGTCAGTAAAAGGTTAAATAATCAAATCAAATCTACGTTATGCATTTTAAACTAAAAGTACAGATATAAGACCATATAAAATAATCAGACAATAAGGCTCTACTTTTTTTAAGTACATACTTTAAATGGGCACAATATTTGAAAAAATATTTCCTTCAAATTCGGCCAGATTATAGAAAGGGCGGCTTATCAGCATCTCCTTGATTATTTTTTTCAATTTTATGTACTCCAGCTATTTAAATTTTGTAGGGAGTAGATTATAAAATTTAATGCTAAGGTACAAGTAGCTTTTCTGTACTTTTGCCAGTCGTATTCGGGATACGCATAAAAGATATTAAAGATACAGATAAAGATATAGAGTATTTATTTCTATTACAACCATTAGGTATGTGTAAGAATGGCATTAAATTAGTTACACAATTTAAAGTAAACTTAATGCTAAAGTAAAACTAAAGGGCATTTAAATTAAACTCAATTTAAAAAGATCATATAACATTCCTCCAAACTTTTCAATTAACAAAAACAAAGGCTATAAAGTAACAATTTACAATAAAAACAATTGACAATAAAAGACAATATATTGAATGAAATTGTTATGTACGATGCTGTTTCCGCAATATTTTAAAATTTCGTTATATACATTGTATATTGATTTTAAGAAGATTCACGCGGATGGATCTCTTGAAAATTTCGATTTTTTTAATCGCCATAAATGTATCAGGCAATTTATTAAATGCACGCGGGAGGCGTGCATTTAAATAATAATGAAAATATGAATCTTGTTGCAAATTTCTCAACCTTTCGTACCAAGATGCCAAATTTCATTGTTTTGATTTTTTTCCTAATAAAAATAAATAAAATCTGAATTCATCACCTTTTAGTAATTAGCATTTTTCTTGGAATTGATAGGGGTAAACATCTTGAAACTATATTGGTAATACGTATCAAGAAAATGTATAAAATGTGGCGATGCTATAATTTTAATTTTTTTATTTTTCTATTATAATCTTCCAAAAAACAAAAAAATATATATTTGATAAGCGCGATTTCAGTAGAATAGTTAAGCAGTGCCAACGAAAATAGGTCTTCCGTCTATGGCGCTCCGTTGAACTTTCGTGTGGCAAGTTCATTGCGCGTTTGGTCGCACGCCAACGCGGTCGTGTCAGGCCCTGCGTCGCTTTTTATAGCTCCAGAGCGAGATTGCAACAAGAGCGAGATGGCAACAGGCAGTAGGGCTTCTCAAGTGGCAGCCCAGCGATATTTTTTAATTCTTTGTTATAAATACCAGTTTTTAGTACCAAGAGGGCTCGTCTGGTTGACCGTACACAAATTAACTGCAATGACATACGGGGTGAGTATTGATTAACAGGCATCCTTGAAGGGGGCTAATCTGTACGAGCAGATAAGCAAGTTTTGATAAAAAAAATGAGGGGAAAAAAATTATTTGAAAATAATTTCTTCTTTTGAAAAATAGTATAAAAGGCTCTAAGCACGATTCGCTATCAAGCGGTAAGTAAAATATCGCTAATATCGTTTCTTAGCGACATTTTACGTACCAATAGATGGCGCAACGCGCTCAAACTGTTTTTTAACACGCTTTTATTAGGTCGACCCGTATGTAACTATGTAATGTAATCTAAGGTAACTAGTTTAAACATCTTCCAAGGATCATAGCGTCATGAAAATTATCGGCTATATGTAGTTCTGATGACAATACAATAATATGGTACCTACTGTAGAACTGATCTGATGATGGAGTCGGAAGATATGAACTGGAACTTCATGATGGAACATCGTATCATAGCTGCGTTTGGACTTGTTAGGAAAGTCTCGGAATGAACTTTGACCACGATTAGGTTTCAAAATATGATGATGAAGCCGGAAGATAGGCACTGGCATTCCATGATGGAATATCGTATCATAGCCGTGTTTGGACTTGTTAGAAAGGTCTTGTAATGAACTTTGACCACGCTTAAGTTTCAAGGTTTTTTTTGGTTTTTACGTGCATCTATAAAAGCGTGTTTTTAGTGTTTTTTTTAAACTATTAATTTATTAACAGTCAAGTTCTTCAAATTTGTAAATTTAAAAAATATTTGTAAATTTAAAAAAAACACAAAAATCAGCATTTAAAAAAAAGTATGTTTTGTTTTTCCCAAAAATGTTTATTAAAAGTTGTTCAGTTGCTCATACTGATTCTCGATTGGGCTCAAATTTGGGCTGTTGCCTTGCTAATCAAGTACTTGGATTAGCTCCGCTGCGCGCGCCGTCAGACAGTTCTTAACAGTCCTTGATATGTGACACTGAGCCCCATCATGCAGGGAAATAAAACAACGATGAACATCCATGTGAAGTTCCAACTTGTAACAAATTAAGGTACCGACGTCCATTTATAGTGATTTTAGACGACATGAAATAATAGCGACAGACAGGTAAGACACGGACATTGCACCACATATCAGCTGGCTTGGAGGACGTTTCCACAGTTGATTGTATTTATATTTGCTCAACTCTTTTGCCCATCGGGAAGATATGTATTACTTGTAACACATTCAGGTAGATACTTGCTAGATACTGTCTAATTCTTATGTTTTCGGACGAACATCAGTTTTTTAAAAGGGATCCGAACTTCGTCGGAATTAATGTTACAATAAGCTACCCTCTAGTATCAAAAAAATATGCCGCGAAAGAAAAATGCCCCAATTTAAAAATAAACTCAAACTATGTCTCATTAAAAGAAAATTGTACGACATTAACGATCTCTAAAAACTGTATTCATCTCGACTATATCTCTTTCTGTAATAGGTTTTTAATCAATTTTCCCTTTGATTGCATCGGCAGCTGAGCTAGGTTTTTTATGATCGATTTAACGCATTATAAAACGCATTATTATAGAGATGGAAGGGTGAGGATTTTAAGCCTTCTGAAATGACCACGGCATGATTCTACATAACCATTCTTCATTTATGATAGCAACTTCCAAGTTCCACCATGACATGGCTGATGTGCCCTGGGCTGGCCTCCGAAGAGGGAACTCCTCCACGGTCAACAGCAGAGACCCAAAATGTTGTGTAAGCATTCAATATTATGATAGCAGCTTCCAAGTTCCACCATGACATGGCTGATGTACCCTGGGTTTGCTCCCGATGAGGGAGCTCCTCAACGGTCAACCACAGAGACCAAAATTTTTGTGTACGCATTCAATTATAATAGCAACTTCCAAGTTTCACCATGACATGGCTGTTGTACCCTGGCTGGTGTAGCTGGTGTACCCTGGGTTAATACCCTCAAAAACGTCTTGAAATTGTTGAAGCGGAGCGAAAGGGTTGTCAAGATTAACGGAAAACACATCTAGCGTAGAAGTAACAACAAAGTACTTAATTCTCTAATTTTTAATTCCTTGCAGTAGTCAGGTTGCTAAGTTATTACGTTGAAGCGTTGAAATGTTTCTACGAAACCACCAACTATGATAATGATGACCATCCAAGTAGATGTTGATCCAAATAGATGACCGTCGATGACCATCCAAGTAGATATTAGACGACGAAACAAAGCCCGTAATATAAGGGAATGTCAACTTACCGAAACTGTTCATTAATAGGTACCCTCAAAGCGTCTTGAAATTTATGAAACGGAAAGAAAGATATATCCTAGGTATAACTCATTTTATCTGCCGTTTTGAACTCCATTCGTTGAACTGAGCGGAAGCCAAAATTCGAATTATTAGCTGGCAAGATTTTGATATGAAATTAAACCACGGAATAGTAGCAAAAGTTACATTTAATATTAATAATAACATCAATTATTCCACTAATAACTACTATAACATATTGCAGAAATTACCACCTTTTGTAATTAAGGGGTAAGTAGAATAAAACACTAATAATATTGAACCGAACGACATAATATTAAAACACTATGGATCTTATAACTATAACTTATAACCATTAAACTTATCCAGCATAACTGTTAAACATAATTATGGATATTACACCGCACGAAATGTGTTTAAATTTATTCGGACGAGTATAAGTTCGAGAGGTAGTTTTTATAGATGATTGTTCGTTTCGTATTCCGCTCTAACGCATTGCTCTATCTCGTTCGCTTGAACTCATTTCAGTTTTAGTTCACGAAGAAACGCAATCGGTCCCATTGATGCCGTATCTGTAAACTCTATATGTACATTCTTACAGAAAAACATCTCTGGACTGCAAAATTTTACGAAAATTCCATATACTGTCAAATTGCTATTACGTTGGCAGGTAGGCATATTTAATATAATATTACCAATTTATTAGACTTAATATCCTTATTTTTAAAAACATTATATTTACATTTTCTCCGCGTCGCAACAAACCCCTCTCCTGCTCATTATATTAATTCAACTAAGATACAATAAATGATTTATATCCGAAAATAAAGTAAGAAACAAGTAACCACTGTTCGATAAAAACTAGGTTTCTGACTTACAATCCATAATAAACACACTCACTTAAATCTACGTAAATTCCATAGAATATAGGTACTGTCAAATTGCTATTACCTTGGTAAGTAGGCATATTTAATACAATGTTACCAATTTATTAGACTTAATATCCTTATTTTTAAAAATATTATATTCACAAACCCTTCTCCTGCTCTTATATTATTTCAACTAAGATACAGTAAATGATTTATATCCGAAAATAAAATAAGAAACAAGTAACCACTGTTCGATAAAAACTAGGTTTCTGACTTATAATCCATAAAAAACGCACACACACACACATCTATCTAGGTAAATTTAAAGGCATTAGAATTATCAATAAATGCATTTGACTGTTTCGTATAAATAATATAATAATCTAATAAACATACACACTTAAATCTAGGTTTTTAAGCAATTAGAATCATATCAGTAAATGCATTTGATTGTTCCATATTGGCTGTTCGTAGATAAATAAAATTTCACAAAAAGTAACTGAAAAATAAAATGCATACATACAATAGAATATACTACCTACTGGAGATCGCATTGTTCGAATTCATCTAAAAAAGTGTTCGTGCTCCACCGATGCACTATGTTCTGCTTGCTTAGAAGACGAAGAGTACTCATCAAAGGTCTACCGCCGACCGTTGCTTTTCGATTGTTTAATATATTTCATTTGGCATTTGGCAGCAGTCATGTGATTTTTAAGATAAATTTTACGACCGAATGCATATTTGCATATTGTACAAACAAAGGGCGTGTTTCGGTGTATTACATTTATGTGTCTGATTAACTGCGACTTTTGGGTGAAAGTTCTGTTACAATCCGCACAACTATGCTTCATTCTGAGATGGACTGAGTTTATATGGACCTTTAAATCTCCACGCCTTGCAAAACTGCGATTGCATTTGTCGCACGCGAAAGGCTTCAATTTCCGGTGGACAGAATTGACATGTTGAATTAAATTACCACTCCTAAAGAAAGCACGTTTGCATTCCTTACATTCAAATTCCTTCATTTTTCTATGAACGCCATCGATGTGCCGTTTAAAGGTTGTTTGATTTGGAAATTCCTTGTTGCATAAATCACACGTAAATACATTCAACTGCCGGTGAGTGAAATTTACATGCTGTAGTAAGTAGCTGCGATCAGAAAAGGCTTTCTTACACTGCTGACACGCATGCTTTAGTTTGCGATGGATCGATTGGACGTGTTTTTTCAAATTATATCTACATGAAAATGCCCTGTCACACTGTTCACACGTAAATTTCTTAAATTTCCTATGTTCTATATCAACATGCTGAATTAGTTTACCTCTTCTACTTGATTCGTAGCTACATTTGACACACATATATTTCTTCCCATTTGCCCTAATACAGTCTTTGCAAAATAGCACAATTTCTTTGTCATACTTGCATGCTCCCATTGGCACGCTTCTGTCTAGATGGCGATCGCAGACAACGCATGTGAATTTATCAAATTTCGTTAAGAATACTTTGACCTCTTTCGTCTCCTCAATATCATCTTCATGTTCCTTGCTGACTGATTCGACAGGATCGCTTCGTTCGGGTTTTATGAAAGCCACTGCCTCTTCTTCGAATTCCATTATATTTTCTTCCATATAAGAAGAGTTTGGTTGCTCTTCTTTGTAGCAAATATCGCTTTCTGGTTTCAACGTGTCACTGTATTTATTGTCAGAACAACTTGGCATCCTGTCTTCGACATCGGACTCTAATTCTATCTTCACTTTAATGTCTGCATGATTTTCATCATTTTTCTGCCTTTCCATGGTGAATATTTCTACTTCTTATTATATATAGAGGTAACATAAAGCGGAAAACTGCAGAAATTTACACGATCTACACCGTAAATAAATGTCATTATTTTGACGTTTCGTGTTTAGTATTGCCACATCTTGGAATATGAAACTCAATATTTATACAAGTTGTTTTTACTGCACGTGATTTTTTTTAGCGGGTTAATCAGTAAAACAAAGTAAGCAACAAAAAAAAACAAAAAAATATATATTTTTTTAATTAACGTTTTGTGTTTTTTTAATAGTGTTAAAAGCTATGATAACGATGCGATATCTAGCGGTAAGTAAAATGTCGCTATTATTGTTTATTTTCGATATTTAAACCTACCGCTAGACGGCGCAGCTTACTGAAAATTTTCTCAAACCCTTATCTAACAGTTAATTTCTTCAAACTTTCAAAAAAAAACAAAAATCCGTTTTTAAAAAAAAACCTTCTTTTTTTTCTAGTTTCTTTATCAAAAGTTGCTTACCTCGTTTTACTGATTAACCCACTAAAAATGCCCGTGCCGTAAAACCAACGGCGGGTCCAGCGGGGGGGGGGGCATTGGGGTCATGACCCCCCCCCCCCTGGGGGCTGGGGTGGGCATACGTCGACCACTGATATTTTTTGTAAAATCTATTGATTGTATTTATTTTTTAAACTACCTATTTGATTTGTATTTATTTTTGTAATTTTGGAGCCTCTACTATGTGACCCCCCCCCCCCCTGACTCGAAGGCTGGATCCGCCCTTGAGTAAAACCATCCTGTATATTAGTCGTAGATTATATATCTATATTAGTTATAGGTTTAATATCTATCTTTTTCATAATGAGTTTGGGAACTTTTTTTTTATTATTTTCCTTAACAATTAATAAATAATGTTGGTTATAATACTTTTATTTTTAACGGTAAGATTCTTATTTTTTTAATTAGGAATTAAAGATTTCATCTCTTTTATTACTCTTTTTATTAATATTGTTATTATACTCCCTATAATTATAGGGAGAGTGTCAAGTTACGAGTATTCGTATGTGTTGAAATATT
This sequence comes from Micropterix aruncella, assembly GCA_944548615.1. Classification (NCBI taxonomy): domain Eukaryota; kingdom Metazoa; phylum Arthropoda; class Insecta; order Lepidoptera; family Micropterigidae; genus Micropterix; species Micropterix aruncella. The sequence goes on from OX155974.1 coordinate 1,326,791, forward strand.
GAAATCGCGTGAGTGTGAATATTGGTAGGTATACCTTAACAAAATCTATACAAATAAAACAAAGTCGGGTTTGTTAGAACACTTATAACTCGAGAGCGGCTGCACCGATTTTCATGGTTTTTGATTTGTAGTATTTGTCTCCGTTCCGACTATTAAAAACAAAAATTTAAAAGTTGGCGAAAACTTACAGCTATTGGAAAAGTGGGCCTAAAATGCCCGTTCTCTTTTGTAATAGTAATATTAGTTGTACCTAGTCAGTTAGCCTACTAACCAAAGTAATAGTAGTTTTATAGCGCAATGTATGTTTTTTTTATGTGGCGAGGAACCTGAAGACAGCATACACATTGTTGGCCGCTGTCCAGGGCTCGCCGCCAAAAGACACAGTTTACTGGGACGAGCCTTTCTCGAACCCAGCGATCTGCCCAACTTGAAGGTCAGTGACCTACTTGGACTGGTAAGAAGTACCGGGCTACTAGCTGACCATTGACCTAACCACACAGTGGGTAGTTACAAAAGACCTTACAGATCTAGGTGACATCAAGGGCTGGAAACAAGCCCCCCACTCCATCTACTACTACCTACTACTACTACTACTATGTTTTTTTTTATTCTCTATATTTTGTAGTCTAGAAATGTTTTGATGTAAGAATGTACATATTTAGGTTTACCAATACAGCATTGATACATTTTTATTAATATTACCAGCGTTTTATTTCATACTAGCTGACCCTGCTCACTTCGTTGGGCGGTAAAACTTTTAACTTGTGATGAAATTATGAGTGTGGTTCGGTTAGTACTGAGTCCTATGATTTATTTCCTGACTGCCAATAGAATAATATTTTGACTGCATATGTATGTATGTATTTGCATGCCAATTTGACTATAATACCGTTATTTGTGAGTATCTTCTTGTGAGTGTCTTATCTCTTTAACTATTTATGCAGTTAAAGGGAAATTATATGCAGTAAAAGGGAAAAGTCTTTTGTTTAAAGTCTCAAGTTTTACACTTGAGAGGATAAATTTACTTATTTTGATAATAATTCAAAATTGTTGATAATATGACCAATAACCATGACCTAACTATTTAAATTATTTTTTAAATATAAAATACTACTTTTTGTGACTTAAATATAAAAATTAGACATATGCTGTCGCTGACTTTTTTGTAGGCATTATCAAGCTCTACAACTTTTCTCTAGAACTTAATCATATATCTCTCATCGTTAAGGCAGCGGTAGTAGAAACGTTTTCGTTCGACCGCTTATTCTCCGACTTACTTTGCAAATCCGACTACCACGAAAAAGTCTTTTTATTTTTCGGATTAATAATAGCCTATGACACTCACAAATAACGTGGCTTTCTATTGGGTGTTAGTGGATTTATTATTATTAATAAAAATAGTGTTTTTGCATTATTTGGTGTATTTTCATATTAATACGCCATACGCCAACTAATAATTTGAATTTCTTCTGCCACTCAGTTCAACGAATGAGTCCAGACGGCAGATAAAATGGTTTTGATCTCGGATAAAAGATGTATTCTTCATTAAAATAAAATTTATAACTTTAATTCCCCTCCACTTCCTCCTATCCCATTCCTAGGCGACTGTATATTTTTACGATCTATAAGTGGAAACTTTTAACTGGCATTGTAGTATAGAAAAAAAAACAGATATTTCTTCTGTATAATTTCTGCTGTAAGTTTCCTTAATAATAATAAAATGAAAAAAATAAAATTAATATTGGTAACCGTTTCTCTTGTTTTAATATTTTTAACCCCTCACGTTGCGAGGTAAAAACTCACCGCGCCCAAAAACATCACTTTTGCGCGCGACATATTCGCGCAAAAAATCGACGCGAGTCAACGGCCTTGAGAAAAACGATCATAACTTATAAACCACTAATCGGATTAAAAAAATATAAATAGAAAAATGATCGCATTGAAATTTGACATATAAAACATTATAACCTTATCTCGTAAAACAATTAAGATAATAATGAATAAATATTACAAAATTGGCAAACTGAAAAAACTCGCCTATAAAATCATTTCGATTTTTTTGTAAATACAGTTTTTGTAAATATCAAAAATTGTAAATACAGTTATGTTCTTTATTAAATGCTTTACCAAAACGATATTTTTTTTTTACTGATTTGCATACAAAAATACGGAAAAAATATTTATTTATTCAGCCAAGAAAAATTGTATGTATTCTCGTAAAAAAAAATTTTTTTAATTTTTAATTTGTGACTACTTATGGTATTTTTTTATATGAAATTCTTTCAAAATAACTTTATTACTACATCACTTCTTCTTAGAAATCACACCAGAACTTTGAGCTTTGTCTGATATTATAGAAAAATCTAAAGTTTTGAGAGTTTCCGACTTCCGAACCTAATAATAAACTTTGAATGCCCATAATATAAAATTCGTTAAATTTTTTCAATTATATTGTCTTATCATAGACTTATTATATGTCTAATAACTAATTACTATACTCCAAAGAGTCACATTTCATCGAAAAACTATGGAAAATTGCACTTTTTTCTCTCATAGTAATTATCAAAACAAGTTTCATTTTCGCCAGCCATATTAGAAAACAACATATAATGTTCAAAATACGCATAATTATGTGATAACTTAGGATGTAAATGAAGCAATACCTATTTTATTAGTAAATTAAAGCGACATTACGTCATGTTTCGCGATATAACGGGATATTTCACAAACATTACAAAATAAAGACGGCCATTTTTCGAGAGCCGTTTGGTTTCGCCAAAGTGTTTTCTTCGAAAATTCGTGAAAAACAGCAAATGGGCTGTGTAAATTGTTTAATCCTAAGGCCTAAACTACTTAAAAATGGAAATTACTTACTTTTATCCGGTATACACTTCACTTATATACACAAAACAATTCACAACACAACACGTCGCGGAATTATACGCCGCCAGCGGTGGGCAGTTCGCGACTGTCGTCAGAAATGAGGTCACCGATTTTGTAAGGGATGTAGTAATTCATATTTCTGACATCGCATGCGGCAATCGAGCAATTTCATAGTGTTGCATATTTGGCTATATTATGGCATCATTCGATAGAATATACAATCGCATTTCGAAATTTAAACGACATTTTCGTAAGAGCCGAGCGCTATATCCAGTAGTGGACGTTTCGGAATTTCGGCGGCCGCCATTCATGTCCCCAAATGGATGTTACGTGCTCAGCGGGTTAAGGCGTTTTCGAGGGTAGAATTGAACAGTTTTGGGGAGATAGCATTCTCCAATATTACGGTTTCATCCACCGGCTTTTTGGCAGTGGTGAATTGTCTCAAGAGGCGAACCTGTCACCCTAAGTAGTCATGACGATATTGATCTATCTTTCAGCCTGGATGAACGTAGGGACTTAAGGACGAAACAGTCCACCGTCTAGCTACCCCATCACACGGGGGGTCGGGGGTAGTGGGTACGTTCAGGTACGCGACGCTGAACTACTGGCCTGCACCTCAAGCCCAACATATACGTCCACGTCTTCCTCTGGTCTGCCGCAGCGGACCAGGGAGGAACCCACCCAGGCTTGCTGGATGGGTCGTACCCCCCGGACAATGCTAGTGGTTGAAAACGGGCGTCGCAACATTTACAAACTTACCCCGAACCACTAGCAGCTAAATATGAGGGCGACCACCTGGACGGGGACACTCCCACCCGACCGGTGTTTCCTCCACCCAAAACATAACTCTCCTACCAACCTCCTATGATCCAAAAAAGTCAGCTCCCCTCCCTTCTAACAATCCTGCCCCCACGTCCACTCCTACCCTCCCTCGTAACCCCTCCCCTAATCCAAGGTGAATCTTTTCGTGCCGATGGATGCATGGCTGTGAGAGAGCACAGTCTCAAACGAAAGACCTCGGGAACCGGGCGAAACCCGTTGTATCATAGCCTTATTCACGCAAGCGGGGCCCTGCGTGAACGGACAAATATTTCCCTAGCTACTCGTGGGAACAAAAATGAAAAAAGCAATATTAAAAAATCCAAATGAAGAAAAGGAGGAGAAAACAGAACATACGCCCACCTTAGATGAGACGGCGCAAGCTGAAGCACTAAGGGAGGCGAAAAGAAAAACTAAGAGAGAAACGGCTGTGAAGGAGCCATTGAAGCTAGTTTGTCCACTAGAAACTGGGGTACCAACAACAGGAGCCCCGGCCACGGTGGACAAGCTGGAGACGATGAAGCCTTCAACAGCTGGGTCCTCAAAACAGACCACGGAGACAGCTAAGAGCGGGACACACGTTGAACCCTCAAAGCAAGTCATCGACCCCGGCTGGGAGATCAGGTGCAAACGCAGGGGGAAACCTGCCCAGACCGGAAAAGACCAACCTCTGAGAAAGAGTTTTTCACAGAGGAAGAGGCAGCGGCTCCAGAAGCGAAGAGAAGCAGGAAGCCGCGCCCCTGGAAACAAAAAGGAGGTCGAAGCCCCTAAAGGACAGGGCGAGGGAGCGACGACCCCAGCGGTACAAAACCAGGCGAAAACCAAGAGGGCCCGCCTGGACGAAACCATTTCCCCTAGAGGCGACCAAAAGAAGCGCAAGACGGACGCTCAGGGGTCAAAACAACCCTCCACCTACGCGGCGGCAGCAGCGACAGACCTGGCAGTTGCGATCACCAACGCACGCACGGACAGACTGACGCAGCAAGACGCTCAGGAGGTGGAACGCAAGATCGGAGATGCCATCTACCAGATAGCCATCGAGACCGATCTTGATACAGAAGCGCAGGCCCCAGCGTTCTCAGGTAGACCCAACTTTGTGGATGGTTACCTAAAGCTGCGGTGCCAAGACGCCAATACGAAGGCATGGCTGACAAAGTGGCTGGAGACGGCCACGCTCCAAAACGGAGACCATCTGGTCGGGAAGAGAGAGGACGAGATGGTCAGAAACGTAAGGTGCGGTATCCTAATACCAGCTATAGAGGAGAACCTCACCAAAATTGGAAGGGTCCTAAACTTCCAGAACCAATGGGCCATGGTGAGAAAGTGGACGCTACACCAGGCAATAACACTAAAGACCAAAAAGTGCACACTACTTCTGGTGGGAATCCCGGAGGACGTTGTACCTACTGTGTTGGAAAGGGATAGAAGACTGAGTTACCTATGTGGTACGGTCTATATCCGTTTCCAACACGGCGGGGGACATTTCCGAGATTTCCCACCGGAAAAGAACAACCCACAAGAGGGCAAGACGGACGAGGAAAGCAAAGAGAGCGAAAGCGAGTCCACCAAAAAGTCCGCACCCTCTGCAATGGAGACAGACGAACCCTCAGAATCCGACGTCGAGGAAGGCATACTGCTGGACTCCGAGGACGAAGAGGGCCTACCAAAGGGGATAAGTCTCCTGGACCTAAAGGGGCAAGGGGAAAAGAAGCATTCCTCCAATGCTTCCTTCCCTCTGTAAGGTCCTCCAGGTTAACCTCCAGCACAGCGAATCTGCAACGGCTCAACTTCGGAAATGGCTGGAGGTTAACCCAACCGCTATAGCCCTGATCCAAGAGCCGTGGATCAGAAACACACGCATAAACGGACTCAACAACACCGGAGGTAATATATTCTATAATACACAAAGCAAACCTAGAACCTGTATACACATATCCCGAAACATAATGGCACAACCACTAACTGAATTCATTTCCAGAGACGTGTGTGCCATAAAATTACTAACGACACAAAACTCAAGACTGCCGGAGATAGTTCTCGCGTCCGTCTACATGGCGGCAGAAGACGAACCACCTCCTACGGAAATGAACAACCTCGTACGTTACTGCGAACGTGCAGGGCTTGAACTGGTCATATCTGCGGACTGCAATGGCCACCACAACCTATGGGGAATGGAAACAAACAACAACAGGGGTAACGATCTTGTTGAATACCTTATGACAACTAACCTAGACATACTCAACACAGGATCAAAACCAACTTTTGTCACTCGTAGATGTAACACTATAATTGACATTACCTTAAGCACAGGACTGGCAGCTCAACACGTGTCCAACTGGCAGGTGTCGGATGAACTATCGTGCTCCGACCACAGATGGATTCGGTATGATCTGACAGCAGATACACAAACACCTACACCCAGAAGAAATCCAAGACGCACCGACATCAAGGCGTATAAGGAACTTCTCGCAGGTAAAATAGGAAGCAACACAAAAACACACAGACCAAACAACACAGTAGAGTTAGAGGGACAGGTAAAGTCACTCACAAAAAACATAATTGACTGCTACGAAAACACATGCCCACTATCGACACCATCAACTACTGGAAAATGCAATAACAGTAGCTGGTGGGGTCCAGAGTTGGAACGCCTAAGAACAAAAATGAGGAAACAGCTAAACAGAGCTACGAACACAAAATCTGATGAAGACTGGGACAAATACAAAACAACCAAATCAGAATACAAAAGGAGAATAAGACACAGAAGATCAGCCTCATGGAGGAACTTCTGCGACAATATATCCACAATTACCCAAGCAAATAGAACAAGGAAGATCATGGCAGATCAACCAAAACAATTACTGGGCACTCTGAGAAGGAAAGACAACAGCACTACCAGTAACCCGGCCGAGACCGAGAGTCTACTGGTGGAAACGCACTTCCCAGGTTGCAGAGTAGTTGACAAACAAGAATGGGACGTACAAACAGAAAACTATCATCCGACCGAAAACGAGTGGAAGATAGCGGAACATATAACGGAACGGACCAAAACAGCCTGGGCAACGAACAGTTTCAACAACTTTAAATCACCAGGACTAGATGGAATATACCCAGCCCTCCTAAAATGGGGAGGAGACAAACTTATCGAACAACTAGCAAGCATACTATGTAGCAGCATCGCCTTTAGATACATCCCACAGAAATGGAGAGAAGTAAAGGTGATCTTTCTACCAAAACCAGGGAAAACTGATTACACAGACCCGAAATCTTTCAGACCTATTAGCCTTACCTCCTTCATGCTAAAAACACTAGAAAGACTATGCGACAGAGAACTGAAGGACACAGCACTTAAAAACATAGGCATCCACCCGAACCAACACGCATACACACAAGGCAAATCGACAGAGTCAGCACTCCATGCCGTTGTAAACAACATAGAAACTGCACTAGCAAGGAAAAACTCCTGCCTAGGCACCTTCATCGACATAGAAGGAGCGTTCGACAAGACAAATTTCAGTAGCATTCAACAAGCTCTAAACAGACATCAAACCGAACCATTGATTACAGAATGGATAATGAACATGCTAAGAAAGAGAATCATCAGGCTATCTGAAAACCAAAATCACCAGGCGCTCGTGATGAGAGGATGCCCACAAGGAGGTGTACTCTCGCCACTTCTATGGCACCTGGTAGTAAACGACCTGATAACAAAACTAAACAACAATCATTTCCTAACAATAGGATATGCAGATGATCTAGTGATAATGATCAACGGACTAGTAACAAGCACATTGTGCGACCTTACACAAACAGCTTTGAAAATAATAGAGAAATGGTGCAAGGAGAATGACCTGTCGGTAAATCCAAAAAAGACCGACACCATTCTCTTCACACATAAACGTAAATTGGGTACATACAAAATGCCAACCTTGTTTGGATCCAGACTAACGCTTTCTAAAGAAGTAAAGTACCTAGGAATAACTTTGGACGAAAAACTAAACTGGAATAAACACCTAGACAACAAACTAAACAAAGCAACAGTCGCCTTCTGGCAATGCCGAAGAATGGTGGGCAAGAAATGGGGACTAGCCCCACACATTATACTGTGGCTGTACAAAATGATAATAATACCAATGATAAGCTACGGAGCTGTAGTATGGTGGCCCCGCACCCAACTCACTACTGCAATCAACAAATTACAGAAAATGCAAAGGCTAGCATGTATAGCAGCGACCGGCTGCATGAGAACAACTCCAACAGCGGCGCTGGAAATCATGCTAGGGCTTCTACCACTACACCTACATATACAAAAAGAAGCAGCCGCAACGGCTCTTCGTCTAAAGAATCTAAACTTATGGACCAAATATAAAACACCGCACACGAATATATATGATAATATACTGTCAAGTTTTCCAATGCTGGAAGCGGCAATCGACAGAATACCCAAAACTATGATCTTCTGGAAAGAATATGCCATATCATTAACAGAAGACTCAAAAGAAGCACTGAATCAAACGGACCTAAGAATCTACACAGATGGATCAAAAACCAACAAAGGTACAGGATGTGGTGTCTTCTCGGAAGACCTAAACATACACATCTTCAAACCACTCGGAGCACACAACACAGTTTTCCAAGCAGAATGTATGGGAATAATAGAAGCTTGCAACGCAGTGAAACAGCGGCAGCTAAAACACGAAAACATATGTATTCTATCGGACAGCAGGTCAGTGCTACAGGCACTGGGAAGCGATAGATTTACATCTGGGCTCATATACGAATGCCACCAAAGCCTCCTCGAGGTATGCGGAAAAGGCAATAAGGTGACACTGAAATGGATCAAGGGACACAGTAACTCAAGAGGAAACGATGCTGCGGATGAACTAGCCCGTAAGGGCTCAGACACACCGGCATACGGACCCGAACCTATCGTGCCCCTACCCTACTCGCACATAAACAACCAACTTGACAACCACTACAAACAACTACATCAAACACACTGGAAAGAGATAGACACCTGCAGACAAACCAAAGAAATAGTAGTGGAATACAACCACAAACTTACCAAAACACTTCTAAGGACAAAAAGGCCCCAACTACGCAAACTAGTGGGACTGATAACAGGACACAACACACTAAACAAACACCTCTTCAACATGGGCGGAACGAATAGCCCTATGTGCAGAGCATGCATGGAGGCGGAAGAAACCACAAAACACATTCTGCTAGATTGTAAACAGGTAGAAGTATACAGGACAAAACACCTTGGGACTCCAGGCACCCTGCGCGAGGCAGCAGGAAACCTGAAAGCCCTGCTGGCTTTCGTCGAGGAGCTGGGGTGGGTGGAATAGCGCTACCCCCGTTACACGCAAAATAGGCACACTGGATGTCGACTTGCGGAGGAACGCCCAGTACAACTAACTAACTAACTACTACCCCATCACACCCGTAAAAAGACAACGCCTTATCGCGATACACTAAAAAATAATCCGATCGTGCGCCCTTACTACCAGTTATGGCAGGATTTATCCGTACTCCCGACTCCGTACACCAGCCGTGGCCTGGGGTACAGGGTCCTTCCCGGGGTAGACTCTCATTCGAGGAGGCTACTGGGTATGAGCTGAACCGTGTGTTAAGTCGACCTCAAAGAATGAGGTTTGGTCCTATTGGCCCGACAGTATTCAGTATTCAGTATTCAATTTATTTATTCAGAATATACAATAAAAGCATGAATTATGAATTAAAGCTAATTATCGCATATTAGAATTCGTCAGTTTAAATCACTACATAGTATAAAACAAAGTCGCTTTCTCTGTCCCTATGTCCCTTTGTATGCTTAAATCTTTGAAACTAAGCAACGGATTTTGATGCGGTTTTTTTTAATAGATAGAGTGATTCAAGAGGAAGGTTTATATGTATAATAACATCCATTAAATAGTGGAGAAGTACTGCTATTTTTGAGGTTTCTAATGTGATGTCGTAAATAATTACATTTTTTCCGCTTACATTGCAAACGCAGGCTGAACCCTACGAGTTTTATCAAAATATAGTACTAAGTGTTGTACACATTGAAAAGGTCTACAGAAAAGTCCGTGATGGTATATGTCTATCTCTTATGGATAACCCACAATAACTTTTTTTTGTCATTTACTTTTTACGACAAATAATGGCTAATTTTCGAAGCGATTTTAACCAATACAGCATTAGTCCTTAACCAATTAAATACCTTGAATACATTGTTCATTTAATATAGATCTATATGGCCCTTTACACCGTATGATTTATGTGAATATTTTCGAAGATATTACAGATTTAAAAATTGCGGGACGTAGCGTTTGCGGCGGTACCGGCCGGCCGCCCGGTGTGGCAAGAGCGTGCCTATAAATAGCGCGTCTGAGGCCGCGGTTTTCCCTATAGCACTTTGAATTTAGCAGCGATCGGACGCGTTTATTATATCGGAGCTCTCCAGCGAGGAAAATAGCAATACTTAGGTAATAAAAACGTGCTTTCCAGCGCGACAACGTATCAGTAATTATAAGTAAGTTACGATAAATAATTGTATGATAGTAGCATTGATTTTATAGTGTAATAGATAACGCCATTCCATACTGCAAAATGGAAGTCGCAATTTAATACAAAAAACGGCAGGTAGATGGCCATCGTAGTTTTCAAACTCGATTTAATGCGCTTCCATCTTCAATAAACCAATATTTGGCCGATAGATGGCGTTTAAACATATTATCGGACGCGTCCGTAAGCCGCGGCTTACGAACGTGTGCCTAGTCGTCCGCGACTGACGTCCTATAATGTGCACCGCTCAATAGAAATTCATTACACAGATCGCGTGCATAAGCCACAGGCATAAGCCGCGGCTGACGGACGCGTCCAATAATGTGTTTGCCCCTTTGTTTGCCCCTAAGCGCGTGCCGTTAGAGTATTAATAATAAAATAGAGCGCGAGCGCGCGAGCGTGAACAGTAGACACGGGTGTGAACAATTCATCGACCGCCCGGCTAAGGCCCGCAGTCGTTCGCGAGCGCTTGTGAAGTGATATAGTTGGGAATTTGTAGAGCATTTTTATTGTTTTTAAGAAGAAAGATGGTTAAATGTGCAATCGATCATTGTAAAAATGATACTAGAAAACACACAAAACACAAATCTAGTGTCACATATCATCGATAAGCAATTTTGAATTACTTTTCAACCAAATAAAAGTTACGGGGGTGAAGCGAGGAGCGCGACGTAAGCGGATGCAAAGCGGATGAGGAACACACTGCCCCACCCTTCGTCTTGCTCGACCGCAATCGGTCGCAATTGGTGTTCACTAATCGAGAATCGAGATATTTTAAAAGCGAAATCGATAATCGATAATATTTTTTTATAAAAATTGACAAATCACTTTTTTTAATTATAGGTAGTAATGGTAAAAAAATCTTATGTTAATATAAGTATAGAGTATATATGGAATATGATAAATAATGCATAATAAGGCCAATAAGGGATTCCTTTTTGGACCACTCACATAGGTTTATCCAATTGCTTCAGATGGAGCGTAGATGTTTTTAGGGCGTACCTTTATATGCTGATATTATGCATGTATGAGTGTCTGAACGTAGAGAACGAACGTCTTGACGGGTTTTGACGTAAGTATGAGGTGTCGTTGGATTCGACGTGATACGGTGGTGCGAATACGTTATATTAAAAACCGACCAAAAAATAATTTTAATAATATTATTATTATTAACTTAGAAACTTACCTTACTTTTAGGTTTCCAAAAGACAAAACAAATATGATGAAGTAGATTGATGCTGTAAAGAAGACCAATTGGGAACCAAACTTTTGGAGTAGAATCTGTTCAGTACATTTTCCGGATTCAAACATGTATGAAACCAAAAATGGAATCCGTAGATTAACAAACGACGCTGTACCTTCGCTTTTTCTACAACAATCTCCATTTTCCGGTCAACAGTCGGAGGTTGCAGGGCTTTCCAATTCAGGACTGGTACACGACACTCCAAGGAAACGAAAGTTAAAAACAGAAATTATCCGTTTAAAAGACATTGCAAAACGCCGACGTATGCGGGGCAAGGCACTACACGCTGCTAATCGGCGTTTGAAAAAGAAAGTTGACAATTTATCTAAGGTATTAAAAGAACTGAAGCAAAAAAGACTGATCAACCAAGAACAAGTGGATATTCTGGAAGTGTGCCGGCTTTCTACAGCAGCTCTTTTGAAAAGGATGACTCATAAAGGGAGAGAATATCCACCTGAACTGCGTACATTTGCGCTAACCCTCCATTTCTATTCTCCAAAGGCCTACTCTTACGTACGTAGTACCTTTAACACATGTCTACCACATACAAGCACCATAAGAAAATGGTACCAATGCATAAACGCCACGCCAGGTTTCACTGCAGAAGCTTTTAAAGCACTTGATCAAAAGGTCAAGTCTTCTGACAAGAAAATTCTATGCAATTTGGTAATAGACGAGATGTCGATTCGACAATTAAAGGAATTTGACGGTAATGCAGTCCAAGGATATGTAGATTTTGGTGCTGGGTTTGATGTTACCGGAGTTTCAATGCACCATGCAAACAAGCTCTAGTGTTCCTTTTAGTTGCCATTAACGAGCAGTGGAAAATTCCAGTAGGATATTTTCTGGTAATCGGCGTAACAGGTGAGCAAAGAGCCAATATAGTAAGGATATGCCTTTCTAATTGCCACGATGTAGGCGTGGTAGTTGTATCTATGACATTTGATGGTTGCCCAGCAAATATAGCCATGGCTCAAGAGCTTGGCTGTTCGTTTAACTACCAACGTCAACTAAAAACCTATTTCGAACATCCTGCAACAAAAGAACCAGTTTTTGTATTTTTTGACCCATGTCACATGGTGAAACTGGTCAGAAATACATTACAAAGTAAAAAGGTTCTTAGAGATAATAACGGCGGCCTAATCAAATGGCAATATTTTGAAGAATTAAACACGCTCCATCTAAATGAAAATTTTCACTAGGGAAATAAATTATCGACACAACACATCAACTTTCAAAATCAAATAATGAAAGTAAAGCTAGCAGTACAGCTGTTAAGTGCCAGTGTTGCGAACGCTATTGAATTTTGCGACAAAAAATTACGTATACTTAATTTTGCTCACTCACAACCAACAGTGAATTTCATCAACACAATGAACAATCTGACTGACATTCTTAATTCAAGAAAGTTTCCTGGCATTGACTTTAAAGCACCAATCAATGAGAAAAACGAAACGAAGTATCTAACGTTCATGGATAATGCAAAAACTTATTTGGAACATCTAGTTTTGATGGACAATGAAACACCGATCATGAATACCAGAAATAAAGTAGGTTTCCTTGGATTGTGCGTGTGCATAGACAGCATGAAAGGATTGTACAACGAGCTCGTTAAACAAGAAAAAACATTGGATTTTTTACCAATGTACAAGTTAAGCCAAGACCACTTAGAGATATTTTTTTCAGTAGTACGGTCCCACGGCGGGTTCAACAATAATCCATCGGCCCTGCAATTTATGGCAACTTACAAAAAGCTCTTGGTTCACATGGAGTTAAAAGAGAATTTCAGGGGGAAACTGTGCTCCTCTGGAACACATAACTTTGTTAACGTGTTCGTCGTCAACTGAGCATATTAACTTGACAACGAAGGGTTATAGATCAGGATCACAAGTGGATATGGTCGACGAACAATTCATGAGCAATTTGAAGGAGGAAGATCTGAGTTTACCTGCCGGTTTCCATTCAGTATTTTCACAACATGTTGTGGCATACGTTGCCGGGTATGTTGTTAGATATTTACTATCTAGACTAAATTGCACTGATTGCTTGGGAGCATTAGTCGCAAACACACCTAAACAAGCTCATTTATTTATTGTGTTTAAAGACAGAAGTAGACTTATCTATCCATCAAATGATGTAATCCGAATTTGTAATGCCGCAGAATCAGTAGTAAGGGTTAATTTTGACAAAAGTAATAAATCCGATCGCGATCCTATAAATATGGTTACAAAAACGTTAAAATTATTCATCGGATCCGATATTTTCACGATCCTTCATGCCCATTTATTTGAGCAGGAACCGTGCAGTAATCATTTGCTTCATCTGCTAAGGGCCGTTATCCAAAAATATGTCGATATACGGATAAAATATTTAGTTTGTAAGTCAAATGTAAAACAAACCAAGAGGCAACTATACAACAAGCTCACTCTTTTAAAAGGGCAATAACGGATACTTAAGGGTTTGGATCCTCCAAGCGGGCAATCTGAATACAGTCTAGTCGAATACTAGCTGACTGCGCTTAGACCAGATTCTATGATTCTACCTACGTCTGAGGTTTTAGTTATTATTGCTCAATGGAAGCTGTAATTTTTGAGAACAGAATTGTATTTCTGTTATCAAAATTACATCTTCCTGTACCTTTGTATTTTCCACTAAAATAAACCTTAGGCATACATCCAATCATATAAAACTACATTGCTTGTCCTATTTTATCGTGAACACTGAAGATCGAGTAGATATAATTTGTTGATTTGAATAATTTTCGACAAAAAAATAATGGCGGCCTTATAAGAGCCTTAATTAGAATATTATTTTGTAGATATTCTAAAATGTGATTAAAATAAACACGTTTAATACATCATGAACTATTTTTTTTATTTCTTACCTTTATGGCATATTGGGGTCAAATGGTTACAAACCAATAAACATTTTTATAAATGTATATATATTTCTTATGTTTTAAAAAATAATTTTAAGCTTCTCTTTACTACACTAGATTTTTGTCGCCGCCACTGACAGGGAGTGTTTTTATTCATCTATGAGATGGCAAAATACAGCATCGCCGCACAGCACTCATATCTTCTCTTTCCTGCGCAAGAAATTATGGGAGGCGGAGCGACGTTGGTTGACATCCTTACGAGAAGACGACGTAATTGAGCGTGTATGTCAGTAAACTGTTACAATGTCAACAATTACAATGTACAACAATTTACAATGTCGAGTCGAGTGAGTGCTATCCGTAATCGACTAGTCGATTGGCGAGCGCGTGGTCACTCCCTATTTCTCGCATCTCCATCAATATACGGTATAAACATCTATAGCACACCTGTCTGCTTTCGGCTCCAAGCGACCCGTCTGAAGCGCGCGCTAATTGTTGGAAAGGCAATGCCTGAAATAGCACGCCATCTATTATTATCTTCATTGAACATGTGATTTGTAGCGTAGAAGGAAATGCAATAGATAGCGCTAATAATTGAATGCTAATTTCGTTGAAACTGCTTGAATTATTGGGTTTTTAGAATCAATCGATCCTTTATAATTAAAACTTAATTATCAATGTTAATATAGATATCCAAATAAATTCCTATACTTTTCGACGTCAGCACTACCAGTGCCATCTGCGTAGTGACGTCGAGAAATATGCTGCCATTTTCTTGTATGAGATGGTGCTATCTATTACACTATAAAATCAATGATAGTAGTTTTAAAATATAAATTATATTCTATTCTAAGGTTAATTTTTAAATCGCACTTATAGCAATTATAAGTACCTACATAAGGTGAGATAAGATTAGATTAAATAAAACCATAATTTATGGATTGCAATTTTCTATTAAGAATTTGATTAAAATTTACAGTTAGATCAATTTAATATTAGGGAAATTATTTTCAAAAATCGTGATTTAAGGTGAGATATGTAAGTTCAGAAAAAGTACTTAATAGAATAGGTATCTTTTATTGTTGATGATTGTTGATTATCTTTTGTTTTTAGTCGCACGAATAGCAAATTATTTTTTATCGTTAAAATCGTTGTTTAAGTTGAGGTATTTCAGTTAAAAAAAAAGAACTGAATAGAATAGGTATCTTTTGTTTTTTATGATTGCTGATTATCTTTTGTTTCTAAATGGTAAAAATTTAGATATTTTTTACTGCGGCACATACTAATAATATGGCAATTTGTGCATAGGTAATCATATATATAGAACTGAGTAAATTTTGTACAGAAATTATAAAGTCATGTCTGGAAGACGTCGTCGTTCGAACATAGGTCGTAGTACAGTGAATGCCAGAAGAGTACGTTCAGCAAGAGATGAAGAATCGTCAACGGAACGTGAGGCTCGCCTCAGTCAGGCTCGGGATAGATATAGAGCTGAGAGAGAGAGAGAATCTTCAGTAGAGCGTGAGATTCGCCGCAGCCGTACACTCAGAAAAAAACATGGTGAATTTGACAACAAAAAGTTGTTAAATATGAGCCATCAAGGTAAAATAGTGGGAGCCACAACGCCAAAATTGTCGAAAAACATTGCTTATATGACAGAGCATAGCATTGTTAATTTCACAAAGGCGCGCTTTCACAACTTTACTTTGATGGCTCATATTTCACAATTTTACTTTGTGAAATTCGCAATGTTAACACATTGCGAATTTCACAACTTTACTCTGTTGATTCGCAATCAATTCTGCCTTTCAACCTTGTGGGTTTAGCAATGCGCACTTTGCTTTATTAGCAACTTTCAAGTTGTGTTTCTAACAGAGTTGTGGTTCAACCTTGTGGGTTTAGCAATGCGCACTTGGCTTTATTAGCAACTTTCAAGTTGTGTTTCTAACAGAGTTGTGGTTCAACCTTGTGGGTTTAGCAATGCGCACTTTGCTTTATTAGCAACTTTCAAGTTGTGTTTCTAACAGAGTTGTGGTTCAACCTTGTGGGTTTAGCAATGCGCACTTTGCTTTATTAGCAACTTTCAAGTTGTGTTTCTAACAACTTGAAAGTTGCTAATAAAGCAACGTACGCATTGCTTCAGATCTTCAGCATATTTTATTTGTACTGCTGTATACTATACAACCGCTGTGTAAATATTAATTGCAGGGAAAACGAAATCCATTATTGCTATTCCTGCAATATTTACACTGCGGTTGACCAGGAACAGCATTGCAAATAAAACCTGAAGAAGATCTGAAGCCTATGTTGCATTACTTGTGCATGTTTGTGTATCCAATAACCTAAAACATAAACAACAGTTACACAAAATAAAACATTTATTTACTTACAACTGACATACATGTTATAACAAAAGGAGTGTTTAATTTTAATTTTACTCGAATAATTTTATGTGGAGACAGAGTTTAGGTCGGAAATAGAAAATTTCCATACAAAATAGTCTTCCAAAACTTGAAAGACGTTTCTGTAATATTTTGTATAGAAACCTATGATTTCCGTGTTAATCTCTGTCTTCTCTTAAAACCAAGATTAACAAACATAAGAAGCCATAAATTTACAGATTACAGTTTTATTCATACATGTATAGAAATAGAAATAGACATATTTTTATTGTCCGAAATTGTGGTGGTACATTTATGGTGATAATGCGTAAAACTATGTATCTCACAATTACCTGTTATTAAAACAGATTGACAAATTTACTTATGTGCTAAATTGACTTATCTGCTAATTATAATATCTTATTAAAAATGTAATTATTTCACTGGTTTAACATCTAAAAAATCTAAACAGACCGGATAAGTAGAACTAACAGTAGAAGACAATTAGAAAAAATAATTCACCAATAATATAAAAAATAAAGAAAAAATCAAAATCAAGGAATAATCGAAATTCCGCCTATAAATACGAAATGTATATAATTTAAAATGTAACAGTAGAAAACAATTAATAAAAAATAATTCACCAATAATATAAAAAATAATGAAAAAAAATCAAAATCAAGGAATAATCAAAAATCCGCCTATAAATACGAAATGTATATAATTGAAAATTTGTAATCTTCCTAATTGAATTATTGTAAAAACAAAATGAAAATGCATGCCTACAATATAATATTATGAGAAATATTCGTTTAATGTGTAAAAGCTTTTATCGATAAGCCATTTTTTCAACGCTGCGGTAAACTCTTTTCTTTTTATTTCTTTGATATTTGCAGGTAGGTGGTTATAGATTTTTATTGCATTGTATAACATTCCTTTTTTAAATAGAGTTAAATTTGGCTAGGGTGCTTGTAGCTCATGTTTATTTCGTGTGTTATAGCCGTGTTCAACATTGTTTGTTTTGAAATACTGATCGTGGTCCCTTATAATTTTGCAGGTTTCCAAGATTTATTTATTTAGAGTAGGTATTACAAAATTTAACTAGTACATTTTACCATGTCACACTGTATGTAAATGAGGCAATAGCAGAAAACTGATTCTTATTGTGACTGAGACATGGTTATGACCGAAAGTCGCCTAACTAGGCCTGAGCCTGTTCTAAGGCTGACTTGAGCAATTTTCTTTGTGCATTATGATTACTATTTATTAACAATGCATATATTTCTAGACACAATCAAATAAAACTAATTATTAAAATAGTCTACAAAAAATTAAATTAAAAATAGAAAATTCAAATCTTTTTAAAATAAAAATAAAATACGATAAAACTAAATCTAATCCAAATAATAAATAAAACAAAATCAACATTAGAATAATCAGAATTAATAAAAATGCAAATGGATTGTCACTTTTTAAAGTTACAAGATGTTACAAGATGTTGACAAGATGTTGCAGGTTTCCAAGAGGTTTCCCTTATAAACTCTTTTATGATTTTTCTAACTCACCGCCGCCCTGGCAGATGATGAACCAGCCACAGCAGATGACAAAAACTTCTCTGTAGCATCAATCTGAGTATTACGCGAAGAGACAGTATGTGTTCAGGACCCTTCTGTAACAAAAAAAATATCCAGCCTTATTACAGGTTCAATATCATATTATGCTATGATAGGAAATATACTGCAGTTAAAACTAAATTGCAATTAATTCAGTTTTTTTTACCAATAGGCATTCAATTATATTCGATACAAGCAAAATGTGTTATTTTTAAATTACTGTGGAAATTTTAATTAATTTATTTAAAATGGTGCACTATGAAATCTACACAAACCGCCATGTGAAGGCATGCTGTAAAATTGTTAAACTCACAAGCTGTTAAACTGTTAACCCCGCAGTTTAGAGCATTGAGGTAATAACAATGTCAAAAAAAATTGTTAGCGCCAAAATTTTATATTGTTGATACCGCAATTTTTGCATTCGACAAAGAAAACGTTGCTGACCCCGCAAAGGGTAATTTGTCTTCGTTACAATATTCTATGGTTAATTTCGCAATTTTTCGCTCGCAATGTAAAAATGCAGCATTGTCTAGAAAAAAATTCTATAGTTTAGGTATTATTCTAGATTATTGATCTTTCAATATCATTCGACTATATTCACCACGCTGATTCCGAAACGAGGTATCTAAAGTAGAATAGTTTCGGTACAATGTAGTCACAGCCATACAACTCAAAGGTGGCGGAACGGCCGCGTGTTCTTATGTTATCGTGCGATGAGACGCCAATACAGACTCGATAAATATTTTTTTCAAAAAACTTACCCTGGAACGTTGCGACAGGTGTACGAGGTTGTTCGATATTAAGAAATCCAGCAGTAGCTGCTGTTCTTTCTCCATTTTTCTGAGATGTCGCCACTTAATCACTGATTGCACTTTTGAACAGTTCCTAATTGTGCTTTTAATTCTTTCTTGAAAATACGACGCCGTAAAATGCACTTGATCAGAGCGAGCGCTCCGCCCGCGCGCTTGTTACAGACTGGAATCAACTGGAATAGCGTCGCAAACAAACAGCCGAGCGGCGAGCGTGTCGCGACTTGCGCGCGCGGCGGGATTTTGACAACGTATAGGAAAGCCCCCAACTTTGTAGAAAATAAACGTTGCGGTTTTGACAATTATAGTTTGAGTTTTTCTCAAACCTATCTGCCATTGAGAAAAAATCTACGTCAAAGTTGTGTTAATATCAATTTAAAAACATTGAGGAATTATGAAAACATTGCCTTATTCACAACTTACGTAGTTACTAGCTAGCGTTGCTAGTAAAAGTTGCTAGCGCGGCAACGTATAAAATCAATGTCTCGCTTACATTGTGGAACTGACAAACCAACTATGTT
Source organism: Micropterix aruncella (assembly GCA_944548615.1). NCBI lineage: Eukaryota > Metazoa > Arthropoda > Insecta > Lepidoptera > Micropterigidae > Micropterix > Micropterix aruncella. Next base: position 1,346,508 of record OX155974.1, read on the forward strand.
AATCATGGACATTGCTAATTTATCCACAACATTAAAAAAGCAATGTTCCGCTTACATTGTGAAACTCACAATACTCACCTATGTGAATTCCACAGATTAGCACATTGCTAATTTATCAAAGTACCGTAAAGTTGCCATCGTCGCAATGTATAATATCAATATTCTGCTTACATTGTGAAAATCACAATCTTTAACTATGTGAATTCCGCAGATTAGCACGTTGTCAATTTATCAAAGTAGCGGAACATTGCTATCGCCGCAACGTATAAAATCAATGTTACGTTTACATTGTTAAACTCACAAGCTGTAAAATTGTTAACCCCGCAGTTTAGAGCATTGAGGTAATAACAATGTCGAAAAAAATTGTTAGCGCCACAATTTTATATTGTTGATTCCGCAATTTTTGCATTCGACAAAGTAAGCGTTGCTGACCCCGCAAAGGGTAATTTGTCATTGCCACAATATTCTATGGTTAATTTCGCAAATTTCTGAAAATATATTTTATTGTAGATCCAGATACACAAGCATCTACGCGGTGTACAAGTGTTGCACAGCCAATTGATAGAGATTTGATTAGATCTCTCCAAGATATGTTACATTCTCATAATTGCTACATACAGTCTTTCAAAACTGCGATTGAGAGTGTTCCAGCAGATACTCCTGACTTTAATGTCGTAATCCATGCAAATAAAGTTCCTGTTGGAGAACACAGAGGACGATACAATGCGGCTTCCACGAGTGAAGTAGCAGTGGTGATAGCTGGACAGCAATTTGACAAAAGAGATATTGTATTGCATAGTCGTGATGATAATTTGCAAAAAAATTCAGAGTTACACAGATCTTATGACAGCTTACAATATCCTTTGATGCTATGTCGTGGAGAAAATGGTTATGCCATTAATATTTCTCAAGTTGACCAAATCGGTGGTACACCTCTGCGTAAAACAGTGTCATGTATGAACTACTATTGCTACCGTATAATGACAAGACGTAACAATTTCAATACTTTGCTTAGATATGGAATGTTAACAAACCAATACTTGGTAGATCAATATGCGAAAATTGAATCTGAGAGATTGGCCCACATCCGTAATAATCAAACTAAATTGAGAGCTGAAAATTACGTTCATCTTCAGGATGCTTTACAGGCGAATGAACACCGCAACCGCATTGGGCAGTTGGTTATACTACCTTCATCATTCACAGGTGGACCTCGATATTTACACGAAAAATCGCAAGACGCCATGACTTACGTAAGAAATTACGGCAAACCTGATTTATTTATAACTGCAACATGTAACCCAAATTGGCCGGAAATCAAAGAAAATATTAACACCAATTTAACTCCACAAGACAGATACGATATAGTTAACAGAGTCTTCCATTTAAAAGTACAGAAACTCCTGCACCTCATTAACAAGTCTCATATATTCGGTCCGCCGCGCTGTCATATGTACACAATAGAATGGCAGAAACGTGGCTTGCCACATGTACACCTGTTGGTGTGGTTAGTGAACAAAATTAGACCAAACCAAATTGACAGGGTTATTTCAGCTGAATTACCGGATAAAGATGAAGATCCTATCCTGTACGAAATCGTAAAGAAACATATGGTACACGGCCCTTGCGGGACTTTAAACCCGAATTCTCCATGTATGCGAGATTCTAAATGCAGAAAAAAAATTCCGAAGTCGTTCCAAACTCAAACAAGTACTAGCGATGACGGATATCCCAAATATCGTCGACGATCGCCAGAACAGGGTGGGCAAAATGCTACCGTCCGAAACCATGATATTGATAACCGATGGATCGTTCCCTATAATCCGCTCCTTTTGAAAATTTTTGATGCCCACATCAACGTAGAGTTGTGCAATTCAATAAAGTCAATTCAATATGTTACTAAGTACATTAATAAAGGCAGTGATCAAGCCACTTTCAGCATACAATCACCAAATGAAGTGGAAAAATATCAGTCTGGACGTTACATCTGCAGCTCTGAAGCTGTATGGAGGATTTTATCATTCGAAGTGCACGACCGGGCTCCCACAATTGTCCACCTTGCAGTTCATTTAGAAAATGGACAAAGAGTATATTTCACAGAGAACAATATACAAGAATAGGATAGAAAACGAATTTACCGCGTGAAATTTGTAGCACCCGACGTTTCGGTGACGTTGCAGCCGCCGTTGTCCAGGGTAGACCCTTTTAGTACCAAGAGGGCTCGGCTGGTTAATTAATTAACACAAATTAACTGCAATGACATTCGGGGTGAGTATTGATTAACAGGCATCCTTGAAGGGGGCTAATCTGTACGAGCAGATAAGCAAGTTTTGATAAAAAAATGAGGGGAAAAAAAATTATTTGAAAATAATTTCTTCTTTTGAAAAATAGTATAAAAGGCTCTAAGCACGATTCGCTATCAAGCAGTAAGTAAAATATCGCTAATATCGTTTCTTAGCGACATTTTACGTACCAATAGATGGCGCAACGCGCTCAAACTGTTTTTTAACACGCTTTTATTAGGTCGACCCGTATGTATTTATGTAATGTAATCTTCCAAGGATCGTAGCGTCATGAAAATTATCAGCTATATGTAGTTCTGATGACAATACAATAATATGGTACTGTCGAACTGATCTGATGATGGAGTCGGAAGATATGAACTGGAACTTCATGATGGAACATCGTATCATAGCTGCGTTTGGACTTGTTAGGAAAGTCTAGGAATGAACTTTGACCACGATTAGGTTTCAAAATATGATGATGAAGCCGGAAGATAGGCACTGGCATTCCATGATGGAATATCGTATCATAGCCGTGTTTGGACTTGTTAGAAAGGTCTTGTAATGAACTTTGACCACGCTTAAGTTTCAATGTTTTTTTTTTGGTTTTTACGTGCATCTATAAAAGCGTGTTTTTAGTGTTTTTTTTAAACTATTAATTTATTAACAGTCAAGTTCTTCAAATTTGTAAATTTAAATAATATTTGTAAATTTAAAAAAAAACACAAAAATCAACATTTAAAAAAAGTATGTTTTGTTTTTCCCAAAAATGTTTATTAAAAGTTGTTCAGTTGCTCACACTGATTCTCGATTGGGCTCAAATTTGGGCTGTTGCCTTGCTAATCAAGTACTTGGATTAGCTCCGCTGCGCGCGCCGTCAGACAGTTCTTAACAGTCCTTGATATGTGGCACTGAGCCCCATCATGCAGGGAAATAAAACAACGATGAACATCCATGTGAAGTTCCAACGTGTAACAAATTAAGGTACCGACGTCCATTTATAGTGATTTTAGACGACATGAAATAATACCGACAGACAGTACCAGACACGGACATTGCACCACATATCAGCTGGCTTGGAGGACGTTTCACAGTTGGTTGTATTTATATTTGCTCAACTCTTTTGCCCATCGGGAAGATATTACTTGTAACACATTCAGGTACCTAGATACTTGCTAGATACTGTCTAATTCTTATGTTTTCGGACGAACATCAGTTTTTTAAAAGGGATCCGAATTTCGTCGGAATTAATGTTACAATAAGCTACCCTCTACTATCAAAAAAATATGCCGCGAAAGAAAAATGCCCCAATTTAAAAATAAACTCAAACTATATCTCATTAAAAGAAAATTGTACGACATTAACGATCTCTAAAAACTGTATTCATCTCGACTATGTTTTCGGACGAACATCAGTTTTTTAAAAGGGATCCGAACTTCGTCGGAATTAATGTTACAATAAGCTACCCTCTAGTATCAAAAAAATATGAAGCGAAAGAAAAATGCCCCAATTTTAAAATAAACTCAAACTATATCTCATTAAAAGAAAATTGTACGACATTAACGATCTCTAAAACCTGTATTCATCTAGACTATATCTCTTTCTGTAATAGGTTTTTAATCAATTTTCCCTTTGATTGCATCGGCAGCTGAGCTAGTTTTTTTATGATCGATTTAACGCATTATAAAACGCATTATTATAGAGATGGAAGGGTGAGGATTTTAAGCCTTCTGAAATGACCACGGCATGATTCTACATAACCATTCTTCATTTATGATAGCAACTTCCAAGTTCCACCATGACATGGCTGATGTGCCCTGGGCTGGCCTCCGAAGAGGGAACTCCTCCACGGTCAACAGCAGAGACCCAAAATGTTGTGTAAGCATTCAATATTATGATAGCAGCTTCCAAGTTCCACCATGACATGGCTGATGTACCCTGGGTTTGCTCCCGATGAGGGAGCTCCTCAACGGTCAATCACAGAGACCAAAATTTTTGTGTACGCATTCAATTATAATAGCAACTTCCAAGTTTCACCATGACATGGCTGTTGTACCCTGGCTGGTGTAGCTGGTGTACCCTGGGTTAATACCCTCAAAAACGTCTTGAAATTATGAAATCGAAGACTATCGCGGTTGCTTGACATTATAAATAGGATAGAAAACGAATTTACCGCGTGAAATTCGTAGGACCCGACGTTTCGGTGACGTTGCAGCCGCCGTTGTCTAGGGTAAACTGAAGAGCTGTCAGTCCGTTGTTTTGCGGGTAGGCCGCAAACCGCTGCCGCCACTGCGTAGGTTATAACGGTGGTGGGGGGCCGGGCTCGGAGCGCGGGAATTTTTAAAATCCGTCTTGCACACAACACTCACTGTATCCTGTTTTACGTCTTTGCGTTCGGCGTTCGGCGGCGGGAACATTTTAAGAAGAGGGTTCCACGTAGAAGAGAGTTTGTAGCCGTCATCTCTATTGAAGTTCGGAGTTCTTCTTATTTCAATGGCTTCCCGGATCATACGAGGAAAGTAGAATTGTTCCTTGGATAGAACAATGGGATTTTGAAACTGCATCCAGTGGTTACTTCCGCTATCCAATATATGTTCGCAGATCGCCGATTTTTCTCGCTGAACGTTTTTAACAGCTTTGATGTGTTCTGTCAGTCGCGTGGCTATGGGCCGTTTCGTTTGTCCAACGTAGGCTAGACCGCAGCTGCATTCGACTTTATACACACCCGGGGTTTGCAGTGGTATTACATCCTTTACAGGCCTCAAAAATCGAGCTATATTTTGGGTCGGTTTGAAGATCGTTTTTATATCGAATCTGTTTAGCATGATAATGATGACCATCCAAGTAGATGCTGATCCAAATAGATGACCGTCGATGACCATCCAAGTAGATATTAGACGACGAAACAAAGTCGGTAATATAAGGGAATGTCAACTTACCGAAACTGTTCATTAATAGGTACCCTCAAAGCGTCTTGTAGTTTATGAAACGAAAAGAAATATATATATATATATATATATATATATATATATATATATATATATATATATATATATATATATATATATATATATATATATATATATATATATATATATATATATATATATCTTATATATAAAATTCTCGTGTCACAATGTTCGTTCCCGTACTCCTCCGAAACGGCTTGACCGATTCTCATGAAATTTTGTGAGCTCATTGAGTAGGTCTGAGAATCGGCCAACATCTATTTTTCATACCCCTTAGTGATAAGGGTTGTCCACCCTAAACATTTTTCTTTAATTTTTAGACATTTTTTTAATTTCTTTATTTTTTTATTATGTCGCATTAAAAAATACATACAACCCTAAATTTTTACCCTTTTATCACCAACCCTTATTTTTTAATAGCCATTTCAGTAATTTAATCATTTTTCATCCCCGGTCGATAACTGATCAATCGTCATTTAATTAGTTATCCCCGCCAGTTGTCTACAGGTGTCACTTCTCACCCAGTAAACAGCACGGAGTAGGGATGAGAACGAAGCCGGTCTCCTGTTTCTCTCACACAATAAGACTTCTCTCACTCCCTACACAGTTGTCGGCCATCATTATTGTTTATGCATCAAGTGTAGTAGTAACGTTGACAATTATTATTTTGCTATCTCAGTGTAACTCTCATATTAACTATTAATCATTCCTATTTTATTAATAATAATAAAATTATCAATTTAGAGTGTATTTTGCACGATTAGTTAATCAAGTGATTTTCATAACCTCAAAAGTACTCAACACGTGGCACGAGCTTCCACCAACAACGGCTTTTGTGTTGTAAGTATATTTTTTTAAAATTAAATCGAAAATGTTGTTGGAAACGGTCAAAAAAGATTCGGTGGAATTTAATTTTTATTAAAATTGGGCAAACTTTTTTTTGTATTAATTGTTTTTTTTACCATTTCTAACCATATATTTTCGATATGATTATGAAAAATAAAATTTTTCGCTTTTGTAAAACAGTCTAATGTTTACATGAATATGTAAATGAATGTGTGTACAACCAAATATTAAATACATTTTAACTAGGGTCAAGATTTTTGCCGTGATTTCATTTTAACATTTTACAATTAATGCTCTTAAGGTGACGCTATTGGCTAAATCAAATTCAACTTTCTTTTGAGATAGGCGAGGGGTGAGATGAAGCGGGGTACGATTACGGTAGGGGTATTTTTAGCGCCCTCTATGAGTACACGGTTATAACTACTTGATTGCGCGCGACCACCGCGTAAAATTAGCGCTGTCGTCGCTCACGGCGCCATAGCGACATGTGACGTCGCCATTGGGACATGCGCTCGCAACCTAAGGTCGCGGTCGGCGCCGCTGTGGAAGCAGTTTTAATCTATACTAATATTATAAAGAGGTAAAGTTTGTGACGTTGTAGGAAGTAATCTCTGGATTTACTGAACCGATTTTGAAAATTCTTTTACCAATAGAAAGCCACGTTATTTGTGAGTGTCATAGGCTATACCTTATTAATCCAAAAAATGTAAAGACTTTTTAGTGGTAGTAGGATTTCCAAAGTAAGTCGAAAAAAACGGTCCAACGAAAAGGTTTCTAACTAACGCTACCTTAACGATGAGAGATATATGATTAAGTTCTAGAGAAAAGTTGTAGAGATAGATAATGCCTACAAAAAAGTCAGCGACAGCATACGTCTAACTTTTATATTTAAGTCACAATTAGAAAAATAATTTAAATCGTTAGGTCATGTTTATTGGTCATATTATCAACAATTATGAATTATTATCAAAATAAGTAAATTTAACGTCTCAAGTATTTAAAACAAAAGACTTTTCCCTTTTATTGCATATAATTTTACTTTTACTGCATAAATGGTTAAAGAGATAAGATACTCACAAATAAGACACTCACAAGAAGACACTCACAAATAACGGTAATATAGTCAAATTGGCATGCAAATACATACATACATATGCAGTAAAAATATAACCCGTCTTTTGGCAGTCAGGAAATAAATCATAGCACTCAGTACTAACCAAACCACACTCATAATTTCATAACAAGTAGGTAAAATGTTTTACCGCCCAACGAAGTGGGCACGGGTCAGCTAGTATATATATATACTAGCTGACCCGTGCCCACTTCGTTGGGCGGTAAAACATTTTACCTACTTGTTATGAAATTATGAGTGTGGTTTGGTTAGTACTGAGTGCTATGATTTATTTCCTGACTGCCAAAAGACGGGTTATATTTTTACTGCATATGTATGTATGTATTTGCATGCCAATTTGACTATATTACCGTTATTTGTGAGTGTCTTCTTGTGAGTGTCTTATTTGTGAGTATCTTATCTCTTTAACCATTTATGCAGTAAAAGTAAAATTATATGCAATAAAAGGGAAAAGTCTTTTGTTTTAAATACTTGAGACGTTAAATTTACTTATTTTGATAATAATTCATAATTGTTGATAATATGACCAATAAACATGACCTAACGATTTAAATTATTTTTCTAATTGTGACTTAAATATAAAAGTTAGACGTATGCTGTCGCTGACTTTTTTGTAGGCATTATCTATCTCTACAACTTTTCTCTAGAACTTAATCATATATCTCTCATCGTTAAGGTAGCGTTAGTTAGAAACCTTTTCGTTGGACCGTTTTTTTCGACTTACTTTGGAAATCCTACTACCACTAAAAAGTCTTTACATTTTTTGGATTAATAAGGTATAGCCTATGACACTCACAAATAACGTGGCTTTCTATTGGTAAAAGAATTTTCAAAATCGGTTCAGTAAATCCAGAGATTACTTCCTACAACGTCACAAACTTTACCTCTTTATAATATTAGTATAGATTAAAACTGCTTCCACAGCGGCGCCGACCGCGACCTTAGGTTGCGAGCGCATGTCCCAATGGCGACGTCACATGTCGCTATGGCGCCGTGAGCGACGACAGCGCTAATTTTACGCGGTGGTCGCGCGCAATCAAGTAGTTATAACCGTGTACTCATAGAGGGCGCTAAAAATACCCCTACCGTAATCGTACCCCGCTTCATCTCACCCCTCGCCTATCTCAAAAGAAAGTTGAATTTGATTTAGCCAATAGCGTCACCTTAAGAGCATTAATTGTAAAATGTTAAAATGAAATCACGGCAAAAATCTTGACCCTAGTTATAATGTATTTAATATTTGGTTGTACACACATTCATTTACATATTCATGTAAACATTAGACTGTTTTACAAAAGCGAAAAATTTTATTTTTCATAATCATATCGAAAATATATGGTTAGAAATGGTAAAAAAAACAATTAATACAAAAAAAAGTTTGCCCAATTTTAATAAAAATTAAATTCCACCGAATCTTTTTTGACCGTTTCCAACAACATTTTCGATTTAATTTTAAAAAAATATACTTACAACACAAAAGCCGTTGTTGGTGGAAGCTCGTGCCACGTGTTGAGTACTTTTGAGGTTATGAAAATCACTTGATTAACTAATCGTGCAAAATACACTCTAAATTGATAATTTTATTATTATTAATAAAATAGGAATGATTAATAGTTAATATGAGAGTTACACTGAGATAGCAAAATAATAATTGTCAACGTTACTACTACACTTGATGCATAAACAATAATGATGGCCGACAACTGTGTAGGGAGTGAGAGAAGTCTTATTGTGTGAGAGAAACAGGAGACCGGCTTCGTTCTCATCCCTACTCCGTGCTGTTTACTGGGTGAGAAGTGACACCTGTAGACAACTGGCGGGGATAACTAATTAAATGACGATTGATCAGTTATCGACCGGGGATTAAAAATGATTAAATTACTGAAATGGCTATTAAAAAATAAGGGTTGGTGATAAAAGGGTAAAAATTTAGGGTTGTATGTATTTTTTAATGCGACATAATAAAAAAATAAAGAAATTAAAAAAATGTCTAAAAATTAAAGAAAAATGTTTAGGGTGGACAACCCTTATCACTAAGGGGTATGAAAAATAGATGTTGGCCGATTCTCAGACCTACTCAATGAGCTCACAAAATTTCATGAGAATCGGTCAAGCCGTTTCGGAGGAGTACGGGAACGAACATTGTGACACGAGAATTTTATATATAAGATATATATATATATATATATATATATATATATATATATATATATATATATATATATATATATATATATATATATATATATATATATATATATATATATATATATATATATATATATATATATATATATATATATATATATATATATATATATATATATATATATATATATATATAATAGTATAGGATATATATATATATATATATCCTATACTATTATAAACGCGAAAGTTTGTATGTATGTATGGATGTTTGTTACTCTTTCACGCAAAAACTACTGAATGGATTTTGATGAAACTTTACAATAATATAGCTTACACATCAGAATAACACATAGGCTATAATTTATAAAGATATAGTGTGAATTATCTAAAATATAACGATAACTGTCAAGTAAGTAGGAAAAATCTAAGAAATTGATATTCGAAATTTAAATTCTAAGCGTCAACATATATTTTGAAATTTTTCTCAACAATCCTACTTCCTACTAATATTATAAACGCGAAAGTTTGTAACGATTGCGCGACGTTACTATGGCGACGATTGCGTGACGTTACTATGGCGACGTCATTGACAGCTGTGTTCATAATGTGTCCGTAATTAATGTTATCATCGCAATCGTAAATTAATTATTACTTACAATAAAACAACGAAAGCGTAATTTGTTTGTGGTTAGTAGGTAATTATAGAAATTACTCCGTTTTTATCTCCATTGCATAGGTAAAAAGCGTGATTTTGTTTCACAATTAGCAGATTAGAATTATTTTTTGACTATTAATTAGTATGTTGCTGTAATTTTCATTGAATAAGCAGGTATTGTATTTTTTAGGAAGATCAGAGATTCCAGCGTACCTACATAGAAAGATCAGAGATTCCCGAGTGCGACAAGGCCTTCTTTCAGACTTTTATGCTTATCATATGATGGTACGACGCAACAAGTTTAATTTATTGCTTCGGTGTCGACTTCTCCTACATCAATTTTTGGTGGACATGTACGTCAAAGTGGAGAGTGAGCGCTTAAGGTTTATTGCCTTGAACTAAACGAAACTGCGAGCAGAAAATTATATACATTTACAAGACGCGATAAGGAATGATGCGGATTTAGATCCAAATAACTTGGGTCAAATGGTAATTCTCCCGTCATCATTTGTAAATAGCCCGAGATATCTTCACGAATACACCCAGGATGCGTTCACATACGTGCGTAACTACGGGAGGCCTGATATGTTCATTACAATGACATGTAATCCCGCCTGGCCAGAAATCACTAAAGAGCTCATTCCAGGTCAAAATTCAACGGACAGACATGACTTAACAGCCAGAGTATTTAAAAGAAAAGTTCAAAAATTAGTTGCTCTACTTGCAAAAGGTAAAATATGCTTCATGTACTCGATCGAGTGGCAGAAAAGAGGCTTGCCCAGTGCCGGATTAAGCCAGCGCGGGGCCCGTAGCAAATTCTATAAAAGGCCCTTTGTTTGCTTTAGGTTCTTAAGTTTAGGATGTAAAATAAAATAGAACTTTTTGATAGATCCCTTTTATTCCTAAAACAAGGTAATAAAATATAATTTTTGGAGGTACCGTATAATCCAAAAATGTTTACAAAGAGAAATAAAAAAAATCGGCGCCACAGCTACGACCAAAACTTCGCAGAAAAATTAAATTGAGGAAATATTCAACATATCACAGTTTCAATCATATTCGACAATATAAATATAAAAATAAAATATATTTACAACAGTGGCACTGTTGTTTTAAAAATATACACATATGTACAATTTTCTTTTTCAACAAACTGTGTGAAATTTTGCAATGTGGACAATAACTACAATCTAAGTAAAATCAGACCGTTTTTTATATAATTCACACCGACAGATCAGCCATTATTGTACGGTGCACCTTTATTAACGAATACTAAATAAACAACATTAAAAACTTCTACTTTACTCATAATAATTACAAAAAAGGAAATGCAAAAAAGAAATTAACAAAAGTAAATAAACAGTGCCAATATTTTACGCATTGCGGCGCGGGCCCGAGTATGGGAATTAATATCGACAATTTAAGAAAAAACGACCTCACGCACTTTTTATATGTGATGGATAATATCATCACCTATGTATAGTAAAATTTTGAACTTTCTAAAGTGGGATTGTCGATGCCTGCCAGACCGAAGTTTGAGCAGCCGCCTCGCCCATTAAATATAATCATCAGCGGGGCGCATGCCCGAGTTTAAAAATTAATATCTCCAATTTAAGAGAAAACGACCTCACGTGCTTTTTATATGTGATGTATAATATCATCAGATATGTATAGTAAAATTTTGAACTTCCTAAAGTGGGATTCTTGATGCCTGCCAGATCGAAGTTTGAGTGTCGTTGAAAGAATGGAAACGTCGTTTACAAGGAACATCTGTCGACGGCTGGCCAGGTGTAAAAGCAGGAGATGCTCTTGGGCGCATTTACACAGTGCACGTTAGTAACTTCGAATGTTACTTTTGCGAATGCTGCTAAATGTAATACAGGGCCCCGCTAACTTCTCGGATCTAAAAACAGTTGACGGCCAAGAACTTGAAAGTTTTCGACAAGCGTGTGAGAAGTTGGGGTTGTTGGAAGATGACAACCACTGGGATGCCACAATGGAAGAGGCCGTGCTGTGTCGCTCTCCTTCGCAAATAAGGGAGCTATTTGCAATATTGATATGCACTTGCGGTTTATCAAATCCTCTTCAACTATGGGATAAGTATTTGTCCCCTAAACAAACACCTGTTTACCATAGGTGTGACAGACAGCCCTCTATGCAGAGGATGCATGGAGGAAGAAGAAACGCCACAGCATGTGCTCATGGAATGCAGGAGCGTGGCAGAGCAACGGGCAAAAATACTACAATCTCCAGCATCTCTCCCGGAGGCCTGTAGCAACCCAAACAGGCTGCTAACCTTCTGGGACAGCCTGGGTTGGCTGGAGTAACAAAAATGGAAACATGAGCCACGCACAACGGCCCAATCAAGAGGCCAAGTGCTGGAAAAAAAGCCCAGTCAAACTAACTAACATGGGATAAGTATAAAACTTCATTATCAGAAGATATCTTGCACAGATTTGAAAGGATGGATCAAGTCAACAATAATCTTTGTTTGAATGAAGCACTGAGACTTATAGAGGACAAAATAATATCAATTTCCGGAAAGAAATTGTCCGACTTCGGTATGCCCATACCATAGCGTCGAGGAGAGCTGTCGACCGATGTCATCAAAGAGCTAAGCTACGATACCGCTTTATTAGATGCTCAGGTAAGCGAAACTGAGCCACGCCTGCTACCCGAGCAAAAAGACATTTATAACAAAATATTACAACGAGTTGAGCTTGGTGAAGGCGGCCTTTTTTTTCTTGATGCCCCGGGGGCACGGGAAAAACATTTGCTTCTAGCTAAAATTCGTAAAGACCGTAATGTTGCATTAGCAGTGGCTTCCTCTGGGATCGCTGCTACATTACTGAGCGGTGGACGGACGGCACACTCGGTTTTTAAATTACCTCTTAATCTGGCAAGGGAAGAAACCCCAACGTGCAACATCAGTAAGAACAGTGCCCGCGGCGACCTGTTGCAACAATGTAAGCTGATCGTGTGGGACGAGTGCACAATGTCACACAAACGCGTCATCGAGGCGCTTGATCTCTGTCTACAAGACATTCAACGCAATAAAAAGTTGATGGGTGGTGTGGTAGTGTTATTGGCAGGGGATTTCAGACAGACTTTACCTGTTATCGAGAGAGGTACTGCAGCAGACGAGATTAATGAATGTCTGAAAGCATCATATCTGTGGACTAAAGTTGAAAAGCTTTATCTTACTACTAACATGCGAGTCCAGTTATTCAGCGATGTCGAGTCAGGAGCATTTGCTCAAAAACTCATAGAAATTGGTGAAGGCCACCTACACACCGACCAAGAAGGTATGGTTCTTTTCACACACCACTTTTGCCATGTCGTGGAGTCGGAAGACGAACTCATTAATCAAGTTTTTCCAAATCTGCAACAATATATTCTTGACGAAAATTGGTTGTGTGAAAGAACCATACTGGCACCAACAAATGAGACTGTTGCGAAAATAAATAAAAAAATCTTGGACGAAATAACCAGCGAAACATCAGTGTATAACTCCATCGACACAGTTATATCATCCGATGACACTACGACTTACCCCGTGGAGTTCCTAAACTCTTTGGAGTTATCTGGGGTGCCATCACATAAGTTGGAATTAAAAGTAGGTGTACCCGTTTTGTTAATGCGTAACTTGGACGCGTCAAGATTATGCAACGGTACTCGGTTGCGAGTCACCGAACTAGGAAGGCATATTGTGAAGGCCACAATCTTAACTGGAGAAGCCAAGGGAAACAATGTTCTTATACCACGTATCCCAATTATACCCAATAACTTACCATTTAATTTTAAACGCCTGCAGTTCCCATTAAAAGTTGCATGTTCAATGACTATCAACAAATCGCAACGTCAAACCTTAAAGGTAGCAGGTATACATTTGGGCACGCCGTGTTTTTCCCACGGCCAGCTATATGTGGCTTGCTCACGCGTTTCTAAATCGCAAAATCTGCATGTTTATGCTGACCTAAATAAATCGTTAAACATAGTTTATAGGAGTATATTGCAGTAGCTACCTATAACTTTTGCATTATCATCAATCATCATGTATATCCGTACCTATGTATCCTTACAAACTATAGGGTATAATACCTATTAGTGAGATCATCATAAAAAATACTTAGTTCCAATTTACATACATTTCACAATATAGTTATTCGAAGATACATAATAATATATATATAGTTGTTCGAACACATATATATAACTAGAGAACGGATGGACCGATTTTCATGATTTTTTTTTGTTGGATTTGTCTCCGCCCCGAATAGCAAAATAATATAAAAACATTGAAAAATTAACGAAAATATAAAATACTTTAAACCATCATTATCACAATTTTTCATCACCACGCGGGTGAAACCGCGTTTGTTATAAATCGAGAACGGATAGACCGATTTTCATGGTTTTTGTTTTTTTGTATTTGTCTCCGTCCCGAATAGCATAATAACTACTAAAACATTGGAAAATTACCGAAAAAATAAAATAAAAGAAAAACATTTACCATACATATTATTTCCTAAAAAAAAAAATTCCGTAAAAATAAAATAAAAGAAAAAACATTTTCTCAAACACTTTATTTTTTGGGGAAAAAAAAATCCAATACATATTTGTTTTATATATATCTATATATATAAAACAAAGTCGGGTTTGTTCGAACACTTATAACTCGAGAACGGTTGGACCGATTTTTATGGTTTTTGATTTGTTGTATTTGTCTCCGTCCCGAATAGCAGAATAACTTAAAAAGAAAAATTGGAAAGTTGGTGAAAAATTAAAATAAAAGAAAAACATTTTCTCATACAAAATGTAAATCCTGGATTTCCCATGGTAAGTTATACGTGGCATGTTCACGTGTCGGCAAATCATCCGCTTTATTTGTTCTTGCGCCTGATAAAAAAACAAAAAATCTATAGTATAATATAATATATCACAAGGTGCTTCAATGAAGAGAATTAAACCGAGTGCATTCCATGCTGCACAATAGTTTAATTCAATCAAATCTTGCTGACACGCGATTGGTATATTTAATTTTTGTACTTTAAAATTTCTTTATGTGTTATTATCAATAAAGTAGTGAACTTAATATTTATTTTGTATTAATTGGATTACTTTAATAAAATCATAAATTGAGTTCAGCTAATCTGTAACACGACATTCATTGACTGTTAGGCGGTACGAAGTTCGCCGGGTCAGCTAGTATATATATATATATATATATATATATATATATATATATATATATATATATATATATATATATATATATATATATATATATATATATATATATATATATATATATATATATATATATATATATATATATATATATATATATATATATATATATATATATATATATATATATATTAGGTATAACTCATTTTATCTGCCGTTTTGAACTCCATTCGTTGAACTGAGCGGAAGACAAAATACGAATTGTTAGCTGGCAAGATTTTGATATGAAATTAAACCACGGAATAGTAGCAAAAGTTAAATTTAATATTAATAATAACATTAATTATTCCACTAATAACTACTATAACATATTGCAGAAATTACCACCTTTTGTAATTAAGGGGTAAGTGGAATAAAACACTAATAATATTGAACCGAACGACATAATATTAAAACACTATGGATCTTATAACTATATCTTAAAACTTATAACCATTAAACTTATCCTATAGCATAACTATTAAACATAATTATAGATATTACACCGCAAGAAATGAGTTTAAATTTACTCGGACGAGTATAAGTTCGAGAGGTAGTTTTTATAGATGATTGTTCGTTTCGTATTCCGCTCTAACGCATTGCTCTATCTCGTTCGCTTGAACTCATTTCAGTTTTAGTTCACGAAGAAACGCAATCGGTCCCATTGATGCCGTATCTGTAAACTCTATATGTACATTCTTACAGAAAAACATCTCTGGACTGCAAAATTTTACGAAAATTCCATATACTGTCAAATTGCTATTACCTTGGCAGGTAGGCATATTTAATATAATATTACCAATTTATTAGACTTAATATCCTTATTTTTAAAAACCTTTTTTTTACATTTTCTCCGCGTCGTAACAAACCCCTCTCCTGCTCATTATATTATTTCAACTAAGATACAATAAATGATTTATATCCGAAAATAAAGTAAGAAACAAGTAACCACTGTTCGATAAAAACTAGGTTTCTGACTTACAATCCACAATAAACACACTCACTTAAATCTACGTAAATTCCATAGAATATACTGTCAAATTGCTATTACCTTGGTAAGTAGGCATATTTAATACAATGTTACCAATTTATTAGACTTAATATCCTTATTTTTAAAAATATTATATTCACAAACCCTTCTCCTGCTCTTATATTATTTCAACTAAGATAAAGTAAATGATTTATATCCGAAAATAAAATAAGAAACAAGTAACCACTGTTCGATAAAAACTAGGTTTCTGACTTATAATCCATAAAAAACGCACACACACACACACATCTATCTAGGTAAATTTAAAGGCATTAGAATTATCAATAAATGCATTTGACTGTTTCGTATAAATAATATAATAATCTAATAAACATACACACTTAAATCTAGGTTTTTAAGCAATTAGAATCATATCAGTAAATGCATTTGATTGTTCCATATTGGCTGTTCGTAGATAAATAAAATTTCACAAAAAGTAACTGAAAAATAAAATGCATACATACAATAGAATATACTACCTACTGGAGATCGCATTGTTCGAATTCATCTAAAAAAGTGTTCGTGCTCCACCGATGCACTATGTTCTGCTTGCTTAGAAGACAAAGATTACTCATCAAAGGTCTACCGCCGTCCATTGCTTTTCGATTGTTTAATATCTTTCAATTGGCATTTGGCAGCAGTCATGTGATTTTTAAGACAAATTTTCCAACCAAATGCATGCTTGCATGTTGTACAAACAAAGGGCTTGATTTTTCGGTGTATTACATTTATATGTCTGATTAACTGCGACTTTTGGGTAAGAGTTCTGTTACATTCCGCACAACTATACTTCATTCTGAGATGGACTGAGTTTATATGGCCCTTTAACTCTCCTCGCGATGCAAAACTGCGATTGCATTTGTCGCACGCAAAAGGCTTCAATTTCCGGTGGACAGAATTGACATGATGAATTAAATGACCACTCCTAAAGAAAGCGCTTTTGCATTCCTTACATTGAAATTCCTTCATTTTTCTATGAACGCCATCGATGTGCCGTTTAAAGGTTGTTTGATTTGGAAATTCCTTGTTGCATAAATCACACGTAAATACATTCAACTGCCGGTGAGTGAAATTTACATGCTGTAGTAATTGGTTGCGACCAGAAAAGACTTTCTTACACTGCTGACACGCATGCTTTAGTTTGCGATGGATCGATTGGACGTGTATTTTCAAACTGCTTCTACGTGAAAATGCCCTGTCACACTGTTCACACGTAAATTTCTTAAACTTCCTATGTACTATATCAACATGCTGAATTAGAATAACCCTTCTACTTGATTCGTAGCTACATTTGACACACATATATTTCTTCCCATTTGGCCTAATACAGTCTTTGCAAAATAGCACAATTTCTTTGTTATGCCTACATGCTCCCATTGGCACGCTTCTGTCTAGATGGCGATCGCAGACAACGCATGTGTATTTATCAAATTTCGTTAACAATACTTTGATCTCTTTCGTCACGCTTCCTTCGGGTTTTATGAAAGCCACTGCCTCTTCTTCAAATTCCATTATATTTGATTCCATATAAGAAGAGTTTGGTTGTTCCTCTTTGAAGCAAATATCGCTTTCTGGTTTCAACGTGTCACTGTATTTATTGTCAGAACAACTTGGCATCCTGTCTTCGACATCGGACTCTAATTCTATCTTCACATTAATGTCTGCATGATTTTCATCATTTTCTTGCCTTTCCATGGTGAATATTTCTACTTCCTTTTAATATATAGAGGTAATATAAAGCGGAAAACTGCTGAAATGTACACGATCTACACCGTAAATAAATGTCATTATTTTGACGTTTCGTGTTTAGTATTGCCACATCTTGGAATATGAAATTCAATATTTATACAAGTTGTTTTTACTGCACGTGATTTTTTTAGCGGGTTAATCAGTAAAACAAAGTATACAACAAAAAAAAAACAAAAGTATTTTTTTTTAATTTACGTTTTGTGTTTTTTTAATAGTGTTAAAAGCTATGATAACGATGCGATATCTAGCGGTAAGTAAAATGTCGCTATTATTGTTTATTTACGATATTTAAACCTACCGCTAGACGGCGCACTGAAATTTTTCTCAAACCCTTATCTAACAGTCAACTTCTTCAAACTTTCAAATAAAAAAAAAAACAAAAATCCGTTTTAAAAAAAAACCTTCGTTTTTTTCTAGTTTCTTTATTAAAAGTTGCTTACCTCGTTTTACTGATTAACCCACTAAAAATGCCCGTGCAGTAAAACCAACGGCGGGTCCGGGAGGGGGGGTTATTGGGGTCATCACCCCCCCCCCCCCTGGGGCCTGGGCTAGGCATAAGTCGACCAATGTTATTTTTTTTTAAATCTATTGATTGTATTTATTTGTTAAACTATTTGATTTGTATTTATTTTTGTAATTTTGGAGCCTCTCCTGCCTGGACCTCGACTATGTGACCCCCACCCCCTCCCCCTGACTCGAAGGCTGGATCCGCCCTTGAGTAAAACCATCCTGTATATTAGTCGTAGTTTATATATCTATATTAGTTATAGGTTTAATATATTTTTTTATAATACTCTAAGTTTAATATCTATCTTTTTCATAATGAGTTTGGGAACGTTTTTTTAAATTATTTTCCTTAAGAATTAATAAATAATGTTGGTTATAATACTTTTATTTTTAACGGTAAGATTCTTATTTTTTTTAAATAAGAATTAAGATTTCATCTCTTTGATTACTCGTTTTATTAATATTGTTATTATACTCCCTATAATTATAGGGAGTGTGTCAAGTTACGATTAATCGTATGTGGAAATCGTGTGAGTGTGAATTATTGGTATCCATTAACAAAATCTATAGAGTAAGGTCGGCAAATATGGACCACCACAAGGACTTTTTGAAATAAAACTCAAGGCTATTACACAATATCAGTATCATGAACTTTCATCAGTAGAGTACTTACCTATCTGGTTAACATAATTCAGTCATTTACTCATCCTCATTGTAATTTACTTAGCTTAAATTTGTCAAATACCAATGCAGTCGAGAAAAAGAAGTCTGTGACATGGTTGGTAAATATGGACCATATTTGCATTAGATTCCGTAGATTACTTTTTCTTTTTTTTCTTCTTAATCGAGTCTTCCAAATCTTTTTTGTACGGCGAAGAAGTGATAATTTGTGCTTTTCAAGCTTTCCTGCCTCGTTAGATTTGTTTGAGGAAAGATTTAAGGAAGCCCATCTTTTTGTCGCTTATATCGCAGAAATTGCTGCCTGCATATCCGCCCCATTCCAATATTTTTCTCGGCCCTGCTTTTGAAGAAGGACGTGGAGACATCTTCTGTAATAAAAAAAATAGGGTTTAATACAGACCACTGGGCCATATTTACCTACGCTATGGTGGTCCATATTAGCCGCACCCAGTAGGTACTTTATCATAATAATATTTTTGATAAATACTTCTGACTTTGTCTTACTTCTATAAACTACAGTATTGAATAGGCAGGAGACATACCAACGCAAGCATGTTGGCGACAAACAATTTAAGCAACAAGTTGATGTATAAAAAAATTACAAACTTACCAGAAAATAACATCGATTTGTCACAAAATACAAAAATCGCAAGAGGTGACGCGAACACGGTGCGAGAGTGACAGCAGACAACTGGCGGCGTCGCGATGCAACATCATTCGACTCGCGACTAACTTTAGGCGTGTTCGGTCGCTAGGTTCGTGCCATGGAGAAGCCATATTAGCCGACTGGGCCATATTCTCTATATTTTGTAGTCTAGAAACGTTTTGTGATGTAAGAATGTACATATTTAGGTTTACCAATACAGCATTGATACATTTTTATTAATATTACCAGCGTTTTATTTCATACTAGCTGACCCCTGCTCACTTCGTTGGGCAGTAAAACTTTTTACCTGTGATGAAATTATGAGTGTGGTTCGGTTAGTACTGAGTGCTATGATTTATTTCCTGACTGCCAATAGAATAATATTTTTACTGCATTTGTATGTATGTATTTGCATGCCAATTTGACTATAATACCGTTATTTGTGAATCTTCTTGTGAGTGTCTTATCTCTTTAACTATTTATGCAGTAAAAGGGAAATTATATGTAGTAAAAGGGAAAAGTCTTTTGTTTTAAACACTTGAGACGATACATTTACTTATTTTGATATGAATTCATAATTGTTGATAATATGACCAATAAACATGACCTAACGATTTAAATTATTTTTTTAATTTAAAATACTACTTTTTGTGACAAATATAAAAGTTAGACATATGCTGTCGCTGACTTTTTTGTAGGCATTATAAAGCTCTACAACTTTTCTCTAGAACTTAATCATATATCTTTCATCGTTAAGGCAGCGCTAGTTAGAAACGTTTTTGTTCGACCGCTTATTCTCCGACTTACTTTGCAAATCCGACTACCACGAAAAGTCTTTTATTTTTCGGATTAATAATAGCCTATGACACTCACAAATAACGTGGCTTTCTATTGGTAAAAGAATTTTCAAAATCGGTTCCGTAGATCCAGAGATTACTTCCTACAACGTCACAAACTTTACCTCTTTATAATATTAGTATTATAGATACCGCTTCACCTAATAAAGCGACATTTTCTGCAAAATATTATGATAGGTGTTAGTGGATTTATTATTATTAATATAAATAGTGTTTTTGCATTATTTGGTCCATACGCGAACTAATAATTTGAATTTCTTCTGTCACTCAGTTCAACGAATGAGTTCAGACGGCAGATAAAATGGTTTTGATCTCGGATAAAAGATGTATTCTTCATTAAAATAAAATGTATAACTTTAATTCCCCTCCACTTCCTCCTATCCCATTCCTAGGCGACTGTATATTTTTACGATCTTTAAGTGGAAACTTTTAACTGGCTTGTAGTCTATAAATAAAATTCAGATATTTCTCCTGTAATAGCTGTAAGTTTCCTTAATAATAATAAAATTTTAAAAAAAATAATATTGGTAACCGTTTCTCTTGTTTTAATATTTTTAAGACGTTTTCGAGGGTAGAATTGAACAGTTTTGGGGAGATAGCATTCTCCAATATTACGGTTTCATCCACCGGCTTTTTGGCAGCGGTGAATTGTCTCAACAGGCGAACCGGTCACCCTAAGTAGACATGACGATATTGATCTATCTTTCAGCCTGGGTGAACGTAGGGACTTAAGGACGAAACAGTCCACCGTCTAGCTACCCCATCACACCCGTAAGAAGACAACGCCTTATCGCGATACACTAAAAAACGATTCCAGCATGCTGACCTCGCGCCCTTACTACCAGTTATGGCCGGATTTATCCATACTCCCGACTCCGTACACCAGCCGTGGCCTGGGGTACAGGGTCCTTTCCGGGGTAGACTCTCATTCGAGGAGGCTACTGGGTATGAGCTGAACCGTGTGTTAAGTCGACCTCAAAGAATGAGTTTGGGTCCTATTGTTCCGATAGGGGCGCACAGCTGACTGCTTGGGTGCCTGTAAATTAAGCGCAGAGTATGAAATAGGCGCGATCTTTGATTTTTCCGGGGTATTTTTTGACAACGGGAAGCGATCGAATCGCATTCCTGCGAGGGAAAAAATCCTCCATTGAGGCAAAACTGAGCGATTATGAGCGTATCGACTAAGACGCAGCAGTTAAAGAGTATTTTAGGCGTTTATCCAACCTATTTTAAAGTTGTAATTTTCATAGGCTCACTCGAAAATTTTCTATTACACAACATTTTCGTCGTGTCCAATTGACGGCTAAAGACCGCTCTTGGACGTGTCAAAATAATTGGGTTAGGTAGTAAGTCTCGTTACTACTCTTTACTGAACATACATAGGTAGTCAAGAATTAACTACTAGATTGTCAAACTATAAATATAAATAATCGAAATAGAAGCCTAATATTTGAAGTAGTTAGTAGGTTCGAAAAGATACGTAGTAAAATTATTCATCGTAATATTCAAATTGTCAGTAAAAGATTAAATAATCAAATTAACTCTACGTTATGCATTTTAAACTAAAAGTACAGATATAAGACCATATAAAATAATCAGACAATAAGGCTCTACTTTTTTAAGTAATTTAAATGAGCACAATATTTGAAAAATTATTTCCTTCAAATTCGGCCAGATTATAGAAAGGGTGGCTTATCAGCATCTCCTTGATGTTTTTTTTCAATTTGATTTACTCCAGCTGTTTAAATTTTGTAGGGAGTAGATTATAGAATTTAATGCTAAGGTACAAGCAGCTTTTCTGTACTTTTGCCAGTCGTATTCGGGGTATGCATAAAAGATATTAAGGATAATATAAAGATAAAGAGTATTTATTTCTATTACAATCATTTGTGTTGTGTAAGAATGGCATTAAATTAGTTACTCAATTTAAAGTAAACTTAATGCTAAAGTATAACTAAAGGGCATTTAAATTAAACTCAATTTAAAAATATCATATAACATTCCTTCAAACTTTTCAATTAATAAAAACAAAGGCTATAAAGTAACAATTTACAATAAAAACAATTGACAATAAAAGACAATATATTAAATTCTAGGGGTTAAGAAGATTCACGCGGATGGATCTCTTGAAAATTTAGATTTTTTTAATCGCCATTAATCTATCAGGCAATTTATTAAATGCACGCGGGAGGCGTGCATTTAAATAATAATGAAAATATGAATCTTGTTGCAAATTTCTCAACCTTTCGTACCAAGATGCCAAATTTCATTGTTTTGATATTTTTCCTAATAAAAATAAATAAAATCTGAATTCATCACCTTTTTGTAATTACCATTTTTCTTGGAATTGATAGGGGTAAACATCTTGAAACTATATTAGTAATACGTATCAAGAAACTGTATAAAATGTGGCGATGCTATAATTTTATTTTTTTTATCTATTATATCTTCCAAAAAACAAAATAAAAATATTTGATAAGCGTGATTTCAGTAGAATAGTCAAGCAGTGCAAACGAAAATAGGCCTTCCGTCTATGGCGCTCTGCTGCACTTTCGTGTGGCAAGTTCATTGCGCGTTTGGTCGCACGCCAACGCGGTCGTGTCAGGCCCTGCGTCGCTTTTTATAGCTCCAGAGCGAGATTGCAACAAGAGCGAGATGCCAACAGGCAGTAGGGCTTCTCAAGTGGCAGCCCAGCGATATTTTTTAATTCTTTGTTATAAATACCAGTTTTTAGTACCAAGAGGGCTCGGCTGGTTGACCGTACACAAATTAACTGCAATGACATTCGGGGTGAGTATTAATTAACAGGCATCCTTGAAGGGGGCTAATCTGTACGAGCAGATAAGCAAGTTTTGATAAAAAAATGAGGGGAAAAATTATTTGAAAATAATTTCTTCTTTTGAAAAATAGTATAAAAGGCTCTAAGCACGATTCGCTATCAAGCGGTAAGTAAAATATCGCTAATATCGTTTCTTAGCGACATTTTACGTACCAATAGATGGCGCAACGCGCTCAAACTGTTTTTTAACACGCTTTTATTAGGTCGACCCGTATATAACTATGTAATGTAATCTAAGGTAACTAGTTTAAACATCTTCCAAGGATCGTAGCGTCATGAAAATTATCAGCTATATGTAGTTCTGATGACAATACAATAATATGGTACTGTCGAACTGATCTGATGATGGAGTCGGAAGATATGAACTGGAACTTCATGATGGAACATCGTATCATAGCTGCGTTTGGACTTGTTAGGAAAGTCTCGGAATGAACTTTGACCACGATTACCTAGGTTTCAAAATATGATGATGAAGCCGGAAGATAGGCACTGGCATTCCATGATGGAATATCGTATCATAGCCGTGTTTGGACTTGTTAGAAAGGTCTTGTAATGAACTTTGACCACGCTTAAGTTTCAAGGTTTTTTTCGGTTTTTAGGTGCATCTATAAAAGCGTGTTTTTAGTGTTTTTTTTTAAACTATTAATTTATTAACAGTCAAGTTCTTTAAATTTGTAAATTTAAAAAATATTTGTAAATTTAAAAAAAACAAAAAATCAGCATTTAAAAAAAAGTATGTTTTGTTTTTCCCAAAAATGTTTATTAAAAGTTGTTCAGTTGCTCATACTGATTCTCGATTGGGCTCAAATTTGGGCTGTTGCCTTGCTAATCAAGTACTTGGATTAGCTCCGCTGCGCGCGCCGTCAGACAGTTCTTAACAGTCCTTGATATGTGACACTGAGCCCCATCATGCAGGGAAATAAAACAACGATGAACATCCATGTGAAGTTCCAACTTGTAACAAATTAAGGTACCGACGTCCATTTATAGTGATTTTAGACGACATGAAATAATAGCGACAGACAGTACCAGACACGGACATTGCACCACATATCAGCTGGCTTGGAGGACGTTTCCACAGTTGGTTGTATTTATATTTGCTCAACTCTTTTGCCCATCGGGAAGATTATGTATTACCTGTAACACATTCAGGTAGATACTTGCTAGATACTGTCTAATTCTTATGTTTTCGGACGAACATCAGTTTTTTAAAAGGGATCCGAACTTCGTCGGAATTAATGTTACAATAAGCTACCCTCTAGTATCAAAAAAATATGACGCGAAAGAAAAATGCCCCAATTTAAAAATAAACTCAAACTATATCTCATTAAAAGAAAATTGTACGACATTAACGATCTCTAAAAACTGTATTCATCTCGACTATATCTCTTTCTGTAATAGGTTTTTAATCAATTTTCCCTTTGATTGCATCGGCAGCTGAGCTAGGTTTTTTATGATCGATTTAACGCATTATAAAACGCATTATTATAGAGATGGAAGGGTGAGGATTTTAAGCCTTCTGAAATGACCACGGCATGATTCTACATAACCATTCTTCATTTATGATAGCAACTTCCAAGTTCCACCATGACATGGCTGATGTGCCCTGGGCTGGCCTCCGAAGAGGGAACTCCTCCACGGTCAACAGCAGAGACCCAAAATGTTGTGTAAGCATTCAATATTATGATAGCAGCTTCCAAGTTCCACCATGACATGGCTGATGTACCCTGGGTTTGCTCCCGATGAGGGAGCTCCTCAACGGTCAACCACAGAGACCAAAATTTTTGTGTACGCATTCAATTATAATAGCAACTTCCAAGTTTCACCATGACATGGCTGTTGTACCCTGGCTGGTGTAGCTGGTGTACCCTGGGTTAATACCCTCAAAAACGTCTTGAAATTGTTGAAGCGGAGCGAAAGGGTTGTCAAGATTAACGGAAAACACATCTAGCGTAGAAGTAACAACAAAGTACTTAATTCTCTAATTTTTAATTCCTTGCAGTAGTCAGGTTGCTAAGTTATTACGTTGAAGCGTTGAAATGTTTCTACGAAACCACCAACTATGATAATGATGACCATCCAAGTAGATGTTGATCCAAATAGATGACCGTCGATGACCATCCAAGTAGATATTAGACGACGAAACAAAGCCCGTAATATAAGGGAATGTCAACTTACCGAAACTGTTCATTAATAGGTACCCTCAAAGCGTCTTGAAATTTATGAAACGGAAAGAAAGATATATCCTAGGTATAACTCATTTTATCTGCCGTTTTGAACTCCATTCGTTGAACTGAGCGGAAGCCAAAATTCGAATTATTAGCTGGCAAGATTTTGATATGAAATTAAACCACGGAATAGTAGCAAAAGTTACATTTAATATTAATAATAACATCAATTATTCCACTAATAACTACTATAACATATTGCAGAAATTACCACCTTTTGTAATTAAGGGGTAAGTAGAATAAAACACTAATAATATTGAACCGAACGACATAATATTAAAACACTATGGATCTTATAACTATAACTTATAACCATTAAACTTATCCAGCATAACTGTTAAACATAATTATGGATATTACACCGCACGAAATGTGTTTAAATTTATTCGGACGAGTATAAGTTCGAGAGGTAGTTTTTATAGATGATTGTTCGTTTCGTATTCCGCTCTAACGCATTGCTCTATCTCGTTCGCTTGAACTCATTTCAGTTTTAGTTCACGAAGAAACGCAATCGGTCCCATTGATGCCGTATCTGTAAACTCTATATGTACATTCTTACAGAAAAACATCTCTGGACTGCAAAATTTTACGAAAATTCCATATACTGTCAAATTGCTATTACGTTGGCAGGTAGGCATATTTAATATAATATTACCAATTTATTAGACTTAATATCCTTATTTTTAAAAACATTATATTTACATTTTCTCCGCGTCGCAACAAACCCCTCTCCTGCTCATTATATTAATTCAACTAAGATACAATAAATGATTTATATCCGAAAATAAAGTAAGAAACAAGTAACCACTGTTCGATAAAAACTAGGTTTCTGACTTACAATCCATAATAAACACACTCACTTAAATCTACGTAAATTCCATAGAATATAGGTACTGTCAAATTGCTATTACCTTGGTAAGTAGGCATATTTAATACAATGTTACCAATTTATTAGACTTAATATCCTTATTTTTAAAAATATTATATTCACAAACCCTTCTCCTGCTCTTATATTATTTCAACTAAGATACAGTAAATGATTTATATCCGAAAATAAAATAAGAAACAAGTAACCACTGTTCGATAAAAACTAGGTTTCTGACTTATAATCCATAAAAAACGCACACACACACACATCTATCTAGGTAAATTTAAAGGCATTAGAATTATCAATAAATGCATTTGACTGTTTCGTATAAATAATATAATAATCTAATAAACATACACACTTAAATCTAGGTTTTTAAGCAATTAGAATCATATCAGTAAATGTATTTGATTGTTCCATATTGGCTGTTCGTAGATAAATAAAATTTCACAAAAAGTAACTGAAAAATAAAATGCATACATACAATAGAATATACTACCTACTGGAGATCGCATTGTTCGAATTCATCTAAAAAAGTGTTCGTGCTCCACCGATGCACTATGTTCTGCTTGCTTAGAAGACGAAGAGTACTCATCAAAGGTCTACCGCCGACCGTTGCTTTTCGATTGTTTAATATATTTCATTTGGCATTTGGCAGCAGTCATGTGATTTTTAAGATAAATTTTACGACCGAATGCATATTTGCATATTGTACAAACAAAGGGCGTGTTTCGGTGTATTACATTTATGTGTCTGATTAACTGCGACTTTTGGGTGAAAGTTCTGTTACAATCCGCACAACTATGCTTCATTCTGAGATGGACTGAGTTTATATGGACCTTTAAATCTCCACGCCTTGCAAAACTGCGATTGCATTTGTCGCACGCGAAAGGCTTCAATTTCCGGTGGACAGAATTGACATGTTGAATTAAATTACCACTCCTAAAGAAAGCACGTTTGCATTCCTTACATTCAAATTCCTTCATTTTTCTATGAACGCCATCGATGTGCCGTTTAAAGGTTGTTTGATTTGGAAATTCCTTGTTGCATAAATCACACGTAAATACATTCAACTGCCGGTGAGTGAAATTTACATGCTGTAGTAAGTAGCTGCGATCAGAAAAGGCTTTCTTACACTGCTGACACGCATGCTTTAGTTTGCGATGGATCGATTGGACGTGTTTTTTCAAATTATATCTACATGAAAATGCCCTGTCACACTGTTCACACGTAAATTTCTTAAATTTCCTATGTTCTATATCAACATGCTGAATTAGTTTACCTCTTCTACTTGATTCGTAGCTACATTTGACACACATATATTTCTTCCCATTTGCCCTAATACAGTCTTTGCAAAATAGCACAATTTCTTTGTCATACTTGCATGCTCCCATTGGCACGCTTCTGTCTAGATGGCGATCGCAGACAACGCATGTGAATTTATCAAATTTCGTTAAGAATACTTTGACCTCTTTCGTCTCCTCAATATCATCTTCATGTTCCTTGCTGACTGATTCGACAGGATCGCTTCGTTCGGGTTTTATGAAAGCCACTGCCTCTTCTTCGAATTCCATTATATTTTCTTCCATATAAGAAGAGTTTGGTTGCTCTTCTTTGTAGCAAATATCGCTTTCTGGTTTCAACGTGTCACTGTATTTATTGTCAGAACAACTTGGCATCCTGTCTTCGACATCGGACTCTAATTCTATCTTCACTTTAATGTCTGCATGATTTTCATCATTTTTCTGCCTTTCCATGGTGAATATTTCTACTTCTTATTATATATAGAGGTAACATAAAGCGGAAAACTGCAGAAATTTACACGATCTACACCGTAAATAAATGTCATTATTTTGACGTTTCGTGTTTAGTATTGCCACATCTTGGAATATGAAACTCAATATTTATACAAGTTGTTTTTACTGCACGTGATTTTTTTTAGCGGGTTAATCAGTAAAACAAAGTAAGCAACAAAAAAAAAACAAAAAAATATATATTTTTTTAATTAACGTTTTGTGTTTTTTTTATAGTGTTAAAAGCTATGATAACGATGCGATATCTAGCGGTAAGTAAAATGTCGCTATTATTGTTTATTTTCGATATTTAAACCTACCGCTAGACGGCGCAGCTTACTGAAAATTTTCTCAAACCCTTATCTAACAGTTAATTTCTTCAAACTTTCAAAAAAAAAACAAAAATCCGTTTTTAAAAAAAAACCTTCTTTTTTTTCTAGTTTCTTTATCAAAAGTTGCTTACCTCGTTTTACTGATTAACCCACTAAAAATGCCCGTGCCGTAAAACCAACGGCGGGTCCAGCGGGGGGGGGGGCATTGGGGTCATGACCCCCCCCCCCCCTGGGGGCTGGGGTGGGCATACGTCGACCACTGATATTTTTTGTAAAATCTATTGATTGTATTTATTTTTTAAACTACCTATTTGATTTGTATTTATTTTTGTAATTTTGGAGCCTCTACTATGTGACCCCCCCCCCCCCCCTGACTCGAAGGCTGGATCCGCCCTTGAGTAAAACCATCCTGTATATTAGTCGTAGATTATATATCTATATTAGTTATAGGTTTAATATCTATCTTTTTCATAATGAGTTTGGGAACTTTTTTTTTATTATTTTCCTTAACAAATAATAAATAATGTTGGTTAAAATACTTTTATTTTTAACGGTAAGATTCTTATTTTTTTAATTAGGAATTAAGATTTCATCTCTTTTATTACTCTTTTTATTAATATTGTTATTATACTCCCTATAATTATAGGGAGAGTGTCAAGTTACGAGTATTCGTATGTGTTGAAATATTGAAATCGCGTGAGTGTGAATATTGGTAGGTATACCTTAACAAAATCTATACAAATAAAACAAAGTCGGGTTTGTTAGAACACTTATAACTCGAGAGCGGCTGCACCGATTTTCATGGTTTTTGATTTGTAGTATTTGTCTCCGTTCCGACTATTAAAAACAAAAATTTAAAAGTTGGCGAAAACTTACAGCTATTGGAAAAGTGGGCCTAAAATGCCCGTTCTCTTTTGTAATAGTAATATTAGTTGTACCTAGTCAGTTA
This sequence comes from Micropterix aruncella, assembly GCA_944548615.1. Lineage (NCBI taxonomy): Eukaryota > Metazoa > Arthropoda > Insecta > Lepidoptera > Micropterigidae > Micropterix > Micropterix aruncella. The sequence continues at coordinate 1,376,251 of OX155974.1, forward strand.
GCCTACTAACCAAAGTAATAGTAGTTTTATAGCGCAATGTATGTTTTTTTTATGTGGCGAGGAACCTGAAGACAGCATACACATTGTTGGCCGCTGTCCAGGGCTCGCCGCCAAAAGACACAGTTTACTGGGACGAGCCTTTCTCGAACCCAGCGATCTGCCCAACTTGAAAGTCAGTGACCTACTTGGACTGGTAAGAAGTACCGGGCTACTAGCTGACCATTGACCTAACCACACAGTGGGTAGTTACAAAAGACCTTACAGATCTAGGTGACATCAAGGGCTGGAAACAAGCCCCCCACTCCATCTACTACTACCTACTACTACTACTACTATGTTTTTTTTTATTCTCTATATTTTGTAGTCTAGAAATGTTTTGATGTAAGAATGTACATATTTAGGTTTACCAATACAGCATTGATACATTTTTATTAATATTACCAGCGTTTTATTTCATACTAGCTGACCCTGCTCACTTCGTTGGGCGGTAAAACTTTTAACTTGTGATGAAATTATGAGTGTGGTTCGGTTAGTACTGAGTCCTATGATTTATTTCCTGACTGCCAATAGAATAATATTTTGACTGCATATGTATGTATGTATTTGCATGCCAATTTGACTATAATACCGTTATTTGTGAGTATCTTCTTGTGAGTGTCTTATCTCTTTAACTATTTATGCAGTTAAAGGGAAATTATATGCAGTAAAAGGGAAAAGTCTTTTGTTTAAAGTCTCAAGTTTTACACTTGAGAGGATAAATTTACTTATTTTGATAATAATTCAAAATTGTTGATAATATGACCAATAACCATGACCTAACTATTTAAATTATTTTTTAAATATAAAATACTACTTTTTGTGACTTAACCCCTCCTGTTGCGAGGTAAAAACTCACCCATCACTTTTGCGCGCGACATTTTCGCGCGCGAAATCAACGCCAGTCGACGACCTTGATAAAAACGACCATAACTTGTAAACCACTATACGGATCGTAAAAAGAAGAACTGTAAAATGATCGCATTGAAATTTGACATATAAAACATTATAATCTTATCTCGTAAATCAATTAAGATAATAATGGCGACAAATTACAAATTTGGCGAAGTGAAAAAACTCGCCTATTTATCATTTCGATGTTTTTATCACAAAACACGAAAGTCTATGCGGAAATTGTATTTACAGTTATGTTCTTTATTAAATGCTTTACCAAAACCATTATTTTGTTTTACTTCTTTGCATACAAAAATATTTAGTTTTTCAGTCATAATAACCAAGAAAAATTTGATGTCTCCTCGTAAAAATTTTTTTTTTTAATTTTGTATTTCTGACTATTTAGGGACTTTATTTATATGAAATTCTTTCATAATAACTTTTCCACTACACTACACTTCTTATAAAATCATACCAGACTTTTCAACTTTGTCTGATATTACAGAAAAATCCAAACTTTTGCGAGTCGGTGACGAAAATTTGGTATTAATTTTGACAGGTCATAATACAAAAGTGGATAAAGTTTTTCAAATATATTGTGTTATTATGTGCTTATTATATGTCTAATAACTAATTATTATACTCTAAAGAGTCACATTTCATAGAAAAACTATAGGAAATCACACTCAAAATATGGTAATTCTTTCATACTAATTACGTAAACAAATAGGTATGCGCACCCCGCGATTTCGCGAATATCGATAAAATTAGGCAGCGCGCCTGTCTATGCAATATCGCCGCGGTGCGTGCTCATTTGTTTAGGCAAATTCGGAGTGTGATTTTCTAGTTTCTTCTATGAAATGTGACTGGAGTATAATAATTAGTTATTGGACATCTAATAAGCGTCAAGTTTTCAATACATTCGAAAAACTTCTAACCACTTTTGTATGCCTTTGCAATTATTATGAAATCAGACTATCGCGGTTGCTTCACATTATAGCTTTATAAACGAATTTACCGCGTGAAGTGTGTAGCACCCGACGTTTCGGCGACGTTGCCCAGGGTAGACTGGACAGCGGCGGCTGCAACGTCGCCGAAACGTTGGTGTCTAAACTTTACGTGGTAAATTCGTTTTTTAACCACATTTGTATCATGCCTTTGCAATTATTATGAAAAAGATTATCGCGGTTGTTTGACATTATAAATAGCTTTATAAACGAATTTACCGCGTGAACTATGTGGCACCCGACGTTTCGGCGACGTTGCAGCCGCCGTTGTCCAGGGTAGACTGGACAGCGGCCGCTGCAACATCGCCGAAACGTCGGGTGCTACAAACTTCACGCGGTAAATTCGTTTATAAAGCTATTTATAATGTCAAACAAACGCGTTAAGTTTTTGATTTTATAATAATGGCAAAGGCATTATACAAAGTGGTTAAAAAACGAATTTACCGCGTGAAGTTTGTAGCACCCGACGTTTCGGCGACGTTGCAGCCGCCGTTATCCAGAGTAGACTGGACAGCGGCCGCTGCAACATCGCCGAAACGTCGGGTGCTACAAACTTCACGCGGTAAATTCGTTTTAAAAGCTATTTATAATAATAATAATTATTATTATTAAAAAATCCTAGAAGAAAACTCAACAAACCATTTTTTTTTTATTTACTAAATTTCCAGTACAAAATTTTATAGTAACAACACTCATTTGATAAAAATAAAACAAACATGTAATACAAAATAAACAAATAAAACAATTGTACCGACTAAAATAAAAACTTTCATCAGTTGGATTAGGTATACATGTATTGGTTTCTTTATATACAAAGGAAACATAGAAAAATTTGACAAAAAAAATCTAAGTGAAAAAAGTTGACAAGATTGGATTTTATCAATTATATTTTATGCGACTTATGCTTTCAATTTTTTTATTGGTACTAAATTTCCAGTACAAAATACATGAACGTTTAAAAATTGCCACATTTGATAAAAACTTATAATGTATCACAAAAAACACATCATGTTACATCACAGCGTGATTACGTATGAATAAAAAAAATAGAATACAAACGAAACATAGAAAAATATAAACAATAAAAAAATTGCGGAGTATCGGCTTATTCAACGGTAGTGAGTAGTGAGCGACGGCGGCAACTTGTGGCTTGCCGATACAAACAAGCTGTACACTGAGAAAAATATAGCGCTGTAATACACGGAAATACGCATGTTTCAACAAGGATTACGTATATTTCATTAGGTGCGACTTGGGATCTCGCTTCTAACATGGCAGCATGTAGTAGTATACGTACGGTTAGTCGGACACATGAATCATGTTAAAATATAATGATACATATAATCGAGTAATGGAGTTTCATCAAAACTCCTTGTAATACAACAAAATTTCGAGTAAAACCTCATAAATAGAATAGAAAACGAATTTACCGCGTGAAATTTGTAGGACCCGACGTTTCGGTGACGTTGCAGCCGCCGTTGTCTAGGGTAGACAACGGCGGCTGCAACGTCACCGAAACGTCGGGTCCTACAAATTTCACGCGGTAAATTCGTTTTCTATCCTATTTATAATGTCAAACAACCGCGATAGTCTTCGATTTTAGAGTAAAACATCGTTATTCTATATAAAACATTATGTAAGAATCAATCTAATATTTTTCTCAGTGTGAGTCATACAGTTTATCAGTTGGTACATAAAATTATACCTAATGATGAAATACAGTTATTACCAAGTATCAGAGATGGATAACTTTTATTTTTTAGGATAGAAAACGAATTTACCGCGAGAAATTTGTAGGACCCCACGTTTCGGTGACGTTGCAGCCGCCTTTGTCTAGGGTAGACAACGTCACCGAAACGTCGGGTCCTACAAATTTCACGTGGTAAATTCGTTTTCTATCCTATTTATAATGTCACAACCGCGATAGTCTTCGATTTTGGATAACTTTTAGTTTGTATCGAGCACCGAGCCAACACCCCCCCCCCCCAAATTCTACAGATCCAATCAATCATCACACATCCATCCATCCATCGTACTGAAATAATGATACTATAGGTAAACTAATGTCAACTATTTTTATAAAAATCACTATAAAACAGAGAATCAGCCTACTCCAATGTATGGAATTCCTCGAAACAAGGTGGTTCCAAACACAGTGGCTTTAAGCACTTCTTACACTGGAACCTGGTTCTTGGTCCAATCTTACCTGGTACTCGAGGACGACGTAGTTTGCACCAGATACATTGAATTCGCGGAGTACTACCTGCAGCATTGGCAGGTATTAGCTCTGGGTAATGTCCATGCCCAGAGCCTGAAAAACGTACAGCTGGTAAGCGGACGTCTCTGGTTGGTCGTACATGACTTGCTCGAAGAGGGACATGAGCCAAATGCTGCTCCATAATCTCTTCAATCAAATTTAATCGAAAGTCCTTGTGAGAAATCATTCTCTTCTCGGGAAAACACTTTCTGAAGACAATGCAACTGTTAAATACAGATACATTGAGGAGTCTCTTGAAAAGTTTCTTGTACCACTTCATATTTTTTTTAGTTTCAACCAGGAAAGGCTCTAGCTGTTGATCCTTCTTGTCAACACCACCCATTTTGAGATTGTAGTCCGCAATAAGCGCCGGTCTATAGTGTGATGGACGTCCAGGTCTACCGTCTATTAGTAGAGACTCAGTGGTATGGTATGTTGACGTTACGTAAATCTGGTTCTTATCTTGGTAAGCCATCACAACAACATCCCCGGAATGCCGTGCTAGACAAGTGCCTTGATCAACCTTTGCCAGTTGGAGCAGTGCCGGCACATTTTTGCGCGATCTACGCAAAGTGCCAACACAATCTGTTTTGTTCCGCTTCAGAAACCTTGATAACATAGGCGAATTGAACCAATTATCCATGTACAAAATATAGCCTTTGTTTAGAAGAGGCTTCATGAGGCGTGCGACAATCTCGGTGCTCTTTGGAAGCGGAGATTGATCAGCGTGATTTTTACCCGTATAAATATGAAACGACCACAGGTAACCAGTAGTCGATTCGCAAATTTCAAATGTTTTAATGCCGAATTTGGCGGATTTAGTTTTAATGAACTGCTTGAAGAGCAGGTTACCTTTCCATAACAGCAACGACTCATCCAACGATATGTCTTGTTCCATCACGTAATTAGTTTGAAACTTTTCGTTGAAGTGATCAACCAATGGACCAAGACAGAAAGTCCTGGGTGAGTCGGGCGTGCGGGTAGACTTGTCTACAAAATGAAGGGCTCCGCTTAAATACCAAAAACGGTCTTTTGATATTAGATTTCTAAACACGGGGTTTTTCAACAGGGGATGATTTGAAAATTTATCATTTTGTGATGGCAGCCTAACAATGCCACTCAAAAGGTAAAATGCAAGAAGTATCATTATTTCATGCACATTTGTCTCGTACCAATCTCTAGCAAACCTTTCCGAAGCAGCCGACAGTTCTATAGCATACCGATTAGTTTCCTGCACGATATGCTCCAGAATTTGATCGTCCCAAAAAGAGCGGAACGCCTCATATTCACTTTGGACCTGAACGGTAGGACCAGCGCGACAATGAAATTCTTCCCGGCGGCCCCTAAAAGTATCCATAGGGAACCACTGGAATTGCATTGCCGTTCTATCTCCTTCGAACAGTTCCCGCGATATGATGGATTCCGCATCCACTGACAACTCGTTCTCGTCGCTTTCGTCCGCATTCGTGCCGACGTCCCGCAGCCGCAATAACCTTGCTGTCTCCCTAGCGCGCCGATCACGAGAAACCTTCTCCGCCTTATCCACTAACTCTTTCAATGGCGCGGGGATGTCTTCATCATTCTTACATACTTCAATAATCGGATCACCTCGACACCACACAGTCTCACCGAGCACAGCTCTGTTGGCGGCGTGCCTACCGCCTCTAAACCCCCTCGACCCCGCCGCCGCTCGCCCCCGTCGCCCCCCGCCGGCTGCCCGCCCCCGGCGCCCGGCGCCCGCCGCGCCGCCTCGCCCGCCAGCCACTGCGCCGCCTCCTTCGCCAGCCGCCGCGCCGGCCCGTCCGCTGCCCGCCGCTCCGCCCCGTGCGCCGGCTCTCAAGCGCCGCCCGCCCGCTGCTCTCCCCTGGACTCGCCCCGCCGCCGCCAAAGGGACGCTGAAAATTCAAATTTAAACAATGATGTTAGCTTACTGCAGATGCTGTTTTGAGTTGTGGAACGTTAAGAGAAGCTTTAGATGAAATCACAAAATGGACTCAAGTCTGGGTTATTAAAATCAACCCTAAGAAATGCATCTCGGTATAACGATAACGGACAACTAGAAATGGGCAAACCATATTGAAAACATCGTAAAACGGGCAAACTCACTTCTATATTTGGTAAAGAAAGCTTTTCAAGTATTGACGATACAGACATTTCAAAAAATTAACAAAACCTACAGTCGTCCTCTGATTGAGTATTGTTTTCAAATCTGGAATCCTTATTTTGCCAAGGACATCGACCCGCTTGAAAGTATACAACGTAGAGCGACAAAACTGCCAAAAACCTTAAGAAAAACACCCTATGAACGTAGATTAAAAATCCTCAAACTGACAACTCTGGAGCGACGGAGATGCAGAGGAGATCTCATAGAGACATACAAAATACTGAGGCAACACTATGACTGCCTAGAGTTGGAAAGCATGTTTGTGTTCAATTCAAACCGTCACTTAAGAGGTCACAGCCTGAAACCGCCGAGCGACCGAGATGCCAATGGGGTTCAAAAATCTGGAATACGCAGAACGACTCCGCAGATTGCAGCTGCCTACACTTAAGGATCGTCGGACCAGGGGTGACCTCGTTGAAACATATAAGATCCTCAACGAATGCTACAATTGCCCCTAAATTGCAATTGCCAACATAAATTTCAATAAATTTGTTTGTGATCGTTTTGTGAATTTCTGAAAACTTACTCGATGGTGAAAACAAAGTAAAAATAAGATAACCTTTAACTGGTGACGAGCGTTATAGTGCGCTTATATAGGAGAGATTATGGGAGAACGAAGACACGTGCGACCCCGTCGCACTTACGACGCACAATGGCAAATGTAGTCTGGCCGCTTCGGTTAATTCTCGCGTTTGTACTTTGTCTACTGTCTTGATGTACCTACCCCCACCAATCGATCGATCAAAAAGTCAATATAAAATGAATAAGTTCTAACCTTAGAGCACTCGGCGACCAAACAGAGGCAGGTGATGATGTGCCAGAGCCAGCGGGCGAAGACCGAAGAGCGCGCAACGGAGACCTCTGGAAAGTAAGAATATTCCGCCTTTACTATATTTGCTATATAAGGATTACAAAATATGGTGCGTGTATGTATGTGTGGGTGTGTGTATCTGTAGTGCGAATGTGCTTGTGAGTGCTTGTGCATGCTAATTCAATCCGATCTGATAATCAGCTTTTCACGTACTTCCTTAACAAAGGATCGACTATTCTGATGGTTAAATATGTCAATATCGTTAAAGCATACATTGTATGCATACATAACGCGCGGCAATAACGAATTGGAACCATAGTTAGTGTTGAACCTTGGTACGTAAAAAGTTGAGTGAGCACGTGCGAGTCGGGAAGGCGCTCATATGCTCACCCTACTCCGGAGGTATGAACTGTCCAACCCAGTATGAACACTTGTAGCAATTTTTTTAATATTATCTTTTATATTACTTGTAATTTCTTCTTATAATGATTATTTATTATGATTATTTTCTTTAATTATGATTGTTTGCTTTGCTACTATTGGCCCCACTTTGGGCACCATTTTGTAGCGAATTATTTTTTATTTACATTACTTATTGTTGTTGCTTCTATTGGCCCCACTTTGGGCACGCCATTTTGTAGCAATTTTTTTTAAATTTATCTTTTTATTTTCTTTTATTGTTATATTTAATTTCTTGTTATATTGTTTGAGTCTATGGATTATAATTTTAATATCTATGCTAATCAATCTTCAACCAATCTTCAAACAACCTTCAAACAGCCCCACCAATTGGGAGACATTTGTAGCGTATAACTTTTATTTTTATATTATTACTTACTTAGACGTGCGCGCGATGTGTCATCAGCGATAAGCGCTTGATGAAGAAGATAAAATTGAACGGAGAAGTGACTAAACGAAGAGGAAGATGCTAATATATGTATAAAGATATTCAAAGTATGCAGAGAATAAGATTTCAAGTGGATAGCCCTGTTTCCTCTTGTACGCGCTCCTTCATATGTGAATTTCTCCTGTCCTGACTAAAATGTATTCTCCAAAAGAAGAAGAAGAATAATAAGGAGTATTCTATGTGTCTAGACCAATTTGTTAGACCCTTATGCACTTGGTTTTAGATAGTTTGAATCAATTTGAGGTTTATAAGTTAAGATCGGCTTGTAACCTACACTTTTAAGATCTCGTCTTGATGAGAAATATTGATTTTTGATGTTCTATGACACAATTCTTATCTAGTGGATTATCAAAGGTGTTCTATAGTTAAATACTTCCAGATCAATGTATGCTAATAGTTTTAAGTCACTTTCTCAATATCGGTTGACGATTGCTCCAATCAGCTGAGATTTTTTTATTTTTTAAGGTACTTATAAGTACGATATTTGTCATTACTGAATATCCGACATCGTTTGATTTGTCGATGCACTATTTATCACACTGACGGATGCTACAGTCTTCCGTCAGGGCGTTGTGAACTCAGGAGTTATTTTTTTTATATATTTATTGGATCACGAGATAAATTTATACCAAGGCGCCAATCTCGCGTATTCCTTTACTGCGTTCGTTCATCCGTTAGTGCTGCATCTGATCTATCGAATCAATTTCTAATTATGATTTAGCTCAGTCTATTTAGTTTTATTTTATTTAGTGGTTTATTGCTATTACGCTTCATTTTTAACGAATATATAAACGTTTTATTGTTTTATTGAGTTTTAATCTTATTTTAATACATTTTATATTCTCTTGTCGGCATTTTTACAGTTATCTGCTTATCGACGGTAACATTTCTCGCTTTTCTTTTCCGCTAGATGTCGCTACAAGTTTTGAAATTGATTTAAATTTTAGGATAATGAATGAATCGACTAATTACTACTTTTACGCTTTGAAGACCATTCACCTTGCCTTCCCGTTGCTGCGTATAGATGGCAATAGGTGTACTTACTTGGCATGGTTTGGTTTAGATATTAAGTATTCTATTTGACAGGAGGCGTTCGATTTTATATCATTACACACTTTTATGTAGAAACGACATATCTGATACTACTCGCCGGTCCTCTAATGTCTCTAAACCGTAGCGTTGCAGACCTTCAGCGTACGACAAGCCGCTGGAAAATAAGCGGTAATTTAGATGACGTATAAATCGTTTTTGAATACGCTCAATCCTCAGCTTGTATGTAGCATACTGTGGAGACCAAATATTAGAAGCAAATTCAAGCAGGCTGCGTACGTATGCAACATAAACCGTTGTCAAAGAATGAGTGTTTTTAAGAGGTCTACAAACTCTCATGATAAAACCGAGGGTGCTGTAAGCCCTGTTGACGACTGAATCAATGTGCTTATTCATAAAAGCTTGCGATCTAAGATGACTCCTAGATCACGCACTCGATCTACTTCCAGAATTTCATCATTGCCAATTGTATATTTAAAGTTAATTATATATAAAAGTCAATTGTCTATGTATATTGTAATTATAATAAAAGCCAATTGTATATAAAAGAGCTATTAGCTCAACATGATTGACACGATCAAAGGCCTTTGAGAAGTCAGTATATATCGCGTCCACCTGAATACGCCGATCCATACGTCCCAAAGTATAATCAGTAAAATGAGCGAGGTTTGTAACAACCGACCGATTTTTAAGAAACCCGTGTTGGTGCTCTGTGAACGAGCTAGCGAGAGCTTGATATAGCTATATAGATAATGCTTTATTTAAGAGAAAGTAGTACAAAAATTATGTCTTAAAAACTACCCAACTAGGTGCACGTACTAGGGTAGATTCTTTTCTTTTAAATTAAGATGCGCACGTAATTTTATACTGCAATTATAGAACTATGGTAATATTTTACTTGTTTATATAATATTTAACATTATACATATAATATTCTCATTTATACATAAATATATACATTTACCTACTTCTATTATTTACATACTATTATTATTTACATACATTTGCATTTACGTACATGTATTTATTAGTAATCGAAGGGGGAGTGAATGGGTGGCAAGGTGAACGCTCACATGTGGCAAGACAGCTGTCCTAAACCTACCACAGCCGGTTCGTAAGTCCGGAATCCACTGCTCACCCCCCAGAAGTGTAAAAAAATAGTATTATGATGGGCCCGACTCCGGTCGGTGAATTCCATGGCAGCTCCGTTTGTATTTATTTATTATAATTGATTAAATTGATAACGTCGTTTTAAACGAGGATATTTTAGTCAGTTTCCCCTGGAAATCTACCTTCTGGCGCTCCTATACGGTCTGCGCACCGTGCGGCATAAGCCAATCGATCGCGCACTCTGACTAACAGTCAGGGGAGTCTGGAAGCAGTACTGTTTCCTATAGAGCGGGGGTGGTTGCGGACCTTACGGCGACTGCTCTTGAAACGACCATCGGCAACCCGATCCTGGGTAAACAGCCTGGCAAAGGATGCCGTGGTCCGCGATAGATTCGGTTTACACCGTCTCACCGCTTCGTAAGGGAGAGGACCGCGCAAGCGACCTCGAACTCTCGAATCTGGTCGCAATTGGAAGTAAGGGCGTGAGTGTAAGCCCGTTGGGTTACACTTCTGGCTATCTCGCGGTTAAGGCGTTGGCCTCTTACGGCTGTTATAAGTTCCACTATGATATAATATTGATATTGGAAAATATTGATATAATATTGATATTGGATAATAATATTGGAAAATAAATAAATATTTGTATTTCTTACCTCTCTGTAGCTTGGAGAGAGGAAATGGTCCGGCCAGTAGTAGGCCGTGCCGGGCGGCGAGCGCTGTTCAGTCCTGGGCGGCGGGCGGCGAATCGTCGGCCTCTTGAACGGCGACGGCGTCTGAGGCTCGGCAGCCGACGCGCCGGCACTGGTCGATGGTTGCGGCTCAGCCGACGCGCCGGCACTTGTGGACGGTTGCGGGTCCGCCGAGGACGGTGACGAGTGACTATCGAAAGATAAAAACACAATAAATAAATTGACTGATACTGTCTGACAGTCTGACTAGAGACTGACATATATACTTACAATTGTCGGAGAGTACCACCTGGGCTCTGCCAATCTATCGGCAAGTCGTTGAGATCGAGATGGCCCTCGATTTCAACGGCTTGCCGATCGATTGGCAGATCTATCGCCTGCGATGTGGCATCGAGACGTTCCTCGATATCAACATCGCAGGGGACGTAGGCGTAATCGTCGTCCAATTCATCGTCACCGTCCTCGTAACAAAATACCGGACCCGCTTCCTCGTCCGAATATTCGGACACGGACCCCTCCAGGAGCTCCATGAAGGCACGAGGAGGGGTCCGATCAGGGCTTAGATTGAATCTTCTTGACATCTAAAAAAACAAAAACACATTTTTTAAGAAAAAAGTCAAAATAGTCATCCCAATGCGTCTGTGCTTTTGACCGTTGAGGAGTTCCTCGCCCGTGAGTCAACCATGGGCGCAGCTACAGGCGAGCCCGTCACTTCAGGAAGTTATAAAGATATTAGATCGTTTTGACTGGTCAGGTGAGCATACAGAAGCTTTAGGACGAAACAGTCCAATTTTTTCTCAGTAAATAAGCCCAAATTTTGAAAAAACTTTTATGTTACTGCTGCATTTTTTATTTATTTATGCATGATAAGTTTTATGTTATTTTAGTTTCACTATAAAATCCAATATTCAAATATACAAATTTCTTCAAAAATAAAATATCGAAAAAAAATTTTTCGTCGGCTTTTTTTTTTAGTTCATTATCGATAGAAATACTATGTTTCACTATACACATTGAGAAATATCGCTTTTTGCCGCCAAATTACAAACTCAAAAAAACTGGTGACAGTTTCAAACACTTTGTATTCACAAAATACGTTTAATCCTATGATTATTTTTGATGTAAATGAAGTAATAACTATTTAATTAGCGAAATAAACAAATATTACGTCATATCAAGTGATATTTCGTCGTTTCAAAAGTGTGACGAAAATTACCAGCCATTTTGATAAACAAGGCGCCTGGCCGCACAAAGTTTTTCACTCGAAAACAAATGAAGAAAAGGAAATGGGCTACGCACAATAAGTAATGCTCGTTGATTAAGAGTTTTAGAAAGGAAATCACTCACTTTTAATCACCAAATCACACAAAATCGCACAAAAAATCACTTTTTAGTGTAGCCGGCTCGCGTCGCAGTTCGTCGGTCACACGTCGGTCAGAAATGATGTCATCGATGTTTTTGTAAGGGACGTAGTTATTCATAAAACTATGATCGCATGCGGCAATCGAGCAATTTCACAGTGAGACATATTTGGCTATATTATGGCATCATTCGATAGAATATACAATCGCATTTCGAAATTTAAACGACATTTTCGTAAGAGCCGAGCGCTATATCCAGTAGTGGACGTTTCAGAATTTCGGCGGCCGCCATTCATGTCCCCAAATGGATGTTACGTGCTCAGCGGGTTAAATATAAAAATTAGACATATGCTGTCGCTGACTTTTTTGTAGGCATTATCAAGCTCTACAACTTTTCTCTAGAACTTAATCATATATCTCTCATCGTTAAGGCAGCGTTAGTAGAAACGTTTTCGTTCGACCGCTTATTCTCCGACTTACTTTGCAAATCCGACTACCACGAAAAAGTCTTTTTATTTTTGGGATTAATAATAGCCTATGACACTCACAAATAACGTGGCTTTCTATTGGGTGTTAGTGGATTTATTATTATTAATAAAAATAGTGTTTTTGCATTATTTGGTGTATTTTCATATTAATACGCCATACGCCAACTAATAATTTGAATTTTTTCTGCCACTCAGTTCAACGAATGAGTCCAGACGGCAGATAAAATGGTTTTGATCTCGGATAAAAGATGTATTCTTCATTAAAATAAAATTTATAACTTTAATTCCCCTCCACTTCCTCCTATCCCATTCCTAGGCGACTGTATATTTTTACGATCTATAAGTGGAAACTTTTAACTGGCATTGTAGTATAGAAAAAAAAACAGATATTTCTTCTGTATAATTTCTGCTGTAAGTTTCCTTAATAATAATAAAATGAAAAAAATAAAATTAATATTGGTAACCGTTTCTCTTGTTTTAATATTTTTAAGGCGTTTTCGAGGGTAGAATTGAACAGTTTTGGGGAGATAGCATTCTCCAATATTACGGTTTCATCCACCGGCTTTTTGGCAGTGGTGAATTGTCTCAAGAGGCGAACCTGTCACCCTAAGTAGTCATGACGATATTGATCTATCTTTCAGCCTGGATGAACGTAGGGACTTAAGGACGAAACAGTCCACCGTCTAGCTACCCCATCACACCCGTAAAAAGACAACGCCTTATCGCGATACACTAAAAAATAATCCGATCGTGCGCCCTTACTACCAGTTATGGCAGGATTTATCCGTACTCCCGACTCCGTACACCAGCCGTGGCCTGGGGTACAGGGTCCTTCCCGGGGTAGACTCTCATTCGAGGAGGCTACTGGGTATGAGCTGAACCGTGTGTTAAGTCGACCTCAAAGAATGAGGTTTGGTCCTATTGGCCCGACAGTATTCAGTATTCAGTATTCAGTATTCAATTTATTTATTCAGAATATACAATAAAAGCATGAATTATGAATTAAAGCTAATTATCGCATATTAGAATTCGTCAGTTTAAATCACTACATAGTATAAAACAAAGTCGCTTTCTCTGTCCCTATGTCCCTTTGTATGCTTAAATCTTTGAAACTACGCAACGGATTTTGATGCGGTTTTTTTTAATAGATAGAGTGATTCAAGAGGAAGGTTTATATGTATAATAACATCCATTAAATAGTGGAGAAGTACTGCTATTTTTGAGGTTTCTAATGTGATGTCGTAAATAATTACATTTTTTCCGCTTACATTGCAAACGCAGGCTGAACCCTACGAGTTTTATCAAAATATAGTACTAAGTGTTGTACACATTGAAAAGGTCTACAGAAAAGTCCGTGATGGTATATGTCTATCTCTTATGGATAACCCACAATAACTTTTTTTTGTCATTTACTTTTTACGACAAATAATGGCTAATTTTCGAAGCGATTTTAACCAATACAGCATTAGTCCTTAACCAATTAAATACCTTGAATACATTGTTCATTTAATATAGATCTATATGGCCCTTTACACCGTATGATTTATGTGAATATTTTCGAAGATATTACAGATTTAAAAATTGCGGGACGTAGCGTTTGCGGCGGTACCGGCCGGCCGCCCGGTGTGGCAAGAGCGTGCCTATAAATAGCGCGTCTGAGGCCGCGGTTTTCCCTATAGCACTTTGAATTTAGCAGCGATCGGACGCGTTTATTATATCGGAGCTCTCCAGCGAGGAAAATAGCAATACTTAGGTAATAAAAACGTGCTTTCCAGCGCGACAACGTATCAGTAATTATAAGTAAGTTACGATAAATAATTGTATGATAGTAGTTTTAAAATATAAATTATATTCTATTCTAAGGTTAATTTTTAAATCGCACTTATAGCAATTATAAGTACCTACATAAGGTGAGATAAGATTAGATTAAATAAAACCATAATTTATGGATTGCAATTTTCTATTAAGAATTTGATTAAAATTTACAGTTAGATCAATTTAATATTAGGGAAATTATTTTCAAAAATCGTGATTTAAGGTGAGATATGTAAGTTCAGAAAAAGTACTTAATAGAATAGGTATCTTTTATTGTTGATGATTGTTGATTATCTTTTGTTTTTAGTCGCACGAATAGCAAATTATTTTTTATCGTTAAAATCGTTGTTTAAGTTGAGGTATTTCAGTTAAAAAAAAAGAACTGAATAGAATAGGTATCTTTTGTTTTTTATGATTGCTGATTATCTTTTGTTTCTAAATGGTAAAAATTTAGATATTTTTTACTGCGGCACATACTAATAATATGGCAATTTGTGCATAGGTAATCATATATATAGAACTGAGTAAATTTTGTACAGAAATTATAAAGTCATGTCTGGAAGACGTCGTCGTTCGAACATAGGTCGTAGTACAGTGAATGCCAGAAGAGTACGTTCAGCAAGAGATGAAGAATCGTCAACGGAACGTGAGGCTCGCCTCAGTCAGGCTCGGGATAGATATAGAGCTGAGAGAGAGAGAGAATCTTCAGTAGAGCGTGAGATTCGCCGCAGCCGTAGGGAAAGACATCGAATACAGAGAGCCAGAGAATCATCAGCACGAGTTACTAATTCATGGGTGAATAAAGAAAATTCTGCCATGAATTACGATCCTTCGATTTCTTACAAGGACGATCGTATAGTATCAATAGGTACTATGTCAGTAGTGTGTGAACATTGCTTGGCATTGAAATTCAAGGACGAATCGAAAGGCATGTGTTGCTTACAAGGAAAAGTCAAATTAGAAGAAGTTCTCCCTCCACCTGAACCACTTCACTCTCTTCTTACGGGTGATCATCAGAAATCCAAGCAATTCATGCGCAATATACGCCGTTATAATAACGCATTTCAAATGACCTCTTTTAAGAGTAAGCAAGTCGTTGAGCGTGGGTTCATGCCTACATTTAAAATTCAAGGGCAAGTGTACCACTTAGCTGGGAGCTTGCTACCACTTCGACCCGATGATCACAAATTTCTGCAAATATATTTTATTGTAGATCCAGATACACAAGCATCTACGCGGTGTACAAGTGTTGCACAGCCAATTGATAGAGATTTGATTAGATCTCTCCAAGATATGTTACATTCTCATAATTGCTACATACAGTCTTTCAAAACTGCGATTGAGAGTGTTCCAGCAGATACTCCTGACTTTAATGTCGTAATCCATGCAAATAAAGTTCCTGTTGGAGAACACAGAGGACGATACAATGCGGCTTCCACGAGTGAAGTAGCAGTGGTGATAGCTGGACAGCAATTTGACAAAAGAGATATTGTATTGCATAGTCGTGATGATAATTTGCAAAAAAATTCAGAGTTACACAGATCTTATGACAGCTTACAATATCCTTTGATGCTATGTCGTGGAGAAAATGGTTATGCCATTAATATTTCTCAAGTTGACCAAATCGGTGGTACACCTCTGCGTAAAACAGTGTCATGTATGAACTACTATTGCTACCGTATAATGACAAGACGTAACAATTTCAATACTTTGCTTAGATATGGAATGTTAACAAACCAATACTTGGTAGATCAATATGCGAAAATTGAATCTGAGAGATTGGCCCACATCCGTAATAATCAAACTAAATTGAGAGCTGAAAATTACGTTCATCTTCAGGATGCTTTACAGGCGAATGAACACCGCAACCGCATTGGGCAGTTGGTTATACTACCTTCATCATTCACAGGTGGACCTCGATATTTACACGAAAAATCGCAAGACGCCATGACTTACGTAAGAAATTACGGCAAACCTGATTTATTTATAACTGCAACATGTAACCCAAATTGGCCGGAAATCAAAGAAAATATTAACACCAATTTAACTCCACAAGACAGATACGATATAGTTAACAGAGTCTTCCATTTAAAAGTACAGAAACTCCTGCACCTCATTAACAAGTCTCATATATTCGGTCCGCCGCGCTGTCATATGTACACAATAGAATGGCAGAAACGTGGCTTGCCACATGTACACCTGTTGGTGTGGTTAGTGAACAAAATTAGACCAAACCAAATTGACAGGGTTATTTCAGCTGAATTACCGGATAAAGATGAAGATCCTATCCTGTACGAAATCGTAAAGAAACATATGGTACACGGCCCTTGCGGGACTTTAAACCCGAATTCTCCATGTATGCGAGATTCTAAATGCAGAAAAAAAATTCCGAAGTCGTTCCAAACTCAAACAAGTACTAGCGATGACGGATATCCCAAATATCGTCGACGATCGCCAGAACAGGGTGGGCAAAATGCTACCGTCCGAAACCATGATATTGATAACCGATGGATCGTTCCCTATAATCCGCTCCTTTTGAAAATTTTTGATGCCCACATCAACGTAGAGTTGTGCAATTCAATAAAGTCAATTCAATATGTTACTAAGTACATTAATAAAGGCAGTGATCAAGCCACTTTCAGCATACAATCACCAAATGAAGTGGAAAAATATCAGTCTGGACGTTACATCTGCAGCTCTGAAGCTGTATGGAGGATTTTATCATTCGAAGTGCACGACCGGGCTCCCACAATTGTCCACCTTGCAGTTCATTTAGAAAATGGACAAAGAGTATATTTCACAGAGAACAATATACAAGAATAGGATAGAAAACGAATTTACCGCGTGAAATTTGTAGCACCCGACGTTTCGGTGACGTTGCAGCCGCCGTTGTCCAGGGTAGACCCTTTTAGTACCAAGAGGGCTCGGCTGGTTAATTAATTAACACAAATTAACTGCAATGACATTCGGGGTGAGTATTGATTAACAGGCATCCTTGAAGGGGGCTAATCTGTACGAGCAGATAAGCAAGTTTTGATAAAAAAATGAGGGGAAAAAAAATTATTTGAAAATAATTTCTTCTTTTGAAAAATAGTATAAAAGGCTCTAAGCACGATTCGCTATCAAGCAGTAAGTAAAATATCGCTAATATCGTTTCTTAGCGACATTTTACGTACCAATAGATGGCGCAACGCGCTCAAACTGTTTTTTAACACGCTTTTATTAGGTCGACCCGTATGTATTTATGTAATGTAATCTTCCAAGGATCGTAGCGTCATGAAAATTATCAGCTATATGTAGTTCTGATGACAATACAATAATATGGTACTGTCGAACTGATCTGATGATGGAGTCGGAAGATATGAACTGGAACTTCATGATGGAACATCGTATCATAGCTGCGTTTGGACTTGTTAGGAAAGTCTAGGAATGAACTTTGACCACGATTAGGTTTCAAAATATGATGATGAAGCCGGAAGATAGGCACTGGCATTCCATGATGGAATATCGTATCATAGCCGTGTTTGGACTTGTTAGAAAGGTCTTGTAATGAACTTTGACCACGCTTAAGTTTCAATGTTTTTTTTTTGGTTTTTACGTGCATCTATAAAAGCGTGTTTTTAGTGTTTTTTTTAAACTATTAATTTATTAACAGTCAAGTTCTTCAAATTTGTAAATTTAAATAATATTTGTAAATTTAAAAAAAAACACAAAAATCAACATTTAAAAAAAGTATGTTTTGTTTTTCCCAAAAATGTTTATTAAAAGTTGTTCAGTTGCTCACACTGATTCTCGATTGGGCTCAAATTTGGGCTGTTGCCTTGCTAATCAAGTACTTGGATTAGCTCCGCTGCGCGCGCCGTCAGACAGTTCTTAACAGTCCTTGATATGTGGCACTGAGCCCCATCATGCAGGGAAATAAAACAACGATGAACATCCATGTGAAGTTCCAACGTGTAACAAATTAAGGTACCGACGTCCATTTATAGTGATTTTAGACGACATGAAATAATACCGACAGACAGTACCAGACACGGACATTGCACCACATATCAGCTGGCTTGGAGGACGTTTCACAGTTGGTTGTATTTATATTTGCTCAACTCTTTTGCCCATCGGGAAGATATTACTTGTAACACATTCAGGTACCTAGATACTTGCTAGATACTGTCTAATTCTTATGTTTTCGGACGAACATCAGTTTTTTAAAAGGGATCCGAATTTCGTCGGAATTAATGTTACAATAAGCTACCCTCTACTATCAAAAAAATATGCCGCGAAAGAAAAATGCCCCAATTTAAAAATAAACTCAAACTATATCTCATTAAAAGAAAATTGTACGACATTAACGATCTCTAAAAACTGTATTCATCTCGACTATGTTTTCGGACGAACATCAGTTTTTTAAAAGGGATCCGAACTTCGTCGGAATTAATGTTACAATAAGCTACCCTGTAGTATCAAAAAAATATGAAGCGAAAGAAAAATGCCCCAATTTAAAAATAAACTCAAACTATATCTCATTAAAAGAAAATTGTACGACATTAACGATCTCTAAAACCTGTATTCATCTAGACTATATCTCTTTCTGTAATAGGTTTTTAATCAATTTTCCCTTTGATTGCATCGGCAGCTGAGCTAGTTTTTTTATGATCGATTTAACGCATTATAAAACGCATTATTATAGAGATGGAAGGGTGAGGATTTTAAGCCTTCTGAAATGACCACGGCATGATTCTACATAACCATTCTTCATTTATGATAGCAACTTCCAAGTTCCACCATGACATGGCTGATGTGCCCTGGGCTGGCCTCCGAAGAGGGAACTCCTCCACGGTCAACAGCAGAGACCCAAAATGTTGTGTAAGCATTCAATATTATGATAGCAGCTTCCAAGTTCCACCATGACATGGCTGATGTACCCTGGGTTTGCTCCCGATGAGGGAGCTCCTCAACGGTCAATCACAGAGACCAAAATTTTTGTGTACGCATTCAATTATAATAGCAACTTCCAAGTTTCACCATGACATGGCTGTTGTACCCTGGCTGGTGTAGCTGGTGTACCCTGGGTTAATACCCTCAAAAACGTCTTGAAATTATGAAATCGAAGACTATCGCGGTTGCTTGACATTATAAATAGGATAGAAAACGAATTTACCGCGTGAAATTCGTAGGACCCGACGTTTTGGTGACGTTGCAGCCGCCGTTGTCTAGGGTAAACTGAAGAGCTGTCAGTCCGTTGTTTTGCGGGTAGGCCGCAAACCGCTGCCGCCACTGCGTAGGTTATAACGGTGGTGGGGGGCCGGGCTCGGAGCGCGGGAATTTTTAAAATCCGTCTTGCACACAACACTCACTGTATCCTGTTTTACGTCTTTGCGTTCGGCGTTCGGCGGCGGGAACATTTTAAGAAGAGGGTTCCACGTAGAAGAGAGTTTGTAGCCGTCATCTCTATTGAAGTTCGGAGTTCTTCTTATTTCAATGGCTTCCCGGATCATACGAGGAAAGTAGAATTGTTCCTTGGATAGAACAATGGGATTTTGAAACTGCATCCAGTGGTTACTTCCGCTATCCAATATATGTTCGCAGATCGCCGATTTTTCTCGCTGAACGTTTTTAACAGCTTTGATGTGTTCTGTCAGTCGCGTGGCTATGGGCCGTTTCGTTTGTCCAACGTAGGCTAGACCGCAGCTGCATTCGACTTTATACACACCCGGGGTTTGCAGTGGTATTACATCCTTTACAGGCCTCAAAAATCGAGCTATATTTTGGGTCGGTTTGAAGATCGTTTTTATATCGAATCTGTTTAGCATCTTACTTATTCGATCTGTCACGCCCTTGACGTATGGTAAGAATGCTCTTGATCTGCTCGGTTTTTGAGTTTCGTCCGTATTAGATCGTGTGCGTGTCTCGTGATATTTTCCGTATCCATTTTTCCTAAGGACATCATTGACATGTTCCATCTCCTTCGGAAAATGCTCAGTGTCGCATAGATCGCGTGCTCGATTCACGAGCGACGTTTGCACTGAACGTAGATGGTAGGGATGATGGTGTGAGCTTGCATGCAAATATCTGTCCGTATGTGTGGGCTTCCGATATACCGTATGTCCGAGAGTATTGTCACTTCTCCAGACAGATCGAATAAGTAAGATGCTAAACAGATTCGATATAAAAACGATCTTCAAACCGACCCAAAATATAGCTCGATTTTTGAGGCCTGTAAAGGATGTAATACCACTGCAAACCCCGGGTGTGTATAAAGTCGAATGCAGCTGCGGTCTAGCCTACGTTGGACAAACGAAACGGCCCATTGCCACGCGACTGACAGAACACATCAAAGCTGTTAAAAACGTTCAGCGAGAAAAATCGGCGATCTGCGAACATATATTGGATAGCGGAAGTAACCACTGGATGCAGTTTCAAAATCCCATTGTTCTATCCAAGGAACAATTCTACTTTCCTCGCATGATCCGGGAAGCCATTGAAATAAGAAGAACTCCGAACTTCAATAGAGATGACGGCTACAAACTCTCTTCTACGTGGAACCCTCTTCTTAAAATGTTCCCGCCGCCGAACGCCGAACGCAAAGACGTAAAACAGGATACAGTGAGTGTTGTGTGCAAGACGGATTTTAAAAATTCCCGCGCTCCGAGCCCGGCCCCCCACCACCGTTATAACCTACGCAGTGGCGGCAGCGGTTTGCGGCCTACCCGCAAAACAACGGACTGACAGCTCTTCAGTTTACCCTAGACAACGGCGGCTGCAACGTCACCGAAACGTCGGGTCCTACGAATTTCACGCGGTAAATTCGTTTTCTATCCTATTTATAACGTCTTGAAATTGTTGAAGCGGAGCGAAAGGGTTGTCAAGATTAACGGAAAACACATCTAGCGTAGAAGTAACAACAAAGTACTTAATTCTCTAATTTTTAATTCCTTGCAGTAGTCAGGTTGCTAAGTTATTACGTTGAAGTGTTGAAATGTTTCTACGAAACCACCAACTATGATAATGATGACCATCCAAGTAGATGTGATCCAAATAGATGACCGTCGATGACCATCCAAGTAGATATTAGACGACGAAACAAAGTCGGTAATATAAGGGAATGTCAACTTACCGAAACTGTTCATTAATAGGTACCCTCAAAGCGTCTTGTAGTTTATGAAACGAAAAGAAATATATATATATATATATATATATATATATATATATATATATATATATATATATATATATATATATATATATATATATATATATATATATATATATATATATATATATATATATATATATATATATATATATATATATATATATATATATATATAATAGTATAGGATATATATATATATATATATATATATCCTATACTATTATAAACGCGAAAGTTTGTATGTATGTATGGATGTTTGTTACTCTTTCACGCAAAAACTACTGAATGGATTTTGATGAAACTTTACAATAATATAGCTTACACATCAGAATAACACATAGGCTATAATTTATAAAGATATAGTGTGAATTATCTAAAATATAACGATAACTGTCAAGTAAGTAGGAAAAATCTAAGAAATTGATATTCGAAATTTAAATTCTAAGCGTCAACATATATTTTGAAATTTTTCTCAACAATCCTACTTCCTACTAATATTATAAACGCGAAAGTTTGTAACGATTGCGCGACGTTACTATGGCGACGATTGCGTGACGTTACTATGGCGACGTCATTGACAGCTGTGTTCATAATGTGTCCGTAATTAATGTTATCATCGCAATCGTAAATTAATTATTACTTACAATAAAACAACGAAAGCGTAATTTGTTTGTGGTTAGTAGGTAATTATAGAAATTACTCCGTTTTTATCTCCATTGCATAGGTAAAAAGCGTGATTTTGTTTCACAATTAGCAGATTAGAATTATTTTTTGACTATTAATTAGTATGTTGCTGTAATTTTCATTGAATAAGCAGGTATTGTATTTTTTAGGAAGATCAGAGATTCCAGCGTACCTACATAGAAAGATCAGAGATTCCCGAGTGCGACAAGGCCTTCTTTCAGACTTTTATGCTTATCATATGATGGTACGACGCAACAAGTTTAATTTATTGCTTCGGTGTCGACTTCTCCTACATCAATTTTTGGTGGACATGTACGTCAAAGTGGAGAGTGAGCGCTTAAGGTTTATTGCCTTGAACTAAACGAAACTGCGAGCAGAAAATTATACACATTTACAAGACGCGATAAGGAATGATGCGGATTTAGATCCAAATAACTTGGGTCAAATGGTAATTCTCCCGTCATCATTTGTAAATAGCCCGAGATATCTTCACGAATACACCCAGGATGCGTTCACATACGTGCGTAACTACGGGAGGCCTGATATGTTCATTACAATGACATGTAATCCCGCCTGGCCAGAAATCACTAAAGAGCTCATTCCAGGTCAAAATTCAACGGACAGACATGACTTAACAGCCAGAGTATTTAAAAGAAAAGTTCAAAAATTAGTTGCTCTACTTGCAAAAGGTAAAATATGCTTCATGTACTCGATCGAGTGGCAGAAAAGAGGCTTGCCCAGTGCCGGATTAAGCCAGCGCGGGGCCCGTAGCAAATTCTATAAAAGGCCCTTTGTTTGCTTTAGGTTCTTAAGTTTAGGATGTAAAATAAAATAGAACTTTTTGATAGATCCCTTTTATTCCTAAAACAAGGTAATAAAATATAATTTTTGGAGGTACCGTATAATCCAAAAATGTTTACAAAGAGAAATAAAAAAAATCGGCGCCACAGCTACGACCAAAACTTCGCAGAAAAATTAAATTGAGGAAATATTCAACATATCACAGTTTCAATCATATTCGACAATATAAATATAAAAATAAAATATATTTACAACAGTGGCACTGTTGTTTTAAAAATATACACATATGTACAATTTTCTTTTTCAACAAACTGTGTGAAATTTTGCAATGTGGACAATAACTACAATCTAAGTAAAATCAGACCGTTTTTTATATAATTCACACCGACAGATCAGCCATTATTGTACGGTGCACCTTTATTAACGAATACTAAATAAACAACATTAAAAACTTCTACTTTACTCATAATAATTACAAAAAAGGAAATGCAAAAAAGAAATTAACAAAAGTAAATAAACAGTGCCAATATTTTACGCATTGCGGCGCGGGCCCGAGTATGGGAATTAATATCGACAATTTAAGAAAAAACGACCTCACGCACTTTTTATATGTGATGGATAATATCATCACCTATGTATAGTAAAATTTTGAACTTTCTAAAGTGGGATTGTCGATGCCTGCCAGACCGAAGTTTGAGCAGCCGCCTCGCCCATTAAATATAATCATCAGCGGGGCGCATGCCCGAGTTTAAAAATTAATATCTCCAATTTAAGAGAAAACGACCTCACGTGCTTTTTATATGTGATGTATAATATCATCAGATATGTATAGTAAAATTTTGAACTTCCTAAAGTGGGATTCTTGATGCCTGCCAGATCGAAGTTTGAGTGTCGTTGAAAGAATGGAAACGTCGTTTACAAGGAACATCTGTCGACGGCTGGCCAGGTGTAAAAGCAGGAGATGCTCTTGGGCGCATTTACACAGTGCACGTTAGTAACTTCGAATGTTACTTTTGCGAATGCTGCTAAATGTAATACAGGGCCCCGCTAACTTCTCGGATCTAAAAACAGTTGACGGCCAAGAACTTGAAAGTTTTCGACAAGCGTGTGAGAAGTTGGGGCTGTTGGAAGATGACAACCACTGGGATGCCACAATGGAAGAGGCCGTGCTGTGTCGCTCTCCTTCGCAAATAAGGGAGCTATTTGCAATATTGATATGCACTTGCGGTTTATCAAATCCTCTTCAACTATGGGATAAGTATTTGTCCCCTAAACAAACACCTGTTTACCATAGGTGTGACAGACAGCCCTCTATGCAGAGGATGCATGGAGGAAGAAGAAACGCCACAGCATGTGCTCATGGAATGCAGGAGCGTGGCAGAGCAACGGGCAAAAATACTACAATCTCCAGCATCTCTCCCGGAGGCCTGTAGCAACCCAAACAGGCTGCTAACCTTCTGGGACAGCCTGGGTTGGCTGGAGTAACAAAAATGGAAACATGAGCCACGCACAACGGCCCAATCAAGAGGCCAAGTGCGGGAAAAAAAGCCCAGTCAAACTAACTAACATGGGATAAGTATAAAACTTCATTATCAGAAGATATCTTGCACAGATTTGAAAGGATGGATCAAGTCAACAATAATCTTTGTTTGAATGAAGCACTGAGACTTATAGAGGACAAAATAATATCAATTTCCGGAAAGAAATTGTCCGACTTCGGTATGCCCATACCACAGCGTCGAGGAGAGCTGTCGACCGATGTCATCAAAGAGCTAAGCTACGATACCGCTTTATTAGATGCTCAGGTAAGCGAAACTGAGCCACGCCTGCTACCCGAGCAAAAAGACATTTATAACAAAATATTACAACGAGTTGAGCTTGGTGAAGGCGGCCTTTTTTTTTCTTGATGCCCCGGGGGCACGGGAAAAACATTTGCTTCTAGCTAAAATTCGTAAAGACCGTAATGTTGCATTAGCAGTGGCTTCCTCTGGGATCGCTGCTACATTACTGAGCGGTGGACGGACGGCACACTCGGTTTTTAAATTACCTCTTAATCTGGCAAGGGAAGAAACCCCAACGTGCAACATCAGTAAGAACAGTGCCCGCGGCGAGCTGTTGCAACAATGTAAGCTGATCGTGTGGGACGAGTGCACAATGTCACACAAACGCGTCATCGAGGCGCTTGATCTCTGTCTACAAGACATTCAACGCAATAAAAAGTTGATGGGTGGTGTGGTAGTGTTATTGGCAGGGGATTTCAGACAGACTTTACCTGTTATCGAGAGAGGTACTGCAGCAGACGAGATTAATGAATGTCTGAAAGCATCATATCTGTGGACTAAAGTTGAAAAGCTTTATCTTACTACTAACATGCGAGTCCAGTTATTCAGCGATGTCGAGTCAGGAGCATTTGCTCAAAAACTCATAGAAATTGGTGAAGGCCACCTACACACCGACCAAGAAGGTATGGTTCTTTTCACACACCACTTTTGCCATGTCGTGGAGTCGGAAGACGAACTCATTAATCAAGTTTTTCCAAATCTGCAACAATATATTCTTGACGAAAATTGGTTGTGTGAAAGAACCATACTGGCACCAACAAATGAGACTGTTGCGAAAATAAATAAAAAAATCTTGGACGAAATAACCAGCGAAACATCAGTGTATAACTCCATCGACACAGTTATATCATCCGATGACACTACGACTTACCCCGTGGAGTTCCTAAACTCTTTGGAGTTATCTGGGGTGCCATCACATAAGTTGGAATTAAAAGTAGGTGTACCCGTTTTGTTAATGCGTAACTTGGACGCGTCAAGATTATGCAACGGTACTCGGTTGCGAGTCACCGAACTAGGAAGGCATATTGTGAAGGCCACAATCTTAACTGGAGAAGCCAAGGGAAACAATGTTCTTATACCACGTATCCCAATTATACCCAATAACTTACCATTTAATTTTAAACGCCTGCAGTTCCCATTAAAAGTTGCATGTTCAATGACTATCAACAAATCGCAACGTCAAACCTTAAAGGTAGCAGGTATACATTTGGGCACGCCGTGTTTTTCCCACGGCCAGCTATATGTGGCTTGCTCACGCGTTTCTAAATCGCAAAATCTGCATGTTTATGCTGACCTAAATAAATCGTTAAACATAGTTTATAGGAGTATATTGCAGTAGCTACCTATAACTTTTGCATTATCATCAATCATCATGTATATCCGTACCTATGTATCCTTACAAACTATAGGGTATAATACCTATTAGTGAGATCATCATAAAAAATACTTAGTTCCAATTTACATACATTTCACAATATAGTTATTCGAAGATACATATATATAGTTGTTCGAACACATATATATAACTAGAGAACGGATGGACCGATTTTCATGATTTTTTTTTGTTGGATTTGTCTCCGCCCCGAATAGCAAAATAATATAAAAACATTGAAAAATTAACGAAAATATAAAATACTTTAAACCATCATTATCACAATTTTTCATCACCACGCGGGTGAAACCGCGTTTGTTATAAATCGAGAACGGATAGACCGATTTTCATGGTTTTTGTTTTTTTGTATTTGTCTCCGTCCCGAATAGCATAATAACTACTAAAACATTGGAAAATTACCGAAAAAATAAAATAAAAGAAAAACATTTACCATACATATTATTTCCTAAAAAAAAAAAAATCCGTAAAAATAAAATAAAAGAAAAAACATTTTCTCAAACACTTTATTTTTTGGGGAAAAAAAAATCCAATACATATTTGTTTTATATATATCTATATATATAAAACAAAGTCGGGTTTGTTCGAACACTTATAACTCGAGAACGGTTGGACCGATTTTTATGGTTTTTGATTTGTTGTATTTGTCTCCGTCCCGAATAGCAGAATAACTTAAAAAGAAAAATTGGAAAGTTGGTGAAAAATTAAAATAAAAGAAAAACATTTTCTCATACAAAATGTAAATCCTGGATTTCCCATGGTAAGTTATACGTGGCATGTTCACGTGTCGGCAAATCATCCGCTTTATTTGTTCTTGCGCC
This sequence comes from Micropterix aruncella, assembly GCA_944548615.1. Lineage (NCBI taxonomy): Eukaryota > Metazoa > Arthropoda > Insecta > Lepidoptera > Micropterigidae > Micropterix > Micropterix aruncella. The sequence continues at coordinate 1,403,530 of OX155974.1, forward strand.
TGATAAAAAAACAAAAAATCTATAGTATAATATAATATATCACAAGGTGCTTCAATGAAGAGAATTAAACCGAGTGCATTCCATGCTGCACAATAGTTTAATTCAATCAAATCTTGCTGACACGCGATTGGTATATTTAATTTTTGTACTTTAAAATTTCTTTATGTGTTATTATCAATAAAGTAGTGAACTTAATATTTATTTTGTATTAATTGGATTACTTTAATAAAATCATAAATTGAGTTCAGCTAATCTGTAACACGACATTCATTGACTGTTAGGCGGTACGAAGTTCGCCGGGTCAGCTAGTATATATATATATATATATATATATATATATATATATATATATATATATATATATATATATATATATATATATATATATATATATATATATATATATATATATATATATATATATATATATATATATATATATATATATATATATATATATATATATATATATATATATATATATATATATATATATGTATATATATATATATATATATATATATATATATATATATATATATATATTAGGTATAACTCATTTTATCTGCCGTTTTGAACTCCATTCGTTGAACTGAGCGGAAGACAAAATACGAATTGTTAGCTGGCAAGATTTTGATATGAAATTAAACCACGGAATAGTAGCAAAAGTTAAATTTAATATTAATAATAACATTAATTATTCCACTAATAACTACTATAACATATTGCAGAAATTACCACCTTTTGTAATTAAGGGGTAAGTGGAATAAAACACTAATAATATTGAACCGAACGACATAATATTAAAACACTATGGATCTTATAACTATATCTTAAAACTTATAACCATTAAACTTATCCTATAGCATAACTATTAAACATAATTATAGATATTACACCGCAAGAAATGAGTTTAAATTTACTCGGACGAGTATAAGTTCGAGAGGTAGTTTTTATAGATGATTGTTCGTTTCGTATTCCGCTCTAACGCATTGCTCTATCTCGTTCGCTTGAACTCATTTCAGTTTTAGTTCACGAAGAAACGCAATCGGTCCCATTGATGCCGTATCTGTAAACTCTATATGTACATTCTTACAGAAAAACATCTCTGGACTGCAAAATTTTACGAAAATTCCATATACTGTCAAATTGCTATTACCTTGGCAGGTAGGCATATTTAATATAATATTACCAATTTATTAGACTTAATATCCTTATTTTTAAAAACCTTTTTTTTACATTTTCTCCGCGTCGTAACAAACCCCTCTCCTGCTCATTATATTATTTCAACTAAGATACAATAAATGATTTATATCCGAAAATAAAGTAAGAAACAAGTAACCACTGTTCGATAAAAACTAGGTTTCTGACTTACAATCCACAATAAACACACTCACTTAAATCTACGTAAATTCCATAGAATATACTGTCAAATTGCTATTACCTTGGTAAGTAGGCATATTTAATACAATGTTACCAATTTATTAGACTTAATATCCTTATTTTTAAAAATATTATATTCACAAACCCTTCTCCTGCTCTTATATTATTTCACCTAAGATAAAGTAAATGATTTATATCCGAAAATAAAATAAGAAACAAGTAACCACTGTTCGATAAAAACTAGGTTTCTGACTTATAATCCATAAAAAACGCACACACACACACACATCTATCTAGGTAAATTTAAAGGCATTAGAATTATCAATAAATGCATTTGACTGTTTCGTATAAATAATATAATAATCTAATAAACATACACACTTAAATCTAGGTTTTTAAGCAATTAGAATCATATCAGTAAATGCATTTGATTGTTCCATATTGGCTGTTCGTAGATAAATAAAATTTCACAAAAAGTAACTGAAAAATAAAATGCATACATACAATAGAATATACTACCTACTGGAGATCGCATTGTTCGAATTCATCTAAAAAAGTGTTCGTGCTCCACCGATGCACTATGTTCTGCTTGCTTAGAAGACGAAGAGTACTCATCAAAGGTCTACCGCCGACCGTTGCTTTTCGATTGTTTAATATATTTCATTTGGCATTTGGCAGCAGTCATGTGATTTTTAAGATAAATTTTACGACCGAATGCATATTTGCATATTGTACAAACAAAGGGCGTGTTTCGGTGTATTACATTTATGTGTCTGATTAACTGCGACTTTTGGGTGAAAGTTCTGTTACAATCCGCACAACTATGCTTCATTCTGAGATGGACTGAGTTTATATGGACCTTTAAATCTCCACGCCTTGCAAAACTGCGATTGCATTTGTCGCACGCGAAAGGCTTCAATTTCCGGTGGACAGAATTGACATGTTGAATTAAATTACCACTCCTAAAGAAAGCACGTTTGCATTCCTTACATTCAAATTCCTTCATTTTTCTATGAACGCCATCGATGTGCCGTTTAAAGGTTGTTTGATTTGGAAATTCCTTGTTGCATAAATCACACGTAAATACATTCAACTGCCGGTGAGTGAAATTTACATGCTGTAGTAAGTAGCTGCGATCAGAAAAGGCTTTCTTACACTGCTGACACGCATGCTTTAGTTTGCGATGGATCGATTGGACGTGTTTTTTCAAATTATATCTACATGAAAATGCCCTGTCACACTGTTCACACGTAAATTTCTTAAATTTCCTATGTTCTATATCAACATGCTGAATTAGTTTACCTCTTCTACTTGATTCGTAGCTACATTTGACACACATATATTTCTTCCCATTTGCCCTAATACAGTCTTTGCAAAATAGCACAATTTCTTTGTCATACTTGCATGCTCCCATTGGCACGCTTCTGTCTAGATGGCGATCGCAGACAACGCATGTGAATTTATCAAATTTCGTTAAGAATACTTTGACCTCTTTCGTCTCCTCAATATCATCTTCATGTTCCTTGCTGACTGATTCGACAGGATCGCTTCGTTCGGGTTTTATGAAAGCCACTGCCTCTTCTTCGAATTCCATTATATTTTCTTCCATATAAGAAGAGTTTGGTTGCTCTTCTTTGTAGCAAATATCGCTTTCTGGTTTCAACGTGTCACTGTATTTATTGTCAGAACAACTTGGCATCCTGTCTTCGACATCGGACTCTAATTCTATCTTCACATTAATGTCTGCATGATTTTCATCATTTTCTTGCCTTTCCATGGTGAATATTTCTACTTCCTTTTATATATAGAGGTAATATAAAGCGGAAAACTGCTGAAATGTACACGATCTACACCGTAAATAAATGTCATTATTTTGACGTTTCGTGTTTAGTATTGCCACATCTTGGAATATGAAATTCAATATTTATACAAGTTGTTTTTACTGCACGTGATTTTTTTAGCGGGTTAATCAGTAAAACAAAGTATACAACAAAAAAAAAACAAAAGTATTTTTTTTTAATTTACGTTTTGTGTTTTTTTAATAGTGTTAAAAGCTATGATAACGATGCGATATCTAGCGGTAAGTAAAATGTCGCTATTATTGTTTATTTACGATATTTAAACCTACCGCTAGACGGCGCACTGAAATTTTTCTCAAACCCTTATCTAACAGTCAACTTCTTCAAACTTTCAAATAAAAAAAAAAACAAAAATCCGTTTTAAAAAAAAACCTTCGTTTTTTTCTAGTTTCTTTATTAAAAGTTGCTTACCTCGTTTTACTGATTAACCCACTAAAAATGCCCGTGCAGTAAAACCAACGGCGGGTCCGGGAGGGGGGGTTATTGGGGTCATCACCCCCCCCCCCCCTGGGGCCTGGGCTAGGCATAAGTCGACCAATGTTATTTTTTTTTAAATCTATTGATTGTATTTATTTGTTAAACTATTTGATTTGTATTTATTTTTGTAATTTTGGAGCCTCTCCTGCCTGGACCTCGACTATGTGACCCCCACCCCCTCCCCCTGACTCGAAGGCTGGATCCGCCCTTGAGTAAAACCATCCTGTATATTAGTCGTAGTTTATATATCTATATTAGTTATAGGTTTAATATATTTTTTTATAATACTCTAAGTTTAATATCTATCTTTTTCATAATGAGTTTGGGAACGTTTTTTTAAATTATTTTCCTTAAGAATTAATAAATAATGTTGGTTATAATACTTTTATTTTTAACGGTAAGATTCTTATTTTTTTTAAATAAGAATTAAGATTTCATCTCTTTGATTACTCGTTTTATTAATATTGTTATTATACTCCCTATAATTATAGGGAGTGTGTCAAGTTACGATTAATCGTATGTGGAAATCGTGTGAGTGTGAATTATTGGTATCCATTAACAAAATCTATAGAGTAAGGTCGGCAAATATGGACCACCACAAGGACTTTTTGAAATAAAACTCAAGGCTATTACACAATATCAGTATCATGAACTTTCATCAGTAGAGTACTTACCTATCTGGTTAACATAATTCAGTCATTTACTCATCCTCATTGTAATTTACTTAGCTTAAATTTGTCAAATACCAATGCAGTCGAGAAAAAGAAGTCTGTGACATGGTTGGTAAATATGGACCATATTTGCATTAGATTCCGTAGATTACTTTTTCTTTTTTTTCTTCTTAATCGAGTCTTCCAAATCTTTTTTGTACGGCGAAGAAGTGATAATTTGTGCTTTTCAAGCTTTCCTGCCTCGTTAGATTTGTTTGAGGAAAGATTTAAGGAAGCCCATCTTTTTGTCGCTTATATCGCAGAAATTGCTGCCTGCATATCCGCCCCATTCCAATATTTTTCTCGGCCCTGCTTTTGAAGAAGGACGTGGAGACATCTTCTGTAATAAAAAAAAATAGGGTTTAACCCCTCAAGCCCCGATTGGCCGATATCGGCCACAAAACGATTCAGCGTGACGGCCCCGTTTTAATTTTATTTTAATTTAATTTGTTTGATTTTATTATGTTTTATTATGTTGATATGTTTCATTTTAATTATGGGTACAGTGGTTTGGCAGTAATTAATGTTTTGGTGAGACAGTGTCGTAATTCAATTTTTTTACTAATTTTTACTAAAATTTTTTGGGACAGCAACTTGTCAATCGGCTAAGGGGCCGAGGCCTGAAGGGTTAATACAGACCACTGGGCCATATTTACCTACGCTATGGTGGTCCATATTAGCCGCACCCAGTAGGTACTTTATCATAATAATATTTTTGATAAATACTTCTGACTTTGTCTTACTTCTATAAACTACAGTATTGAATAGGCAGGAGACATACCAACGCAAGCATGTTGGCGACAAACAATTTAAGCAACAAGTTGATGTATAAAAAAATTACAAACTTACCAGAAAATAACATCGATTTGTCACAAAATACAAAAATCGCAAGAGGTGACGCGAACACGGTGCGAGAGTGACAGCAGACAACTGGCGGCGTCGCGATGCAACATCATTCGACTCGCGACTAACTTTAGGCGTGTTCGGTCGCTAGGTTCGTGCCATGGAGAAGCCATATTAGCCGACTGGGCCATATTCTCTATATTTTGTAGTCTAGAAACGTTTTGTGATGTAAGAATGTACATATTTAGGTTTACCAATACAGCATTGATACATTTTTATTAATATTACCAGCGTTTTATTTCATACTAGCTGACCCCTGCTCACTTCGTTGGGCAGTAAAACTTTTTACCTGTGATGAAATTATGAGTGTGGTTCGGTTAGTACTGAGTGCTATGATTTATTTCCTGACTGCCAATAGAATAATATTTTTACTGCATTTGTATGTATGTATTTGCATGCCAATTTGACTATAATACCGTTATTTGTGAATCTTCTTGTGAGTGTCTTATCTCTTTAACTATTTATGCAGTAAAAGGGAAATTATATGTAGTAAAAGGGAAAAGTCTTTTGTTTTAAACACTTGAGACGATACATTTACTTATTTTGATATGAATTCATAATTGTTGATAATATGACCAATAAACATGACCTAACGATTTAAATTATTTTTTTAATTTAAAATACTACTTTTTGTGACAAATATAAAAGTTAGACATATGCTGTCGCTGACTTTTTTGTAGGCATTATAAAGCTCTACAACTTTTCTCTAGAACTTAATCATATATCTTTCATCGTTAAGGCAGCGCTAGTTAGAAACGTTTTTGTTCGACCGCTTATTCTCCGACTTACTTTGCAAATCCGACTACCACGAAAAGTCTTTTATTTTTCGGATTAATAATAGCCTATGACACTCACAAATAACGTGGCTTTCTATTGGTAAAAGAATTTTCAAAATCGGTTCCGTAGATCCAGAGATTACTTCCTACAACGTCACAAACTTTACCTCTTTATAATATTAGTATTATAGATACCGCTTCACCTAATAAAGCGACATTTTCTGCAAAATATTATGATAGGTGTTAGTGGATTTATTATTATTAATATAAATAGTGTTTTTGCATTATTTGGTCCATACGCGAACTAATAATTTGAATTTCTTCTGTCACTCAGTTCAACGAATGAGTTCAGACGGCAGATAAAATGGTTTTGATCTCGGATAAAAGATGTATTCTTCATTAAAATAAAATGTATAACTTTAATTCCCCTCCACTTCCTCCTATCCCATTCCTAGGCGACTGTATATTTTTACGATCTTTAAGTGGAAACTTTTAACTGGCTTGTAGTCTATAAATAAAATTCAGATATTTCTCCTGTAATAGCTGTAAGTTTCCTTAATAATAATAAAATTTAAAAAAAAATAATATTGGTAACCGTTTCTCTTGTTTTAATATTTTTAAGACGTTTTCGAGGGTAGAATTGAACAGTTTAGGGGAGATAGCATTCTCCAATATTACGGTTTCATCCACCGGCTTTTTGGCAGCGGTGAATTGTCTCAACAGGCGAACCGGTCACCCTAAGTAGACATGACGATATTGATCTATCTTTCAGCCTGGGTGAACGTAGGGACTTAAGGACGAAACAGTCCACCGTCTAGCTACCCCATCACACCCGTAAGAAGACAACGCCTTATCGCGATACACTAAAAAACGATTCCAGCATGCTGACCTCGCGCCCTTACTACCAGTTATGGCCGGATTTATCCATACTCCCGACTCCGTACACCAGCCGTGGCCTGGGGTACAGGGTCCTTTCCGGGGTAGACTCTCATTCGAGGAGGCTACTGGGTATGAGCTGAACCGTGTGTTAAGTCGACCTCAAAGAATGAGTTTGGGTCCTATTGTTCCGATAGGGGCGCACAGCTGACTGCTTGGGTGCCTGTAAATTAAGCGCAGAGTATGAAATAGGCGCGATCTTTGATTTTTCCGGGGTATTTTTTGACAACGGGAAGCGATCGAATCGCATTCCTGCGAGGGAAAAAATCCTCCATTGAGGCAAAACTGAGCGATTATGAGCGTATCGACTAAGACGCAGCAGTTAAAGAGTATTTTAGGCGTTTATCCAACCTATTTTAAAGTTGTAATTTTCATAGGCTCACTCGAAAATTTTCTATTACACAACATTTTCGTCGTGTCCAATTGACGGCTAAAGACCGCTCTTGGACGTGTCAAAATAATTGGGTTAGGTAGTAAGTCTCGTTACTACTCTTTACTGAACATACATAGGTAGTCAAGAATTAACTACTAGATTGTCAAACTATAAATATAAATAATCGAAATAGAAGCCTAATATTTGAAGTAGTTAGTAGGTTCGGAAAGATACGTAGTAAAATTATTCATCGTAATATTCAAATTGTCAGTAAAAGATTAAATAATCAAATTAACTCTACGTTATGCATTTTAAACTAAAAGTACAGATATAAGACCATATAAAATAATCAGACAATAAGGCTCTACTTTTTTAAGTAATTTAAATGAGCACAATATTTGAAAAATTATTTCCTTCAAATTCGGCCAGATTATAGAAAGGGTGGCTTATCAGCATCTCCTTGATGTTTTTTTTCAATTTGATTTACTCCAGCTGTTTAAATTTTGTAGGGAGTAGATTATAGAATTTAATGCTAAGGTACAAGCAGCTTTTCTGTACTTTTGCCAGTCGTATTCGGGGTATGCATAAAAGATATTAAGGATAATATAAAGATAAAGAGTATTTATTTCTATTACAATCATTTGTGTTGTGTAAGAATGGCATTAAATTAGTTACTCAATTTAAAGTAAACTTAATGCTAAAGTATAACTAAAGGGCATTTAAATTAAACTCAATTTAAAAATATCATATAACATTCCTTCAAACTTTTCAATTAATAAAAACAAAGGCTATAAAGTAACAATTTACAATAAAAACAATTGACAATAAAAGACAATATATTAAATTCTAGGGGTTAAGAAGATTCACGCGGATGGATCTCTTGAAAATTTAGATTTTTTTAATCGCCATTAATCTATCAGGCAATTTATTAAATGCACGCGGGAGGCGTGCATTTAAATAATAATGAAAATATGAATCTTGTTGCAAATTTCTCAACCTTTCGTACCAAGATGCCAAATTTCATTGTTTTGATATTTTTCCTAATAAAAATAAATAAAATCTGAATTCATCACCTTTTTGTAATTACCATTTTTCTTGGAATTGATAGGGGTAAACATCTTGAAACTATATTAGTAATACGTATCAAGAAACTGTATAAAATGTGGCGATGCTATAATTTTATTTTTTTTATCTATTATATCTTCCAAAAAACAAAATAAAAATATTTGATAAGCGTGATTTCAGTAGAATAGTCAAGCAGTGCAAACGAAAATAGGCCTTCCGTCTATGGCGCTCCGCTGCACTTTCGTGTGGCAAGTTCATTGCGCGTTTGGTCGCACGCCAACGCGGTCGTGTCAGGCCCTGCGTCGCTTTTTATAGCTCCAGAGCGAGATTGCAACAAGAGCGAGATGCCAACAGGCAGTAGGGCTTCTCAAGTGGCAGCCCAGCGATATTTTTTAATTCTTTGTTATAAATACCAGTTTTTAGTACCAAGAGGGCTCGGCTGGTTGACCGTACACAAATTAACTGCAATGACATTCGGGGTGAGTATTAATTAACAGGCATCCTTGAAGGGGGCTAATCTGTACGAGCAGATAAGCAAGTTTTGATAAAAAAATGAGGGGAAAAATTATTTGAAAATAATTTCTTCTTTTGAAAAATAGTATAAAAGGCTCTAAGCACGATTCGCTATCAAGCGGTAAGTAAAATATCGCTAATATCGTTTCTTAGCGACATTTTACGTACCAATAGATGGCGCAACGCGCTCAAACTGTTTTTTAACACGCTTTTATTAGGTCGACCCGTATGTAACTATGTAATGTAATCTAAGGTAACTAGTTTAAACATCTTCCAAGGATCGTAGCGTCATGAAAATTATCAGCTATATGTAGTTCTGATGACAATACAATAATATGGTACTGTCGAACTGATCTGATGATGGAGTCGGAAGATATGAACTGGAACTTCATGATGGAACATCGTATCATAGCTGCGTTTGGACTTGTTAGGAAAGTCTCGGAATGAACTTTGACCACGATTACCTAGGTTTCAAAATATGATGATGAAGCCGGAAGATAGGCACTGGCATTCCATGATGGAATATCGTATCATAGCCGTGTTTGGACTTGTTAGAAAGGTCTTGTAATGAACTTTGACCACGCTTAAGTTTCAAGGTTTTTTTTGGTTTTTAGGTGCATCTATAAAAGCGTGTCTTTAGTGTTTTTTTTAAACTATTAATTTATTAACAGTCAAGTTCTTCAAATTTGTAAATTTAAAAAATATTTGTAAATTTAAAAAAAACACAAAAATCAGCATTTAAAAAAAAGTATGTTTTGTTTTTCCCAAAAATGTTTATTAAAAGTTGTTCAGTTGCTCATACTGATTCTCGATTGGGCTCAAATTTGGGCTGTTGCCTTGCTAATCAAGTACTTGGATTAGCTCCGCTGCGCGCGCCGTCAGACAGTTCTTAACAGTCCTTGATATGTGGCACTGAGCCCCATCATGCAGGGAAATAAAACAACGATGAACATCCATGTGAAGTTCCTAAGAGCCAATAACATTTCATTATAAAAGGTTGGCTGTTATGCCATTTGAATCAGTAATTGATCCCCACATAAGAACCATATTGACCCAATGTCGCTTGCGGCATTTTGAATGCCAGCGCGTCGTCGCGAGAAGAGCGCGCTCATCTCATTGTATGACAAAAATAATATAAACGGGCTCTGCAAAATATTATTTTTAAAATATACTGATATTTTATTTGAAAAAAATAATCGTCAGTACTACAAGTTTATTGTACATAGTTTATGTAAAAAAAAACAAACTTGAAAAAAACACACAGTAATAAGTAATATATAACAGTGAATATGGATGAAAGTTACACTTTTTATATAATTTTTTTTAACAAGAAAAACTTATTTTTTTAAATTTATGCGAAAGCATTCCTCTTTACAACTATTGTTAAAATGCCGTAGTATTTTTTTTGAGTTTCTTGATCGTGCAGTTTAGTGTGAGGCACGTTTCAAAAAATGCTCTAAAATGAAAATTTCCTGTATAGCTCCCAGATTTAATTATTTTCCTCAATTTTCCAATACTTAAAAAAAAATCTGAAATAGCTATCTACTTAAGAAAGGTACTGTGAGTTACGATAATTTTTTTTTGTTGGCTAACATCATCAGTTATTTCAGTATGACTGTTCAAAAATTGCCAAAAAATGTAATTTTCGAAATTTACCTACATCGTCGCCTTAACAGTCCTTGATATGTGACACTGAGCCCCATCATGCAGGGAAATAAAACAACGATGAACATCCATGTGAAGTTCCAACTTGTAACAAATTAAGGTACCGACGTCCATTTATAGTGATTTTAGACGACATGAAATAATAGCGACAGACAGGTAAGACACGGACATTGCACCACATATCAGCTGGCTTGGAGGACGTTTCCACAGTTGGTTGTATTTATATTTGCTCAACTCTTTTGCCCATCGGGAAGATTATGTATTACCTGTAACACATTCAGGTAGATACTTGCTAGATACTGTCTAATTCTTATGTTTTCGGACGAACATCAGTTTTTTAAAAGGGATCCGAACTTCGTCGGAATTAATGTTACAATAAGCTACCCTCTAGTATCAAAAAAATATGACGCGAAAGAAAAATGCCCCAATTTAAAAATAAACTCAAACTATATCTCATTAAAAGAAAATTGTACGACATTAACGATCTCTAAAAACTGTATTCATCTCGACTATATCTCTTTCTGTAATAGGTTTTCAATCAATTTTCCCTTTGATTGCATCGGCAGCTGAGCTAGGTTTTTTATGATCGATTTAACGCATTATAAAACGCATTATTATAGAGATGGAAGGGTGAGGATTTTAAGCCTTCTGAAATGACCACGGCATGATTCTACATAACCATTCTTCATTTATGATAGCAACTTCCAAGTTCCACCATGACATGGCTGATGTGCCCTGGGCTGGCCTCCGAAGAGGGAACTCCTCCACGGTCAACAGCAGAGACCCAAAATGTTGTGTAAGCATTCAATATTATGATAGCAGCTTCCAAGTTCCACCATGACATGACTGATGTACCCTGGGTTTGCTCCCGATGAGGGAGCTCCTCAACGGTCAACCACAGAGACCAAAATTTTTGTGTACGCATTCAATTATAATAGCAACTTCCAAGTTTCACCATGACATGGCTGTTGTACCCTGGCTGGTGTAGCTGGTGTACCCTGGGTTAATACCCTCAAAAACGTCTTGAAATTGTTGAAGCGGAGCGAAAGGGTTGTCAAGATTAACGGAAAACACATCTAGCGTAGAAGTAACAACAAAGTACTTAATTCTCTAATTTTTAATTCCTTGCAGTAGTCAGGTTGCTAAGTTATTACGTTGAAGCGTTGAAATGTTTCTACGAAACCACCAACTATGATAATGATGACCATCCAAGTAGATGTTGATCCAAATAGATGACCGTCGATGACCATCCAAGTAGATATTAGACGACGAAACAAAGCCCGTAATATAAGGGAATGTCAACTTACCGAAACTGTTCATTAAGAGGCCGTATACGAAATTTTGCGCATTTCGTGAATTTACGTAATTTTGCAGACGTGAATTTAAGGTTAAAATACTGTATTTCTATAAGTTTTATTGCACAACATAAAAGATCATTTATATTATTGTCTAATGAGTGAGCTACTTTTTTGAAAATTATTATAGAATTTTGATTAATTGACCTTAAACCGGCGACTGTTTGTGAATTTTTGCTGTAAGAGGTTTAGAATATAACATATTTACGAATCGTTTTGATATCTAAACGGTATGAAAAAATTACAATGTATTGTTGTGAAAGTACTCTATATAATAAGTGAATCACTTTTTACTACTTTCATATAAAATTGTTGATAAAAAAAATATTTAACTTTGTCAATTTTTTTAGAAAATGGGCGAAGAAATGCTTTTGATTTTGGCCTTTTAGAACTCTCGTTCATATAATAAAAACAACAGAAATAAACTTTAGTTCAATATCAATCCATTTCCTCTAAAAAAAATGCAAAACATTAATTAAAATTGGCAATAAAGTCTTTTAGAACAATCTAATTCTCGCGTTATGATACTCGCCTATGATACGATTCACGCCTCAAATCAGCTAGTCCCCGCCGAGCGCTTCCAAAGGGTGGACATATCTCCTTGGCTCCGAAAATCCTACCTACCTATAGTTATATTATACCATTGATTATAGAGGTATCACGGCCCACATCGATTTCGTATACGGCCTCTTAATAGGTACCCTCAAAGCGTCTTGAAATTTATGAAACGGAAAGAAAGATAGAAAATCGAAGACTATCGCGGTTGTTTGACATTATAAATAGGATAGAAAACGAATTTACCGCGTGAAATTTGTAGGACCCGACGTTTCGGTGACGTTGCAGCCGCCGTTGTCTAGGGTAGACTAAAGAGCTGTCAGTCCGTTGTTAGAGCTTAAAGCTTATTAGAAGCTTAAAACTGGCCGAAGACGAAATAATGGTGAGCTTTGACGTCGAATCTTTATTTACGAATTTGCCCATTTCGGAGTGTCTTACGGTGGTGAGAGATAAACTAAGGTCTGAGGACCTCCCTATTAGCTACGCCGACATGCTTCAACATTGCCTGACATCCTGCTACTTTCTATGGAACGGCGATTATTACAAACAAATCGACGGAGTAGCAATGGGATGCCCCTATCGCCGATAGTTAGTGACCTATATATGGAATATTTTGAGGAATTAGCCATAAAAACCTCCAAAATTAAACCCATTCTCTGGCTTCGCTACGTGGATGATACCTTCTGCATCCTGAAAGGCAACATTCAAACGGTGAAAGAATTCCTGGGTCATCTAAACTCCATACACCCAAAAATCAGTTTCACCTATGAAGTAGAGAAGGAAGGCTCCTTACCATTTTTGGATGTCAAAGTGACGAGGAGAAGTGATAATACTCTCGGACATACGGTATATCGGAAGCCCACACATACGGACAGATATTTGCATGCAAGCTCACACCATCATCCCTACCATCTACGTTCAGTGCAAACGTCGCTAGTGAATCGAGCACGCGATCTATGCGACACTGAGCATTTTCCGAAGGAGATGGAACATGTCAATGATGTCCTTAGGAAAAATGGATACGGAAAATATCACGAGACACGCACACGATCTAATACGGACGAAACTCAAAAACCGAGCAGATCAAGAGCATTCTTACCATACGTCAAGGGCGTGACTGATCGAATAAGTAAGATGCTAAACAGATTCGATATAAAAACGATCTTCAAACCGACCCAAAATATAGCTCGATTTTTGAGGCCTGTAAAGGATGTAATACCACTGCAAACCCCGGGTGTGTATAAAGTCGAATGCAGCTGCGGTCTAGCCTACGTTGGACAAACGAAACGGCCCATAGCCACGCGACTGACAGAACACATCAAAGCTGTTAAAAACGTTCAGCGAGAAAAATCGGCGATCTGCGAACATATATTGGATAGCGGAAGTAACCACTGGATGCAGTTTCAAAATCCCATTGTTCTATCCAAGGAACAATTCTACTTTCCTCGCATGATCCGGGAAGCCATTGAAATAAGAAGAACTCCGAACTTCAATAGAGATGACGGCTACAAACTCTCTTCTACGTGGAACCCTCTTCTTAAAATGTTCCCGCCGCCGAACGCCGAACGCAGACGTAAAACAGGATACAGTGAGTGTTGTGTGCAAGACGGATTTTAAAAATTCCCGCGCTCCAAGCCCGGCCCCCCACCACCGTTATAACCTACGCAGTGGCGGCAGCGGTTTGCGGCCTACCCGCAAAACAACGGACTGACAGCTCTTTAGTCTACCCTAGACAACGGCGGCTGCAACGTCACCGAAACGTCGGGTCCTACAAATTTCACGCGGTAAATTCGTTTTCTATCCTATTTATAAGGAAAGAAAGATATATCCTAGGTAGGTATAACTCATTTTATCTGCCGTTTTGAACTCCATTCGTTGAACTGAGCGGAAGCCAAAATTCGAATTATTAGCTGGCAAGATTTTGATATGAAATTAAACCACGGAATAGTAGCAAAAGTTACATTTAATATTAATAATAACATCAATTATTCAACTAATAACTACTATAACATATTGCAGAAATTACCACCTTTTGTAATTAAGGGGTAAGTAGAATAAAACACTAATAATATTGAACCGAACGACATAATATTAAAACACTATGGATCTTATAACTATAACTTATAACCATTAAACTTATCCAGCATAACTGTTAAACATAATTATGGATATTACCGCACCGCACGAAATGTGTTTAAATTTATTCGGACGAGTATAAGTTCGAGAGGTAGTTTTTATAGATGATTGTTCGTTTCGTATTCCGCTCTAACGCATTGCTCTATCTCGTTCGCTTGAACTCATTTCAGTTTTAGTTCACGAAGAAACGCAATCGGTCCCATTGATGCCGTATCTGTAAACTCTATATGTACATTCTTACAGAAAAACATCTCTGGACTGCAAAATTTTACGAAAATTCCATATACTGTCAAATTGCTATTACTTTGGCAGGTAGGCATATTTAATATAATATTACCAATATATTAGACTTAATATCCTTATTTTTAAAAACATTATATTTACATTTTCTCCGCGTCGCAACAAACCCCTCTCCTGCTCATTATATTAATTCAACTAAGATACAATAAATGATTTATATCTGAAAATAAAGTAAGAAACAAGTAACCACTGTTCGATAAAAACTAGGTTTCTGACTTATAATCCATAATAAACACACACACACACATCTATCTAGGTAAATTTAAAGGCATTAGAATAATCAATAAATGCATTTGACTGTTCCGTATAAATAATATTATATTATAATAAACATACCTACACACTTAAATCTAGGTTTTTAAGCAATTACAATCATATCAGTAAATGCATTTGATTGTTCCATATTGGCTGTTCGTAGATAAATAAAATTTCACAAAAAGTAACTGAAAAATAAAATGCATATATACAATAGAATATACTACCTACTGGAGATCGCATTGTTCGATTTCATCTAAAAAAGTGTTTGTGCTCCACCGATGCACTATATTCTGCTTGCTTAGAAGACGAAGAGTACTCATCAAAGGTCTACCGCCGACCGTTGCTTTTAGATTGTTTAATATCTTTCAATTGGCATTTGGCAGCAGTCATGTGATTTTTAAGACAAATTTTCCAACCAAATGCATGCTTGCATTTTGTACAAACAAAGGGCTTGATTTTTTGGTGTATTACATTTATATGTCTGATTAACTGCGACTTTTGGGTAAGAGTTCTGTTACATTCCGCACAACTATACTTCATTCTGAGATGGACTGAGTTTATATGGCCCTTTAACTCTCCTCGCGATGCAAAACTGCGATTGCATTTGTCGCACGCAAAAGGCTTCAATTTCCGGTGGACAGAATTGATATGTTGAATTAAATGACCACTCCTAAAGAAAGCGCGTTTGCATTCCTTACATTCAAATTCCTTCATTTTTCTATGAACGCCATCGATGTGCCGTTTAAAGCTTGTTTGATTTGGAAATTCTTTGTTGCATAAATCACACGTGAATACATTCAACTGCCGGTGACTGAAATTTACATGCCGTAGTAAGTTGTTGCGATAAGAAAAGACTTTCTTACACTGCTGACACGCATGCTTTAGTCTGCGATGGATCGATTGGACGTGTGTTTTCAAATGTTGTCTATATGAAAATGGCCTGTCACACTGTTCACACGTATATTTCTTAAATTTCCTATGCACTATATTAACATGCTCAATTAGAACAAATCTACTACTTGATTTATATCTACATTTGACACAAATATATTTTTTAACATTTGGCCCGATACAGTCTTTGCAAAATAGCACAATTTCCTTGTTATGCTTGCATGCTCCCATTGGCACGCTTCTGTCTAGATGGCGATCGCAGACAACGCATGTGAATTTATCAAATTTCGTTAACAATACTTTGATCTCTTTCATCACGCTTCCTTCGGGTTTTATGAAAGCCACTGCCTCTTCTTCAAATTCCATTATATTTGCTTCCATATAAGAAGAGTTTGGTTGTTCCTCTTTGAAGCAAATATCGCTTTCTGGTTTCAACGTTTCACTGTATTTATTGTCAGAGCAACTTGGCATCCTGTCTTCGACATCGGACTCTAATTCTATCTTCACTTTAATGTCTGCATGATTTTCATCATTTTCCTGCCCTTCCATGGTGAATATTTCTACTTCTTATTATATATAGAGGTAAAATAAAGCGGAAAACTGCAGAAATTTACACGATCTACACCGTAAATAAATGTCATTATTTTGACGTTTCGTGTTTGTATTGCCACATCTTGGAATATGAAATTCAATATTTATACAAGTTGTTTTTACTGCACGTGATTTTTTTAGCGGGTTAATCAGTAAAACAAAGTAAGCAAAAAAAAAAAAAAAAAATTTTTAATTAACGTTTTGTGTTTTTTTTAATATTGTAAAAAGCTATGATAACGATGCGATATCTAGCGGTAAGTAAAATGTCGCTATTATTGTTTATTTACGATATTTAAACCTACCGCTAGACGGCGCAGCTCACTGAAAATTTTCTCAAACCCTTATCTAACAGTTAATTTTTTCAAACTTTCAAATAAAAAAAAAAACTAAAATCCGTTTTTAAAAAAAACTTCGTTTTTTTCTAGTTTCTTTATCAAAAGTTGCTTACCTCGTTTTACTGATTAACCCACTAAAAATGCCCGTGCAGTAAAACCAACGGCGGATCCAGGGGGGGGGGGTCATTGGGGTCATGCCCCCCCCCCCCCCCCTGGGGCCTGGGTTGGGCATACGTCGACCACTGATATTTTTTGTAAAATCTATTGATTGTATTTATTTTTTAAACTATTTGATTTGTATTTATTTTTGTAATTTTGGAGCCTCTCCTGGCTGGACCTCGACTATGTGACCCCCCCCCCCCCCCCTGACTCGAAGGCTGGATCCGCCCTTGAGTAAAACCATCCTGTATATTAGTCGTAGTTTATATATCTATATTAGTTATAGGTTTAATATCTATCTTTTTCATAATGAGTTTGGGAACGTTTTTTTTTATTATTTTCTTTAAGAATTAATAAATAATTATGGTTATAATACTTTTATTTTTAACGGTAAGATTCTTATTTTTTTTAATTAAGAATTAAGATTTCATCTCTTTTAATACTCTTTTTTAATATCGTTATTATACTCCCTATAATTATAGGGAGAGTGTCAAGGTACGAGTAATCGTATGTGTTGAAATATTGAAATCGCGTGAGTGTGAATTATTGGTATACCTTAACAAAATCTATACAAATAAAACAAAGTCGGGTTTGTTAAAACACTTAGAACTCGAGAGCGGCTGCACCGATTTTCATGGTTTTTGATTTGTAGTTGTTGCGGGATAAATAAATTGTGCATATTAGGTTAAGAATAGCATACGAAACCCTAAAGTAAGTTTCAATATCCATGACTCAAAAACAAATGCATCTTTCCACTAACAGCTTTGCATAAATTAAGGCAGCTGCAGATTAAGAAAAAAAGCTCCCTCGGCCTTCGTTTCTAGGAAAAAACCCGGAATATTCTACGCCGAAAGAAGAAACGGCAATAAAGAAAAATATTCCGACCCTAAAGCCATAAAACACCCGGCGCCATAGGCGAATCAGCACCACATGCGACGATGGAAAATACCGTCGCTGGAATGACTCGCCGAAATACAGTTTAACAATGAGCAAATGCCATACTTAGACAACCAAAAATTGAGGCACTTAACGTCCTAATTAAGCTAGATTAAAACTAGAATAATAATTATTATTTTTTAATGTATTTTTTGATGTTTATAACGTAGAGATAGCTATAATATTACTGAATCTAACATTAAGATGAACAAACAATCACAAATTCACTAAATACGTAAAATATTGAAATAATTATTAGACAACCATTACCTAGGCTAGTTTAGAAATAAATTAGCGTAAATTAAGATATTGTAAAGGTTAAATTAGCTAGATTATAATTTAATCTTAAAATCGTCATAAATAGCGCATACTGGCATCTGTTGGAGAAAGCCGAAGGCTATAAGCCACGCCTCTGTAAAAGTGTAAGCGCGCGCTTTTCAAACGCAGCCAATGAAAATATTGGACCAGAATCGCCGCCAATAATAGGGAAACGCGCAAAAACACGATATGGAAGGATCCCGAAAGCCCTTAAAAGCAAGAGCGGATGGGACCAAACCAGTCTGAAATCTGTTAGCACCGTGTACAGTTGTCTAACGTCTAAAACGCGACACCATCAACACCGTTTGTTACGTGTATTTAGTGAGTGAACTTCGCGTTACCGAAAACTAAATTATTGACATTTTAGACTCGGGTATTTTACAATATGTAGATATCCTAAGAACAGTTTTGAGAAGCCGAATTGTACGATTTCTTTTGGACTTAAGTGTAAACATTTTTAAATAAACAATACTTGATATATTTTAAAATAAATCTTTTTTCTCCCGTAAGACTGAGTTTTTTGTTTACTGGTTAGTGGTCCCGTAAAAAAAATAGATAATTCTCCCTATTGAAGAAAGTGGAAGTGAACGATAGAGGATAGCCGATATACTGCCCCAGTAAAGAGCCACTGAGAAGCCGACGTGACCATAAATCTCCCGACATCAGAAAGTATCTCTCACCGGAGCCGTATCCGACATCGCCTGCGATCAAACCACCTGAATATGGGGTAAGCCGTTCAACTCTCCTTTCGATGTGAATACGCCGTAGTCTGCTTTAGGAAAAGAAACCGCAGATTACGGACTATACTAAACGAACGCAGTAGAGTCTGCTGATTCGTCGGCCCCTTGAAAAAGGACGCCACAGTAGTATTTGTCTCCGTCCCGAATAGCAGAATAACTATTAAAAACAAAAATTGAAAAGTTGGCGAAAACTTACAGCTATTGGAAAAGTGGCCCTAAAATGCACGTTCTCTTTGGTAATAGTACCTAATATTAGTTGTAGTCAGTTAGCCTACTTACCAAAGTAATAGTAATTTTATAGTAGGTACAATGTATGTTTTTTTAAATTCTCTATATTTTGTAGTCTAGAAACGTTTTGATATAAGAATGTACATATTTAGGTTTACCAATACAGAATTGATACATTTTTATTAATATTACCAGCGTTTTATTTCATACTAGCTGACCTCTGCCCACTTCGTTGGGCGGTAAAACTTTTTACCTGTGATGAAATTATGAGTGTGGTTCGGTTAGTACTGAGTGCTATGATTTATTTCCTGACTGCCAATAGAATAATATTTTGACTGCATATATATGTATGTATTTGCATGCCAATTTGACTATAATACCGTTATTTGCATCGTAATAATGTGCTAGAATTGTATATGTCTTAATCAGGTGGGGACCTGTCTTCTTTGTTTGAGTGTAGTAATTCCAAGTAATTTCAAGCGATCTTCATAATTCCTATTCTTCAGGTCCACTGGCATTTTGGTTGCCTTCACTGAACCTTTTCCAGGATATCTACATCTTTGCATAAGTAAGGGTTCCAGATCTGACAGCCATACTCAAGAATAGGTCTCACATATGCCTTGTAGATCTTGATAAAAAACCTCTATTGACAGATGTTGGAAAGCCTTCGTTATTAGATAGAGAGTAGAGTTCCTCGAAATAGGGTTCCTAGAATATAGAGTTCTTTGTTGATCTTGCGCGACTATACGCTAGGTTTTTGTTGATACGTTTGCATTTGTTGATCCGGACATGATTTGTTGATCTAATAATCCAACCGCCATACATACGTTGATCTGATCGGATCAACAAGTGAAATCGGTTTCTTCCTCTAAGCCCCGCCCACTTTTAGCATCATTTATACAGATCACTCCTTATAGTTTGTTGATCCAATTCAAATGGACCAATCAGAACGCACTGTCACAAAGGGCGTATATGGGCATTCTTAACGCATTATTTGTAATAATATGATGAAACCTCTTCATAACGAGATAAATGAACCACTTTTGGCATTTTTATATGAAACGCTTTATCCGATTTAGCTGAAATTTGGCATGCTGGCATCGTTTTGTCATGGCATGAGCTGAAAAGATTGTAGTTAAGATCCGTCCACCCAGGGTTGGCTCCCGACGAGAGAACTCCTCAACGGTCAAAAGCAGAAACCTAAAATTTTGAGTACGCATTCAAATCAAATCAAATCAAATCAAATAATGTATTATCCTAAAAACGAATACATAGTTGTATAGACAGTTGTATTACATTTACATTTGGCCGTGATATAATTGAATTCTTCATTAATGATCAAATTCTTCTATTAATAATCAAAACATAAAAGGTTACTCGTAAGAATAAAGAAGGTATTATTGTAGAAAATAAATCGAGTCTCATCATTTAGTTTACTAGATAATAAACACAGAGTAAGATATGTAGAAAGTAAGATATAGAGATGTAATGTATAGAGAAGATATGTAGAAATTAACTCAATAAGTAGTGATTCTATTACATTTAATATAATGAAGTAGGTAATGTAATGAGAAAAAAAAAGAAGGTTATAATGGACATAATTAATTATTTACAATACCGATACAAATAAGTTTTTTTTTGTATAAAATTTATAAATGTAATGTCAAAAAGACCAAAAAAAAAAGACCAAAATTTTTGTGTACGCATTCAATTATGATAGCAACTTCCAAGTTTCACCATGACATGGCTGGTGTACCCTGGCTGGTGTAGCTGGTGTACCCCGGGTTAATACCCTCAAAAACGTCTTGGAATTGTTGGAGCGGAGCGAAAGGGTTGTCAAGATTAACGGAAAACACATCTAGCGTAGAAGTAACAACAAAGTACTTAATTATCTAATTTTTAATTCCTTGCAGTAGTCAGGTTGCTAAGCTATTACGTTGAAGTGTTGAAATGTTTCTACGAAACCACCAACTATGATAATGATGACCATCCAAGTAGATGCTGATCCAAATAGATGACCGTCGATGACCATCCAAGTAGATATTAGACGACGAAACAAAGTCCGTAATATAAGGGAATGTCAACTTACCCAAACTGTTCATTAATAGGTACCGTCAAAGCGTCTTGAAATTTATGAAACGGAAAGAAATATATATCCTAGGTATGCCGTTTTGAACTCCATTCGTTGAACTGAGCGGCAGACGAAATCCGAATTCTTAGCTGGCAAGATTTTGATATGAAATTAAACCATGGAATAGTAGCAAAAGTTAAATTTAATATTAATAATAACATTAATTATTCCACTAATAACTACTATAACATATTGCAGAAATTACCACCTTTAGTAATTAAGGGGTAAGTGGAATAAAACACTAATAATATTAAACCGAACGACATAATATTAAAACACTATGGATCTTATAACTATATCTTATAACTTATAACCATTAGACTTATCCTATAGCATAACTATTAAACATAATTATGGAAATTACACCGCACGAAATGTGTTTAAATTTATTCGGACGAGTTTAAGTTCGAGAGGTAGTTTTTATAGATGATTGTTCGTTTCGTATTCCGCTCTATCTCGTTCGCTTGAACTCATTTCAGTTTTAGTTCACGAAGAAACGCAATCGGTCCCATTGATGCCGTATCTGTAAACTCTATATGTACATTCTTACAGAAAAACATCTCTGGACTGCAAAATTTTACGAAAATTCCATATACTGTCAAATTGCTATTACCTTGGCAGGTAGGCATATTTAATATAATATTACCAATTTATTAGACTTAATATCCTTATTTTTAAAAACATTATATTTACATTTTCTCCGCGTCGTAACAAACCCCTCTCCTGCTCATTATATTAATTCAACTAAGATACAATAAATGATTTATATCCGAAAATAAAGTAAGAAACAAGTAACCACTGTTCGATAAAAACTAGGTTTCTGACTTACAATCCATAATAAACACACTCACTTAAATCTACGTAAATTCCATAGAATATACTGTCAAATTGCTATTACCTTGGTAAGTAGGCATATTTAATACAATGTTACCAATTTATTAGACTTAATATCCTTATTTTTAAAAATATTATATTCACAAACCCTTCTCCTGCTCTTATATTATTTCAACTAAGATACAGTAAATGATTTATATCCGAAAATAAAATAAGAAACAAGTAACCACTGTTCGATAAAAACTAGGTTTCTGACTTATAAGCCATAAAAAACGCACACACACACACATCTATCTAGGTAAATTTAAAGGCATTAGAATTATCAATAAATGCATTTGACTGTTTCGTATAAATAATATAATAATCTAATAAACATACACACTTAAATCTAGGTTTTTAAGCAATTGGAATCATATCAGTAAATGCATTTGATTGTTCCATATTGGCTGTTCGTAGATAAATAAAATTTCACAAAAAGTAACTGAAAAATAAAATGCATACATATAATAGAATATACTACCTACTGGAGATCGCATTGTTCGATTTCTTTTAAAAAAGGGTTTGTGCTCCACCGATGCACTATGTTCTGCTTGCTTAAAAGACGAAGAGTACTTATGTAAGGTCTACCGCTGACCGATGCTTTTAGATTGTTTAATATCTTTCAATTGGCATTTGGCAGCAGTTATGTGATTTTTAAGACAAATTTTCCAACCAAATGCATGCTTGCACTTTGTACAAACAAAGGGCTTGATTTTTCGGTGTATTACATTTATATGTCTGATTAAATGCGACTTTTGGGTGACAGTTCTGTTACATTCCTCACAACTATACTCCATTCTGAGATGGACTGAGTTTATATGTTTCTTTAAATATGCACGCAATGCAAAACTGCGATTGCATTTGTCGCACGCGAAAGGCTTCAATTTCCGGTGGACAGAATTGACATGTTTAATTAAATCACCACTCCTAAAGAAAGCACGTTTGCATTCCTTACATTCAAATTCCTTCATTTTTCTATGAACGCCATCGATGTGCCGTTTAAAGCGTGTTTGATCTGGAAATTCTTTGTTGCATAAATCACACGTGAATACATTCAACTGCCGGTGACTGAAATTTACATGCTGTAGTAAGCAGTTGCGATTATAAAAGACTTTCTTACACTGCTGACACGCATGCTTTAGTTTGCGATGGATCGATTGGACGTGTATTTTCAAACTGCTTCTACGTGAAAATGCCCTGTCACACTGTTCACACGTAAATTTCTTAAACTTCCTATGTACTATATCAACATGCTGAATTAGAATAACCCTTCTACTTGATTCGTAGCTACATTTGACACACATATATTTCTTCCCATTTGGCCTAATACAGTCTTTGCAAAATAGCACAATTTCTTTGTTATGCCTACATGCTCCCATTGGCACGCTTCTGTCTAGATGGCGATCGCAGACAACGCATGTGTATTTATCAAATTTCGTTAACAATACTTTGATCTCTTTCATCACGCTTCCTTCGGGTTTTATGAAAGCCACTGCCTCTTCTTCAAATTCCATTATATTTGCTTCCATATAAGAAGAGTTTGGTTGTTCCTCTTTGAAGCAAATATCGCTTTCTGGTTTCAACGTGTCACTGTATTTATTGTCAGAACAACTTGGCATCCTGTCTTCGACATCGGACTCTAATTCTATCTTCACATTAATGTCTGCATGATTTTCATCATTTTCTTGCCTTTCCATGGTGAATATTTCTACTTCCTTTTATATATAGAGGTAATATAAAGCGGAAAACTGCTGAAATGTACACGATCTACACCGTAAATAAATGTCATTATTTTGACGTTTCGTGTTTAGTATTGCCACATCTTGGAATATGAAATTCAATATTTATACAAGTTGTTTTTACTGCACGTGATTTTTTTAGCGGGTTAATCAGTAAAACAAAATATACAACAAAAAAAAAACAAAAGTATTTTTTTTTTAATTTACGTTTTGTGTTTTTTTAATAGTGTAAAAAGCTACGATAACAATGCTAAAACTAGCGGTAAGTAAAATGTCGCTATTATTGTTTATTTGCGATATTAAAACCTACCGCCAGACGGCGCAGCGCACTGAATTTTTTCTCAAACCCTTATCTAACAGTCAACTTCTTCAAACTTTCAAATTAAAAAAAAAAACAAAAATCCATTTTTAAAAAAAACTTGGTTTTTTTCTAGTTTTTTTTATCAAAAGTTGCTTACCTCGTTTTACTGATTAACCTACTAAAAAAGCCCGTGCAGTAAAACCATCCTGTATATTAGTCGTAGTTTATATATCTATATTAGTTATAGGTTTAATATCTATCTTTTTCATAATGAGTTTGGGAACGTTTTTTTTTCATTATTTTCCTTGAGAATTAATAAATAATGTTGGTTATAATACTTTTATTTTTAACGGTAAGATTGTTATTTTTTTAATTAGGAATTAAGATTTCATCTCTTTTATTACTCTTTTTATTAATATTGTTATTATACTCCCTATAATTATAGGGAGAGTGTCAAGTTACGAGTAATCGTATGTGTTGAAATATTGAAATCGCGTGAGTGTGAATTATTGGTATACCTCAACAAAATCTATACAAATTAAACAAAGTCGGGTTTGTTAGAACACATAACTCGAGAACGGCTGCACCGATATTCATGGTTTTTGATTTGTAGTATTTGTCTCCGTTCCGAATAGCAGAATATTAAAACTATTAAAAACAAAAATTGAAAAGTTGGCGAAAACTTACAGCTATTGGAAAAGTGGGCCTAAAATGCCCGTTCTCTTTTGTAATAGTAATATTAGTTGTAGTCAGTTAGCCTACTTACCAACGTAATAGTAGTTTTATAGCACAATGTATGTTTTTTTTTATTCCCTATGTTTTGTAGTCTAGAAACATTTTGATATAAGAATGTACATATTTAGGTTTACCATTACCGCATTGATACATTTTTATTAATATTACCAGCGTTTTATTTCATACTAGCTGACCCCTGCCCACTTCGTTGGGCGGTAAAATTTTTTACTTGTGATGAAATTATGAGTGTGGTGCGGTTAGTACTCAAAATCAAAATCAAAATCAAAATGTTCTTTATTCATATCGACACAATTAAATATTATTTTTAATTTAGTTCTTATGATGCGTCCAAGCCTTACTCCCAAGCCGTTTTGTCATTTACATAATCAGATATTGTTACAGTATGCTTTTTTATACAATTTTGCTTTGATGGTAGCTTTAAACTTATTTACAGAATCAGATAGTTCTCTAATAGTATGAGGAAGTTTGTTATAGAAGCGTATACATTGTCCCAAAAAAGAATTGCTTATTTTGTGGAGACGAGTAGCACGTACAACAAGGTTATGCTTATGTCTAGTATTAAAATTATGAGTGTCGCTTTTTATTTTAAACTTGTCAATATTCTTGTGGACATACAACAGATTTTCGTATATATATTGTGTTGCAACAGTAAGAATATTTATCTCTTTGAATTTTTCTCTAAGTGAAACTCGAGGACCAAGTTTATATATAGCTCTTACAGCACGTTTCTGTAGTATAAAGATGTTATTGATGTCCGCACAGCTTCCCCAGAGAAGAATCCCATAGGACATAATGCTATGAAAGTAACTAAAGTATACTATTCTTGCTGTATCTACATCAGTCAGCCGCCTTATTGTTTTAACTGCGTATGCCGCAGAGCTAAGTTTTCCTGACATTTTCTCAATTTGTGGGCCCCATTGTAATTTGGAGTCAATTGTTATCCCTAGATACACAGTTGAAGCAACAGGCTCCAGTCTAGTTCCATTTATTTCTACATTGGTTTGTAACTGCTAAACATTAGGTGTAGAAAATTTAATCACTTTGGTTTTTCTTTCATTTAATAGTAGGTTATTTACATTAAACCAATGGACAACTTTGAGAGTGCATTGTTAACTTCGTCATAATTGTACAATTTTCGACTAATTTCAAACATCAAAGAAGTATCATCAGCAAACAATACAATTTCGTGATTATTCCTTATGTGAAAGGGTAAATCATTGATGTATATTAAGAAGAGAAATGGGCCAAGAATGGAGCCTTGTGGGACACCCATGGTGACCATTGATCCTGGTGATCTTTTACCGTTTACATCAACCTTCTGAATTCTATTTCCCAAGTAAGAAGTAAGAAGATCAAGAGCCTTGTTCCTAATGCCATAGTGATGTAATTTTCTAACTAGTGTATCATGGTGTACACAATCAAATGCCTTAGACAAGTCACAGAAGATGCCTAATGCGTCTTGTGACTCTTCCCAGGCATTCAATATACCTGTCAATAGCTCGGTTCCCGCATCTATGGTTGAGCAACCCTTTGTAAATCCAAACTGTTTCTTATGAAGTAAATTATATTTGTTAAAATGAGTGTGCAATTGTCTAAGAATTAATTTTTCGAAAATTTTACTCAAAGTGGGAAGTACGGAAACTGGTCGAAAATTCGAGGGATCAGAAGTATCGCCAGATTTAAATAATGGTATAACTTTACTATGTTTCATCAGATCAGGAAATACTCCAGAAGTAACACAACAATTGAATATACATATATGCTAGATAAGGTGCGATTATTTCTATGATGTATGAAATAGTTTTTACAGATTATCCCCAAAGGTCCATAGTTTTCTTTATCTCAATTGTTTTAAAGGCATTTATTATATCATTGCAGTAACAATAGTGAAAGCGAAGTCGGTAACACATGCGGAAACGCTTTCTTTAAGTAGCATCTCAGCTGAAATGGAAGACGACTTGAGGGCGTTAGTCGTTATTAACGGTATATTCGTAAAAAATCGCTCAAACTCAGTCGCAACTTCCATATCCGCTTTAATGTCTAAATTATTTATCTTTAAATGAAAGTCCCTTGTGCGAGCTATAACCCTATTTGTTTCATTATTAATAATATTCCATGTAGCTTTAATTTTGTTTGTAGAGTTTTTGATCTTATTCTTCAAATAAATTGACTTCGCAGTGGAACAGGCTCGTTTTAATATTTTGGAATAGTTATTTACATAGTTCTTAAAAGTCGCACTATGATTATAAGTTTTTTCGTTATACAGTTCATACAGTTCATACAATTTATTACGACTTTTGTAAATACCAACAGTTGCCCAATCACTAAAGCATAAGCGATCACTGATCGATTTCGTTTTAGGTATGAAGATTCTATTAAATTCAACTCTAATTAATTCAAAGAATGAGTCATAAAGTTGGTCAGGATTGTCATGAATTGGCAACCTTTGTAATTTGCTAATTAAGCTAGATTTAAATTCCCCTAGACGGCACTCAGTAATTGGAATAAAACTAATATTTTTTCTTAGAACCCTAGTGCTTTTCTTAGGAAATGATACTAACTGACCACAGTGATCAGAGTGCAAAATATTAATTAGTGATTTATAATTGGGTTTTATGTTTGTGAATATATTATCTATACAAGTAGCACTTGAGGCAGTTATCCTCGCAGGTTCAAGAAAAACATTATATAAGTTAAATGATCTAAATAAATTTAAAAAGTTACATGTCAAGGATTTTTTTTCTAATATATTGATGTTAAAGTCTCCACAAATAACAATTGTTTTAGGACTATTGGTTATTTTGAATAAGGCATCTTCCATAATTTTATAAAAAGCTTCATAAGGCGCACATGGTGGTTTGTATACACTCATAACAATGGTTTCCTCCAATTCTATACATGCAATCTCTAAAACTCGTTTGACAGAGAGGCTCACAATATGACGTCTTTCTTTAAATTTCAAGCATTTCTTTGTAATTATTAAAGAGCCACCACGTATCAACCGAACTTTGTTAAATGAGCTGGCAATCTGATGGTTATTGGAACTGAAAATGATCTGATGGCTTTTGAGCCATGATTCTGCTATACATAGAATGTCGATATGATTACAGTTCAAGAACAATTCTAATTCTAGCTCTTTGCCTATTATCCCCTGAATATTCTGATGCACCAGATTTATACAATTTTTTGGCATATTTTCTTGAGTAATAACCACTGATGGGGATATCAGAGTATTTATATTATTAATTTTCTATGAAGACAATTGTATTAAATTACCATTATTGCTACTTAAGTTTTCATTTTCATTAATTACATAGCCAGAGTTTCGCTCTATTGTCTTAAAGTCTAATTTAAAGAATATGCAACATATTCTGAATTGTCATTACTTAATGTCAAATCGTTTAACTGCTCATTAGTAGCAGTGGTGTTTGACAATGTTTTGCCTGAGTAATTCAAACAATATGATAGCCCATTTGCTAACTGTTTTTTGCAAAAATTTGAAAGATAAACATTATCTATTGTGAAAGAGTAAAAATACTTATTAAAAGTATTTATGTCAAACAATTGGAATTTGTCATCATACAATGTCAACGTATGTAATTTATTATTTAGTTTATATCTAGACATATTTTCCATTTCGGGCAACAATTTACTATAAGGAAAAGCAAATAGGACAATTTTTTTCACATTTAACTGTGCCAATAATTCAAAATATTTTATTAATACATGTATATTTGCGTTTCCCCTTCTCCCAATAAAAATAATTAAAGTAGTGTCAGGACAATAACAACTATTAACTATTTCTTCTAATATTTGAGTAAAACTGGCGCCGGGAAAGCAATGATTAGCTACCAGTTCTCCGGATGTTTGTAACATTAATTGGCCCATATTTTTACCTATTTCATCACTGTACATAATAACTTTGGTGTTATTTTCTTTGCTATCTTTATGTAATATTTTTTGGGAAGTAAAATTACTAAGACTATCATTCAACTCCACACCCTGGGTGTGCAATAGAGATATTGTAGTTCCATCTTCAACACTCTGGTTATTTACTTTATTTACAACCTGTTTGGTTGATTTTCCAGAATCTTCGTAGGACAAGTCAATTGTCATGACAGGAAGGCTGCTCATATTTGAGCAGGCAGAAACTGACGCTATGCCTGGAGCGCTAACGATCAGTTCCTCAAATAGCGACTGTGAATGTGCAGCCGTGGAATTCTGCTTCGTGCGCTCCATCTGTTCTATAGTATTATGTGCCTCTCTCAGCTTATTATTCAGCTCAGCGTTGTTTTGGAGAGTCGTCTCGAACTCAACGCGGCACTGGTCAAAGTTAGATACTATTGATTGAAGGTTACCCCTCTCCTGAATGATATTTTCAAGTTGTAAACTCATTTCTGCCATCTCTTTTTTGAGGTTGGAGTTCTTTTTAATCATTGCTAATACTTCCAACTCATTGTCAGCTCGTTCCTTTTGCAATTTCTCACTCTCAGTTTTATAAATTTTCAATTGTTTTAAAGTTAATAAAAAATTACTGTTTAAGTCTTTATAGTGAACTTCTGCAGCTTCTAGGTCTTTTAAAACGGTTACGTATTTATCGTTCAACTCCACATAGCATGCCTCTGCGACTGCTCTTCTAGTCATCATGTTTAATTACTTCAAATTAGTACAGAGTAGGAAAATGCTGACAATATTCAGTAATACGATAAGTCAA
This sequence comes from Micropterix aruncella, assembly GCA_944548615.1. Lineage (NCBI taxonomy): Eukaryota > Metazoa > Arthropoda > Insecta > Lepidoptera > Micropterigidae > Micropterix > Micropterix aruncella. Next base: position 1,433,506 of record OX155974.1, read on the forward strand.
AAAAAATATTTAAAAAATCAGAACAAACAGAAATGATTAATTTGTGTATAGTCCCCGATTATTCGCCGACTTATAAATTTTACAAATTATATTAAATATAAAATTATATTTTAGTACTTATTATTAGTTGTCTTATTATTAGTTGCCTGGCAACGCCGTTTTACGGGCGTACAGGCGGCGCAGGCGGCGTTGTTTGGTGGGTAGGTACCGCTCGCAGGACGATATTTAAATTTGTGCACTGTTTCAGAAGTTTAAAACAATGTTTCTCACCCAAATGTCCACTAATTTCAATAATGAATGATGCAAAATGAAGCCTATTTCTTGAATAAGTTGACGATTTCGTTAGATGTAAAGATATTGTAACTTCACTACTTTTTTTGTATTTTAAGCTATTGCATAGCTTTTATCGCGGGCCTAGGCCAGCGCGGCGACCGAATGAAGAAATTTCTTAACGAAAATTAATGATTTTAAACTGATAATTACGTCTAAACGAGTACTGCTTACGATTCGAAAAAAATATATGTTAAACAAGAACATTTTGCTATGATTCTTAGCTTTGAATATTTTAGATTTTGTTTATATTACATAGTGTAATTAAATTGTGAAATTAGGTCTAACCGGACACGAAAACGACTACTACGCAAATACTATCTGGCGTATTATTATGAAACCTGCACCATTTTAAAGATAATTTAATTATCTATCTTTTTATCTACGAGTTTTTTCGAATAATCCGGTTTTTTTTTGCTTTATCGAATAAAAAATTCGTGCGCGGCGCTCTATCGGAAGACGTTTAAATTATTCCGAATCATTTGTTACCGCAGCCGCAAATTATTACGAATAATTTCAACGTTTTCCGATAGAGCGCAGTTATCTGATATCAGAAAAAATAAAATAAATAAATAATTATAATTGCATAAGTTGTTAAAAATGCTATGCAATAGCTTTACCGCGGCAGTCCTTGAGTGCCACACGTAGTTTTTGTATTTAAAAGGAAGGAACGACAATTTGACGTTTAAATAGCAGCAGCGTTGCCAGACCACCTGATTGCCATGATTTATTTCCTGACTGCCAATAGAATAATATTTTTACTGCATATGTATGTATGTATTTGCATGCCAATTTGACTATAATACCGTTATTTGTGAGTCTTCTTGTGAGTGTCTTATCTCTTTAACTATTTATGCAGTAAAAGGGAAATTATATGCAGTAAAAGGGAAAAGTCTTTTGTTTAAAGTCTCAAGTTTTACACTTGAGAAGATAAATTTACTTATTTTGATAATAATTCATAATTGTTGATAATATGACCAATAACCATGACCTAACTATTTAAATTATTTTTTAAATATAAAATACTTACTACTTTTTGTGACCTAAATATAAAAGTTAGACATATGCTGTCGCTGACTTTTTTGTAGGCATTATAAATTTCTACAACTTTTCTCTAGAACTTAATCATATATCTCTCATCGTTAAGGCAGCGTTAGTTAGAAACCTTTTCGTTCGACCGCTTATTCTCCGACTTACTTTGCAAATCCGACTACCACGAAAATGTCTTTTCATTTTTCGGATTAATAATAGCCTATGACACTCACAAATAACGTGGCTTTCTATTGGGTGTTAGTGGATTTATTATTATTAATATAAATAGTGTTTTTGCATTATTTGGTGTATTTTCATATTAATACGCCATACGCCAACTAATAATTTGAATTTCTTCTGCCACTCAGTTCAACGAATGAGTTCAGACGGCAGATAAAATGGTTTTGATCTCGGATAAGAGATGTATTCTTCATTAAAATAAAATTTATAACTTTAATTCCCCTCCACTTCCTCCTATCCCATTCCTAGGCGACTGTATATTTTTACGATCTTTAAGTGGAAACTTTTAACTGGCATTGTAGTCTAGAAAAAAAAACAGATATTTCTTCTGTAATAACTGTAAGTTTCCTTAATAATAATAAAATGACAAAAATTAAATTAATATTGGTAACCGTTTCTCTTGTTTTAATATTTTTAAGGCGTTTTCGAGGGTAGAATTGAACAGTTTTGGGGAGATAGCATTCTCCAATATTACGGTTCGCGGATCTATCTTTCAGCCTGGATGAACGTAGGGACTTAAGGACGAAACAGTCCACCGTCTAGCTACCCCATCACACCCGTACGAAGACAACGCCTTATCGCGATACACTAAAAATGATCCGAGCGTGCCGACCATGCGCCTTTACTACCAGTTATGTCCGGATTTATCCGTACTCACGACTCCGTACACCAGTCGTGGCCCGGGGTACATAGTCCTTTCCGGGGTAGACTCTAATTTGAGGAGGCTACTGGATATGAGCTGAGCCGTGTGTTAAGTCGACCTCAAAGAATGAGGTTTGGTCCTATTGGCCCGACAGGCGCGCACAGCTGGCTGCTTAGGTGCCTTAAGCGCAGAGTATGAAATAGGCGCGATCTTTGATTTTTCCGGGGTATTTTTTGACAACGGGAAGCGATCGAATCGCATTCCTGCGAGGGGAAAAATCCTCCATTGAGGCGAAACGGTCTGAGCGATTATGAGCGTATCGACTAAGACGCAGCAGTTAAAATGTATTTTAGGCGTTTATCCAACCTATTTTAAAGTTGTAATTTTGATAGGCTCACTCGAAAATTTTCTATTACATTACATTTTCGTCGTGTCCAATTGACGGCTAAAGACCGCTCTTGGACGTGTCAAAATAATTGGGTTAGGTAGTAAGTCTCGTTACTACTCTTTACTGAACATACATAGGTAGTCAAGATTAACTACTAGATTGTCAAACTATAAATATAAATCAAATAGAAGCCTAATATTTGAAGTAGTTAGTAATTCGAAAAGATACGTAGTAAAATTATTCATCGTAATATTCAAATTGTCAGTAAAAGGTTAAATAATCAAATCAAATCTACGTTATATGCATTTTAAACTAAAAGTACAGATATAAGACCATATAAAATAATCAGACAATAAGGCTCTACTTTTTTAAGTACATACTTTAAATGGGCACAATATTTGAAAAAATATTTCCTTCAAATTCGGCCAGATTATAGAAAGGGCGGCTTATCAGCATCTCCTTGATTTTTTTTTTCAATTTTATGTACTCCAGCTATTTAAATTTTGTAGGGAGTAGATTATAAAATTTAATGCTAAGGTACAAGTAGCTTTCTGTACTTTTGCCAGTCGTATTCGGGATACGCATAAAAGATATTAAAGATACAGATAAAGATATAGAGTATTTATTTCTATTACAACCATTAGGTATGTGTAAGAATGGCATTAAATTAGTTACACAATTTAAAGTAAACTTAATGCTAAAGTAAAACTAAAGGGCATTTAAATTAAACTCAATTTAAAAAGATCATATAACATTCCTCCAAACTTTTCAATTAACAAAAACAAAGGCTATAAAGTAACAATTTACAATAAAAACAATTGACAATAAAAGACAATATATTGAATGAAATTGTTATGTACGATATGCTGTTTTTGCAATATTTTAAAATTTCGTTATATACATATTGATTTTAAGAAGATTCACGCGGATGGATCTCTTGAAAATTTCGATTTTTTTAATCGCCATAAATGTATCAGGCAATTTATTAAATGCACGCGGGAGGCGTGCATTTAAATAATAATGAAAATATGAATCTTGTTGCAAATTTCTCAACCTTTCGTGCCAAGATGCCAAATTTCATTGTTTTGATTTTTTTCCTAATAAAAATAAATAAAATCTGAACTCATCACCTTTTTGTAATTAGCATTTTTCTTGGAATTGATAGGGGTAAACATTTTGAAACTATATTGGTAATACGTATCAAGAAAATGCATAAAATGTGGCGATGCTATTTTTTTTTATTTTATTTTTCTTTTAAAATCTTCCAAAAAACAAAATAAAAATATTTAATAAGCGAGATTTCAGTAGAATAGTCAAGCAGCGCAAACGAAAATAGGCCTTCCGTCTATGGCGCTCCGCTGCACTTTCGTGTGGCAAGTTCATTGCGCGTTTGGTCGCACGCCAACGCGGTCGTGTCAGGCCCTGCGTCGCTTTTTATAGCTCCAGAGCGAGATTGCAACAAAAGCGAGATGGCAAAAACTTGCGGTGTCAACTACAACGGGCGAGCCCTTCACCACAGGACGTTTTAACGATTTTCTCGTTCTGTCGCCCTGCAGTGAACGTAGAAGACTTTGGACATAACAAATCCAACGTCCAGCTACGTCACAACCCGCAAGAAGCCAACGCCTTACCGCAAGATAGGCAGTGTTACCTGGCGGGCCGACCCTCGCGCCCTTGCTTCCAATTGTAACCAGATTTCTCCGGTCTCTCGATTGGTTCCGAGTTCGAGGTCGCTTGCGCGGTCCTCTCCCTTACGAAGCGGTGAAACGGTGTGCACCGAATCTATCGCGGACCAAGGCGTCCTTTGTTAGACTCTGAACCGGGATCGGATGGCCAATGGTCATTTCAAGAGCAGTCGCCGTAAGGTAGACAACCACCCCCGCTCTATAGGAAACAATACAGTTCCCAGACTCCCCCGACTGTTAGTCGGAGAGCACAGTCGATTGGCTTGCGCCGCTCGGTGCGCAGACCGTCCAGGAGCGCCAGAGGTTTGATTCCCAGGGGAGATTGGTTGACCCAGTGTCCTACCCAGGTTCGCACCCCATGCGTGGAGGCCATCGGATGGGTGTTGACCCGTGAGTGTGACCGACCCTGAACACATGGGTCATCGTGGCCACCCCATCATGGGCCCATTAGCTCCCGAGATGGCAACAGGCAGTAGGGCTTCTCAAGTGGCAGCCTAGCGATATTTTTTAATTCTTTGTTATAAATACCAGTTTTTAGTACCAAGAGGGCTCGGCTGGTTGACCGTACACAAATTAACTGCAATGACATACGGGGTAAGTATTGATTAACAGGCATCCTTAAAGGGGGCTAATCTGTACGAGCAGATAAGCAACTTTTGATTTAAAAAAAGGTATTTCAAAAAAAAAATCTTCTTTTGAAAAATAGTATAAAAGGCTCTAAGCACGATGCGCTATCTAGCGGTAAGTAGATATCGCTAATATCGTTTCTAAGTGACATTTTACCTACCAATAGATGGCGCAACGCGCTCAAAATGTTTTTTAACAGTCAAGTTCTTCAAATTTGTAAATTTAAAAAAAACACAAAAATCAACATTTATTGGGCTCAAATTTGGGCTGTTAACTTTGATAATAAAGTACTTGGATTAGCTCCGCCGCGCGCGTCGTCAGATAGTTCTTAACAGTCCTTAATATGTGGCACTCAGCCCCATCATGCAGGGAAATAAAACAACGATGAACATCCATGTGAATATAAAATCGAAGACTATCGCGGTTGTTTGACATTATAAATAGGATAGAAAACGAATTTACCGCGTGAAATTTGTAGGACCCGACGTTTCGGTGTCTAGGGTAGACTGTCTACCCTAGACAACGGCGGCTGCAACGTCACCGAAACGTCGGGTCCTACAAACTTCACGCGGTAAATTCGTTTTCTATCCTATTTATAATCCATGTGAAGTTCCAACTTGTAACAAATTAAGGTATATACCGACGTCCATTTATAGTAATTTTAGACGACATGAAATAATAGCGACAGACAGTACCAGACACGGACATTGCACCACATATCAGCTGGCTTGGAGGACGTTTCCACAGTTGGTTGTATTTATATTTCCTCAACTCTTTTGCATATCGGGAAGATATTACTTGTAACTCATTCAGGTTGATAGTTGCTAGATACTGTCTAATTCTTATGTTTTCGGACGAACATCAGTTGTTTCTTTTTCATAGTAGTCGGCCGAGATGTAGTCGGCATATTTTGTGACCTTTCCAAGGCCTTTGACTGCGTAGGTACAGCACGAAACGTTGGTTAGGAAACTTGAATACTACGGCATTACAGGTAGTTCATTAGCCCTTCTAAAAACTACTACGTAATACGCTTCTACAATAAAGTCCCAGAATACATGCAAAATTTATCTGTGATACAATTTAAGTCATTTATTAAGAAGAAGTAGTACTCAAAGGGCTACTATAAAATAAATGATTATCTAGACGACAAAGACCCTTGGAAATAAAATGGTTACCTCAATGATTTATATCACGTTATATGTCACAATAATTTGTTATAATGTCACAATAATTTAATTTTAAGCTATTGCATAGCTTTTATCGCCGGCAGGCCAGCGCGGCGACCGAATGAAGAAATTTCTTAACGAAAATTAATGATTTTAAACTGATAATTACGTCTAAACGAGTACTGCTTACGATTCGAAAAAAAAATATGTTTAACAAGAACATTTTCCTAATATTCTTAGATTTGAATGTTTGAGATTTTGTTTATATTACATTGTTGTTTTTAAGTTTATATATATATATATATATTGGACTGTGAGGAAGGTTGGTTATTTTAAAGGGATTATAGGCATCATTGTGGAGAGGAGAAGGAATCAAAGTTTACGCACCTTTCTATTTTTCGTGCGATTCCTTGCTGCAATTTCACTCCAAAATGTCTCCAAATATTCGGCTGGCCAGCTCACGAACGCGATAATTACTATCACAGCACGATAACGAGAACACTCAAGGAGCACGTCTGGTTCGGCCGGCGCGTAATTTCTCACTGATTGGGAATTGGGAGGTAGGTAGGATATAAATATATATTATACGGTATAATTGAAAATGGCCTAACCATTACAGTGTAATTAATTTGTGAAATTAGGTCTAAACGAACACAAAAACAACTACTACGCAAATACTATCTGGCGTATTATTATGAAACCTGCACCATTTTAAAGATAATTTAATTATCTATCTTTTTAACTACGATTTTTTTCGAATAGTCAAAGAATAATGTCTGTTTTTTTTGCTTTATTGAATAAAATTCGTGCGCGGCGCTCTATCGGAAGACGTTTAAATTATTCCGAATCATTTGCTTCCGCAGCCGCAAATGATTCGGAATAATTTCAACGTTTTCCGATAGAGCGCAGTTATCTGATATCAGAAAAAATAAAATAAATAAATAATTATAATTGCATAAGTTGTTAAAAATGCTATGCAATAGCTTTACCGCGGCAGTCCCCGGGTGCCACACGTATTTTTTATATCATTTATGTATGTTTGTATGCATTATTGACGTCAAAAAGTTACGATTTCGTACTATTTTGAATAAAAAACTGGCAGTTCCATGTGTATTTATGTATATGATTATGATTATTGTCTGATTTCAAATATTCTTCTAATTAAAGGTTGTATTCATCAATGGGAAGGACTGCGGAGATGTAGGGTTCCGTACCTACGCTGTGGCAGCAACCATTTTTATAGAAATGGTTGCTGCCACAGAAACGTAGCTCTTTGGCGTATGTACCTGTGTGCACGATTTCGGCCCAACAAGGCATATATCTACCAAATTTCTAGCCGATAAGTCCAATATTTGAAGATTGAAATATGAGTAGGGCGCTCCTTGGTGAACTAATTTCAACCACAAACATTAGAACTCCTGCCATGACCAGATGAAGCTATTGAGCTGAATAATCCGATTAAGCTGAACTTTTGATGCAAGCAAACAATTGATCATCATTGATCAAGAGTTAAACATATTATGGTTGAAATCAATCCATCAGGGGGTCGCACAAGTCATATATAATTTATTATTATTATTATTATTATTTAATCAGGACAGGCAGCTTTGCTGATACGTCCAGATCAGATCTTGTAAAGCTAAACAATATTAACAATATAATATAGACAATTATAACAAGTTTTTAGGTACAAATCGAGTCTGTTTTAAAATTGATTGACAGAGATTGCACTAATCACTTCAAATGGTAGTTTATTCCACATGTCCACCACTCAATTTGGCAGAACGTTCTTAAGGGGATTAGATTTAAATTTTGTACGGTTGAGTTTTTTGTTGTGACCTCGAAGATTTGTGTTGACGTTGAATTTGTAAATATCCTTCAGTGCAGGTACATCGTAATAATGTGTTAGAATTGTACCTATATGTCTTAATCAGGTCCCCTCTTTGTCTTCTTTGTTTGAGTGTAGTAATTCCAAGTAATTTCAAGCAATCTTCATAATTCCTATTCTTCAGGTCCACTGGCATTTTGGTTGCCTTCACTGAACCTTTTCCAGGATAACTACATCTTTGCATAAGTAAGGGTTCCAGATCTGACAGCCATACTCAAGAATAGGTCTCACATATACCTTGTAGATCTTGATAAAAAACCTCTATTGACAGATGTTGGAAAGCCTTCGTTATTAGAAAGAGAGTAGAGTTCCTCGAAATAGGGTTCCTAGAATATAGAGTTCTTTGTTGATCTTGCGCGACTATACGCCAGATTTTTGTTGATCCGTTTGCATTTGTTGATCCGGACATGATTTGTTGATCTAATACTCCAACCACCATACATGCGTTGATCCGATCGGATCAACAAGTGAAATCGGTTTCTTCCTCTAAGCCCCGCCCACTTTTAGCATCATTTATACAGATCACTCTTTATAGTTTGTTGATCCAATTCAAATGGACCAATCAGAACGCACTGTCACAAATGGCGTATATGGGCATTCTTAACGCATTATTTGTAATAATATGATGAAACCTCTTCATAACGAGATAAATGAACCACTTTTGGCATTTTTATATGAAACGCTTTATCCGATTTAGCTGAAATTTGGCATGCTGGCATCGTTTTGTCATGGCATGAGCGAAAAGATTGTAGTTAAGATCCGTCCACCCAGGGTTGGCTCCCGACGAGGGAACTCCTCAACGGTCAAAAGCAGAAACCTAAAATTTTGAGTACGCATTCAAATCAAATCAAATCAAATCAAATAATGTATTATCCTAAAAACGAATACATAGTTGTATAGACAGTTGTATTACATTTACATTTGGCCGTGACATTATTTAATTCTTCTTAATGATCAAATTCTTCTATTAATAATCAAAACATAAAAGGTTACTCGTAAGAATAAACAAGGTATTATTGTAGAAAATAAATCTAGTCTCATCATTTAGTTTACTAGATAATAAACACGGAGTAAGATATGTAGAAAGTAAGATATAGATATGCAAAGTATAGAGAAGATATGTAGAAATTAACTCAATAAGTAGTGATTCTATTACATTGAATATAATGAAGTAATGAGAAAAAAAAAGGTGTTTTTTTTAGTATAAAATTAATAAATGTAATGTCAAAAAGAACAAAAAAAATGTGACGATTGTCAAAAATAAAAACAAAATATAATGTATGACGTTTTCCAAAACAAGCAAGGGAATGCAACAAACAGCTGGACTATCCCTCATAGTACACTCATGTAAGGACAGTCCATCAACTATCTGTGCTTGTTCTAATCTAGACAAGGTGAGCACGATTAAATACCTAGGCTTGACTTTGGACGATAGATTGACCTGGTCTTACCATATCTACAACACAGCGGCTAAAATTCGCAAACTCATTCATCCATTTAAACTTCTACGTAACGTAATGTCGAAACCATTACTAAAAGTTGTCTATTACGCACTTGCTCACAGCATTATATCATATGGGATTCTTGGTTGGGGCGGTGCAGCACTATCACACCTCGATCCACTTGTTAAAGCTCAGAAGGCGCTGTTAAGAGTTGTCAACAAAAGATACCCGTCTGAGCAACTTTTTCGTGAGTTCTCTGTTCTTGACGTACGGCAAACATTTGCTAAAACGATAATACTCTATTATCATAAACATAAAGAATTGCACCAGCACACAACCCATAAAATTATTACACGAGCGATAACTAATAGTAACCACATAGTGCCCAAACTGAATAGTTCCCATGCACAAAGACATTTTCTTTACTTGGCACCGTCGTTGTTCAATAAAACTAAGAATATACCCGGCATTTATACTCAAGGTATTAATATAAAAACAAATATAAACAAAAAAAGACTAACCCACTGGTTGATCACCCAGGGAAGGAAAGAAACCGAAAAATTAATTTGCTTTATTCCTATCTAACTTAACATTCCTAACACAATATTATTAACCTACCATATATTTATGATTATTATTATTTATGATTATTATATATTATTATTATTATTATCACATACCGTTTTAGATAATTTGAAATTTTATTTTTTACTAAAATTTTACTTTACTTGATTTTATTTTTCACGGCATTCTTCAACGAATTTTTTTATTTAGCATTAGGCAGTACTTAATTATACGATTCTGAGCCTACCTTAGTGCGGACGTCTCGTGCGATCCAGTTAGGTTAGGTTTAATTCATTTGTAACTAATACTATGATTTTTTGTAAATAAAGAATTTGAATTTGAATTTGAATGTCTTAATGATTATACATATTTCAAATAAAAATAGTCAAGATATATAATTAATATGTGCCTACCTAATAATAAAAATAGTCAATACATTTTAGTCAAAGTGAAAATTGATTAAAAACCTATTACAGAAAGAGATATAGTCGAGATGCATACAGTTTTTGTACAATTTTCTTTAATGAGATATAGCTTGAGTTTATTTTTAAATTGGGGCATTTTTCCTTCGCGGCATATTTTTTTGATACTAGAGGGTAGCTTATTGTAGCATATAATTCCGACAAAGTTCGGATCCCTTTTAAAAAAATCTAGATTTAAACGAGGAAAAATCAGATTATTTCTTCCCCTGGTAAAGTGTTTATGGGTATCTGATTGTATCGGCAGCTGAGCTAGGTTTTTTATGATCGATTTAACGCATTATAAAACTTATAAAGATGGAAGGGTGAGGATTTTAAGCCTTCTGAAATTACCACGGCATGATTCTACATAACCATTCTTCATTTATGATAGCAACTTCCAAGTTCCACCATGACATGGCTGATGTGCCCTGGGCTGGCCTCCGAAGAGGGAACTCCTCCACGGTCAACAGCAGAGACCCAAAATGTTGTGTAAGCATTCAATTATGATAGCAGCTTCCAAGTTCCACCATGACATGGCTGATGTACCCTGGGTTTGCTCCCGATGAGGGAGCTCCTCAACGGTCAACCACAGAGACCAAAATTTTTGTGTACGCTTTCAATTATAATAGCAACTTCCAAGTTTCACCATGACATGGCTGTTGTACCCTGGCTGTTGTAGCTGGTGTACCCTGGGTTAATACCCTCAAAAACGTCTTGAAATTGTTGAAGCGGAGCGAAAGGGTTGTCAAGATTAACGGAAAACACATCTAGTGCAGTAGTCAGGTTGCTAAGTTATTACGTTGAAGTGTTGAAATGTTTCTACGAAACCACCAACTATGATAATGATGACCATCCAAGTAGACATTGATACAAATAGATGACCGTCGATGGCCATCCAAGTAGATATTAGACGACGAAACAAAGTCCGTAATATAAGGGAATGTCAACTTACCGAAACTGTTCATTAATAGGTACCCTCAAAGCGTCTTGAAATTTATGAAACGGAAAGAAAAATATATCCTAGGTATAACTCATTTTATCTGCCGTTTTGAACTTCATTCGTTGAACTGAGCGGAAGACGAAATTCGAATTATTAGCTGGCAAGATTTTGATATGAAATTAAACCACGGAATAGTAGCAAAAGTTAAATTTAATATTATTAATAACATCAATTATTCCACTAATACCTACTATAACATATTGCAGAAATTACCACCATTTGTAATTAAGGGGTAAGTGGAATAAAACAATAATAATATTAAACCGAACGACATAATATTAAAACACTATGGATCTTATAACTATACCTTATAACTTATAACCTATAAACTTATGTGTTGCGGAATTAAGTTAAAATCAAACGAGTTAATAATATTGTGTATTTATAGGATACCAAATGGTGACTTAGAAATATTTTTCAACAATTTGAGTTGTATATTAAATATGATAATCTCGAAAAAAAATATAATTACCACGGATCATAATATTAATCTACTAGAAAACAATCGTAATGTAAGAAGATTAAAATCGATTTTAGCAGAAAATTATATGAGTGTAACAGTAAATTCACCAACTAGAATTACTATCACTTCTAGCACCCTCATTGACAATATATTTACAAACTTACCAAAATTCATATATGAAAGTAGAGTACTCTCACTAGGTATCTCTGACCATGAAGCAATATCTCTGACTATCAAAAATGTAAATCCAAACTTAATTGAAGCAACCAGTTTAAAATCTCTTAAAAGAGTATTTTCACATAAATCACAAGAAGAATTCAACTACAGATTATCTAAAATTAATTGGAAATATATTTACAATCAAGAAACCGATAAATCTAGATGGTTTTCTATATTTTTAGCAATTACAACAGAAATCTTTAACAAATCATTTCCTTGTAAAAATGTCAAAATCAAATCAAATTTCAAAATAAACTGGATTACAAAAGGAATAAAAGTTTCTTGCAAAAATAAAAGAAAATTATATGTTACTTTAAAAAAGAATAATCACGATCAAAGTCTAAGACATCATTGTAGACAATATAATACCAGATTAAAAAAGGTGATAAAGCTTCGTCGGCGATTAGCGACAAAAAAATACATAGAGACGCAAAAGAATAAAAGTAAAGCAATTTGGAACGTTGTAAAATTGATACGAACAGAACAAACGAACCCAGAAGTAATATTGAAATACTCTCGGGAGATAATTTCTCGAAAGTAGATAACCCGAACGTTGTAGCAACCGAATTTAATGAATATTTTATAAATTCCTCGAAAGTAAAGGTGCCTCAAAATAACAAATACGAATATAAATTATATTTAAATAATGCAAGAAAGATCACAAATTCACTGTTCATGAAACACACGACTAGTGGGGAAATTGAAAAAATAGTTCATAAATTCAAAAACACAAATTCTGCGGGATTGGATGAGATTCCAATGTTCATAATCAAAAGAGCTATCGAATATATAAAAAATCCTCTAACTCAAGCTATCAATGCCTCCATAGAGAGCGGAATATTTCCTAAAGAATTAAAAGTGGCAAAAATAATTCCACTACATAAAAAAGGCTCGAAAACTGAAAAAGGTAATTATAGACCAATTGCAATTCTGTCTTCTTTTTCAAAAATAATAGAAAGCGTTGTAAAAATAAGGCTTATAGATTATTTCGAGGCTTATGGTATTCTTAGTGATAGGCAATTCAGATATAGGAAACATATGTCTACCAATAAAGCGATTGGGGAATTCGTATCATGTGTAACCCGCTCACAAATAGATAAATGGTTAACGTTAGGAATTTTTTGCGATTTATCTAAAGCATTCGATTGCGTAAATCATGATATTTTATTGAGCAAACTCGATCGTTATGGTGTCAGAGGATATTCTTTACAGTGGATTCAGTCTTACTTGGAAGATAGAACGCAGGTAGTCGAAATTAAACATCGTCAGAATGGCACCGTACGAAACAACTACTCAGCCCCTATAGTAAATAGCCTCGGCGTTCCACAGGGTTCTATTTTGGGGCCAATTTTATTTTTAGCGTACGTCAACGACTTGCCAATAAATTTCAAAGAAATAGACGTAACAATGTTTGCAGACGACACAAGCCTAGTAGTTGTGGGTAAGGATACACTCGAATTGCAATCAAAGTCAAACGATATTTTATCCAAGCTTTATAGATGGTTCAACAGCAATAACCTCGCTTTAAATGCTTCAAAAAGCAACTTTATTTATTTTTCAAATTCCAAAAACAGAAATCATGACAAACCAATACATTTATCAATTAATAATTATACAGTCCCTCAAACAGCAAGTGTTAGATTCTTAGGTGTGAATATCGATGAAAATCTAAAATGGAATTTGCACTGTGAGAACCTCGAGGACAGATTAAGTCGGGCATGTTATGCATTACGAATCATAAGGAAAACGCTAAATGAAGTCCAGACTAGAAATGTGTATTTTAGCTACTTTGAATGTATTTTAAGTTACGCTATTAGTACTTGGGGTAATTGTTATGCGTGCCACAGAGAACCTCTATTCAAACTGCAAAAAAGAGCAATACGCAATATAGCAAATTTGAAATGGGACGAATCCTGCAGAAGTCATTTTAAACGACTGAAAATTCTAACGTTCATTTCATTGTACCTTTTAAATGTACTAACGGATTTCCACAAGAAAAGAGACCTTCAAAAAAAAATTTCCGATATTCATGACATAAACACCAGAAACAAATCAAAATACATGTTACCTAAAGCAAATTTAAAAATAGCGAGACAAGTCAAGGAATACTCCCTATTTTTTTAATATGTTACCTCCATATATTAAAGATATTAAAAATAACAATATATTTAAAAAGTCCTTAAAAAAGTTTCTTTTAGAAAATATGTTTTACACCTTTGAAGAATACGTACAATTCACCAAGAACGGCTAACGAAAGTATTGTGTAAAATCGAAAATTAAATATGTATAAATAACTATTTATAAGTTTTGAAGACGATAAACTAAACTTGAAACTTGAAAAATACAATGTAACGATTTCAAATGAAATGATTATAAACTGTAATTCCTTTTCTAAATTTTATATTTTTTTAAATTTTATTTGTTTTAAGTGAATGCGACTAAATATTATTTATTGTGATTTGATATTTTTAAATGATATTTTAATTTAAATTTTAATCGTTAAGTTACACTAATTTTATTTCTTATTCTTTTAATTTAAGTTATTTCTCATGCTTTCAAGTATTATTACCTGTTATTTTAGTATGTTTCTACAATCTGTAAAGATTTTTGAAAATAAACAACTTGAACTTGAACTTGAACTTATCCTATAGCATAACTGTTAAACATAATTATGGATATTACACCGCACGAAATGTGTTTAAATTTATTCGGACGAGTATAAGTTGGAGAGGTAGTTTTTAAAGATGATTGTTCCTTTCGTATTCCGCTCTAACGCATTGCTCTATCTCGTTCCCTTGAACTCATTTCACGAAGACACGCAATCGGTCCCATTGATGCCGTATCTGTAAACTCTATATGTACATTCTTACAGAAAAACATCTCTGGACTGCAAAATTTTACGAAAATTCCATATACTGTCAAATTGCTATTACCTTGGCAGGTAGGCATATTTAATATAATATTACCAATTTATTAGACTTAATATCCTTATTTTTAAAAACATTATATTCACATTTTCTCCGCGTCGTAACAGACCCCTCTCCTGCTCATTATATTATTTCAACTAAGATACAATAAATGATTTATATCCGAAAATAAAGTAAGAAACAAGTAACCACTGTTCGATAAAAACTAGGTTTCTGACTTATAATCCATAATAAACACACACACACACACACATCTATCTAGGTAAATTTAAAGGCATTAGAATAATCAATAAATGCATTTGACTGTTCCGTATAAATAATATAATAATATAATAAACATACACACTTAAATCTAGGTTATTAAGCAATTAGAATCATATCAGTAAATGCATTTGATTGTTCCATATTGGCTGTTCGTAGATAAATAAAATTTCACAAAAAGTAACTGAAAAATAAAATGCATACATACAATAGAATATACTATCTACTTGAGATCGCATTGTTCGATTTCATCTAAAAAAGTGTTCGTGCTCCACCGATGCACTATGTTCTGCTTGCTTAGAAGACGAAGAGTATTCATCAAAGGTCTACCGCCGACCGTTGCTTTTCGATTGTTTACTTAATATCTTTCATTTGGCATTTGGCAGCAGTCATGTGATTTTTATGTTCATTTTTCCGACCAAATGCATGTTTGCATATTGTACAAACAAAGGGCGTAATGTTTCGGTGTATTACATTCATATGTCTGATTAAGTTCGACTTTTGTGTGAAAGCTCTGTTACATTCCGCACAACTATACTTCATTCTGAGATGGACTGTGTTTATATGGACCTTTAAATCTCCAGGCCTTGCAAAACTGCGATTGCATTTGTCGCACGCGAAAGGCTTCAATTTCCGGTGGACAGAATTGACATGTCTAATTAAAGTACCACTCTCAAAGAAAGCGCGTTTGCATTCCTTACATTCAAATTCTTTCATTTTTCTATGAACGCCATCGATGTGCAGTTTAAAGCGTGATCGATTTGGAAATTCTTTGTTGCATAAATCACACGTGAATACATTCAACTGCCGGTGACTGAAATTTACATGCTGTAGTAAGCAGTTGCGATTATAAAAGACTTTCTTACACTGCTGACACGCATGCTTTAGTTTGCGATGGATCGATTGTACGTGTGTTTCCAAAGTTTGTCTATATGAAAATGCCCTGTCACACTCGTTACACTTATATTTCTTAAGTTTCCTATGCACTATATCGACATGCTCAATCAGCCTGAATCTACTACTCAATCCATAGTTACATTTGACACACATATATTTATTCCCATTTGGCTTAACACAGTCTTTGCAAAATAGCACAATTTCATTGTAATGCTTGCATGATCCCATTGGCACGCTTCTGTCTAGATGGCGATCGCAGACAACGCATGTGAATTTATCAAATTTTGTTAATGATACTTTGATCTCTTTCATCACGCTTCCTTCGGGTTTTATGAAAGCCACTGCCTCTTCTTCAAATTCCAGAATATTTGCTTCCATATAAGAAGAATTTGGTTGCTCTTCTTTGTAGCAAATATCGCTTTCTGGTTTCAACGTTTCACTGTATTTATTGTCAGAGCAACTTGGCATCCTGTCTTCGACATCGGACTCTAATTCTATCTTCACTTTAATGTCTGCATGATTTTCATCATTTTCCTGCCCTTCCATGGTGAATATTTCTACTTCTTATTATATATAGAGGTAAAATAAAGCGGAAAACTGCAGAAATTTACACGATCTACACCGTAAATAAATGTCATTATTTTGACGTTTCGTGTTTAGTATTGCCACATCTTGGAATATGAAATTCAATATTTATACAAGTTGTTTTTACTGCACGTGATTTTTTTAGCGGGTTAATCAGTAAAACAAAATATGCAAAAAAAAAAAAAAAAAAAAACATTTTTTTTTAATTAACGTTTTGTGTTTTTTTAATAGTGTAAAAAGCTTATGATAACGATGCGATATCTAGCGGTAAGTAAAATGTCGCTATTATTGTTTATTTACGATATTTAAACCTACCGCTAGACGGCGCAGCTCACTGAAAATTTTCTCAAACCCTTATCTAACAGTTAATTTCTTAAAACTTTCAAATTAAAAAAAAAAAACAAAAATCCGTTTTTAAAAAAAAAACCTTCGTTTTTTTCTAGTTTCTTTATCAAAAGTTGCTTACCTCGTTTTACTGATTAACCCACTAAAAATGCCCGTGCAGTAAAACCAACGGCGGATCCAAGGGGGGGGGGGGTCATTGGGGTCATGCCCCCCCCCCCCCCCTGGGCCTGGGCTGGGCATACGTCGACCACTGATATTTTTTGTAAAATCTATTGATTGTATTTATTTTTTAAACTATTTGATTTGTATTTATTTTTGTAATTTTGGATCCTCTCCTGGCTGGACCTCGACTATGTGACCCCCCCCCCCCTGACTCGAAGGCTGGATCCGCCCTTGAGTAAAACCATCCTGTATATTAGTCGTAGTTTATATATCTATATTAGTTATAGGTTTAATATCTATCTTTTTCATAATGAGTTTGGGAACGTTTTTTTTTATTATTTTCTTTAAGAATTAATAAATAATTATGGTTATAATACTTTTATTTTTAACGGTAAGATTCTTATTTTTTTTAATTAAGAATTAAGATTTCATCTCTTTTAATACTCTTTTTATTAATATCGTTATTATACTCCCTATAATTATAGGGAGAGTGTCAAGTTACGAGTAATCGTATGTGTTGAAATATTGAAATCGCGTGAGTGTGAATTATTGGTATACCTTAACAAAATCTATACAAATAAAACAAAGTCGGGTTTGTTAGAACACTTAGAACTCGAGAGCGGCTGCACCGATTTTCATGGTTTTTGATTTGTAGTATTTGTCTCCGTCCCGAATAGCAGAATAACTATTAAAAACAAAAATTGAAAAGTTGGCGAAAACTTACAGCTATTGGAAAAGTGGCCCTAAAATGCCCGTTCTCTTTGGTAATAGTACCTAATATTAGTTGTAGTCAGTGAGCCTACTTACCAAAGTAATAGTAATTTTATAGTACAATGTATGTTTTTTTAAATACTCTATATTTTGTAGTCTAGAAACGTTTTGATATAAGAATGTACATATTTAGGTTTACCAATACAGAATTGATACATTTTTATTAATATTACCAGCGTTTTATTTCATACTAGCTGACCTCTGCCCACTTCGTTGGGCGGTAAAACTTTTTACCTGTGATGAAATTATGAGTGTGGTTCGGTTAGTACTGAGTGCTATGATTTATTTCCTGACTGCCAATAGAATAATATTTTTACTGCATATGAATGTATGTATTTGCATGCCAATTTGACTGTAATACCGTTATTTGTGAGTGTCTTCTTGTGAGTAGACATCTCTTTAACTATTTATGCAGTAAAAGGGAAATTATATGCAGTAAAAGGGAAAACTATTTTGTTTTAAACACTTGAGACGACAAATTTACTTATTTTGATATGAATTCATAATTGTTGATAATATGACCAATAAATATGACCTAACGATTTAAATTATTTTTTTAATATAAAATAGGTACTACTTTTTGTGACTTAAATATATAAGTTAGACATATGCTGACGCTGACTTTTTTGCAGGCATTATAAATCTCTACAACTTTTCTCTAGAACTTAATCATATATCTCTCATCGTTAATGCAGCGTTAGTTAGAAACGTTTTCGTTCGACCGCTTATTCTCCGACTTACTTTGCAAATCCGACTACCACGAAAAAGTCTTTTCATTTTTCGGATTAATAATAGCCTATGACACTCACAAATAACGTGGCTTTTATTGGTAAAAGAATTTTCAAAATCGGTTCAGTAGATCCAGAGATTACTTCCTACAACGTCACAAACGTTACCTCTTTATAATATTAGTATTATAGTATTATAGATACCGCTTCACCTAAATTAGCGACATTTTCTGCAAAATATTATGATAGGTGTTAGTGGATTTATTATTATTAATATAAATAGTGTTTTTGCATTATTTGGTGTATTTTCATATTAATACGCCATACGCCAACTAATAATTTGAATTTCAGACGGCAGATAAAATGGTTTTGATCTCGGATAAAAGATGTATTCTTCATTAAAATAAAATTTATAACTTTAATTCCCCTCCACTTCCTCCTATCCCATTCCTAGGCGACTGTATATTTTTACGATCTTTAAGTGGAAACTTTTAACTGGCATTGTAGTCTATAAATACAATTCAGATATTTCTCCTGTAATAGCTGTAAGTTTCCTTAATAATAATAAAATAAAAAAAAATACGTGTGGCACTCGGGGACTGCCTCGGTAAAGCTATTGCATAGCATTTTTAACAACTTATGCAATTATAATTATTTATTTATTTAATTTTTTCTGATATCAGATAACTGCGCTCTATCGGAAAACGTTGGAATTATTCCGAATCATTTGCGGCTGCGGAAGCAAATAATTCGAAATAATTTCAACGTCTTCCGATAGATCGCCGCGCACGAATTTTATTCTATAAAGCAAAAAAAACGGATATTATTCTTTTCTTTGACTATTCGAAAAAATACGTAAATAAAAAGATAGATAATTAAATTATCTTTAAAATGGTGCAGGTTTCATAATAATACGTCAGATAGTATTTGCGTAGTAGTCGTTTTTGTGTTCGGTTAGACCTAATTACACAAATTAATTACACTATGTAATATAAACAAAATCTAAAATATTCAAAGCTAAGAATATTAGGAAAATGTTCTTGTTTAACATATATTTTTTTCTAATCGTAAACAGTACTCGTTTAGACGTAATTATCAGTTTAAAATTTTCGTTAAGAAATTTCTTCATTCGGTCGCAGTGCAAACGAAAATAGGCCTCCGTCTATGGCGCTCCGCTGCACTTTCGTGTGGCAAGTTCATTGCGCGTTTGGTCGCACGCCAACGCGGTCGTGTCAGGCCCTGCGTCGTTTTTTATAGCTCCAGAGCGAGATGGCAACAGGCAGTAGGGCTTCTCAAGTGGCAGCCCAGCGATATTTTTTAATTCTTTGTTATAAATACCAGTTTTTAGTACCAAGAGGGCTCGGCTGGTTGACCGTACACAAATTAACTGCAATGACATTCGGGGTGAGTATTGATTAACAGGCATCCTTGAAGGGGGCTATTCTGTACGAGCAGATAAGCAACTTTTGATTGAAAAATTGAGGGTAAAAAAAAAATATTTGAAAAAACAAAACTTTTTTTGAAAAATAGTATAAAAGGCTCTAAGCACGATGCGCTATCTAGCGGTAAGTAGAATATCGCTAATATCGTTTGTAAGCGACATTTTACCTACCAATAGATGGCGCAACGCGCTCAAAATGTTTTTTAACAGTCAAGTTCTTCAAATTTGTAAATAAAAAAAAAACACAAAAATCAACATTTATTGGGCTCAAATTTGGGCTGTTAACTTTGATAATAAAGTACTTGGAGTAGCTCCGCCGCGCGCGTCGTCAGATAGTTCTTAACAGTCCTTGATATGTGGCACTCAGCCCCATCATGCAGGGAAATAAAACAACGATGAACATCCATGTGAAGTTCCAACTTGTAACAATTTAAGGTACCGACGTCCATTTATAGTAATTTTAGACGACATGAAATAATAGCAACAGCCAGTACCAGACACGGACATTGCACCACATATCAGCTGGCTTGGAGGACGTTTCACAGTTGGTTGTATTTATATTTGCTCAACTCTTTTGCCCATCGGGAAGATATTACTTGTAACACATTCAGGTAGATACTTGCTAGATACTGTCTAATTCTTATGTTTTCGGACGAACATCAGTTTTTTAAAAGGGATCCGAACTTCGTCGGAATTAATGTTACAATAAGCTACCCTCTACTATCAAAAAAATATGCCGCGAAAGAAAAATGCCCCAATTTAAAAATAAACTCAAACTATATCTCATTAAAAGAAAATTGTATGACATTAACGATCTCTAAATACTGTATGCATCTCGACTATATCTCTTTCTGTAATAGGTTTTTAATCAATTTTCCCTTTGATTGCATCGGCAGCTGAGCTAGGTTTTTTATGATCGATTTAACGCATTATAAAACGCATTATTATAGAGATGGAAGGGTGAGGATTTTAAGCCTTCTGAAATGACCACGGCATGATTCTACATAACCATTCTTCATTTATGATAGCAACTTCCAAGTTCCACCATGACATGGCTGATGTGCCCTGGGCTGGCCTCCGAAGAGGGAACTCCTCCACGGTCAACAGCAGAGACCCAAAATGTTGTGTAAGCATTCAATATTATGATAGCAGCTTCCAAGTTCCACCATGACATGGCTGATGTACCCTGGGTTTGCTCCCGATGAGGGAGCTCCTCAACGGTCAACCACAGAGACCAAAATTTTTGTGTACGCATTCAATTATAATAGCAACTTCCAAGTTTCACCATGACATGGCTGTTGTACCCTGGCTGGTGTAGCTGGTGTACCCTGGGTTAATACCCTCAAAAACGTCTTGAAATTGTTGAAGCGGAGCGAAAGGGTTGTCAAGATTAACGGAAAACACATCTAGCGTAGAAGTAACAACAAAGTACTTAATTCTCTAATTTTTAATTCCTTGCAGTAGTCAGGTTGCTAAGTTATTACGTTGAAGCGTTGAAATGTTTCTACGAAACCACCAACTATGATAATGATGACCATCCAAGTAGATGTTGATCCAAATAGATGACCGTCGATGACCATCCAAGTAGATATTAGACGACGAAACAAAGCCCGTAATATAAGGGAATGTCAACTTACCGAAACTGTTCATTAATAGGTACCCTCAAAGCGTCTTGAAATTTATGAAACGGAAAGAAAGATATATCCTAGGTATAACTCATTTTATCTGCCGTTTTAAACTCCATTCGTTGAACTGAGCGGAAGCCAAAATTCGAATTATTAGCTGGCAAGATTTTGATATGAAATTAAACCACGGAATAGTAGCAAAAGTTACATTTAATATTAATAATAACATCAATTATTCCACTAATAACTACTATAACATATTGCAGAAATTACCACCTTTTGTAATTAAGGGGTAAGTAGAATAAAACACTAATAATATTGAACCGAACGACATAATATTAAAACACTACGGATCTTATAACTATAACTTATAACCATTAAACTTATCCAGCATAACTGTTAAACATAATTATGGATATTACACCGCACGAAATGTGTTTAAATTTATTCGGACGAGTATAAGTTCGAGAGGTAGTTTTTATAGATGATTGTTCGTTTCGTATTCCGCTCTAACGCATTGCTCTATCTCGTTCGCTTGAACTCATTTCAGTTTTAGTTCACGAAGAAACGCAATCGGTCCCATTGATGCCGTATCTGTAAACTCTACATGTACATTCTTACAGAAAAACATCTCTGGACTGCAAAATTTTACGAAAATTCCATATACTGTCAAATTGCTATTACTTTGGCAGGTAGGCATATTTAATATATTATTACCAATTTATTAGACTTAATATCCTTATTTTTAAAAACATTATATTTACATTTTCTCCGCGTCGCAACAAACCCCTCTCCTGCTCATTATATTAATTCAACTAAGATACAATAAATGATTTATATCCGAAAATAAAGTAAGAAACAAGTAACCACTGTTCGATAAAAACTAGGTTTCTGACTTACAATCCATAATAAACACACTCACTTAAATCTACGTAAATTCCATAGAATATACTGTCAAATTGCTATTACCTTGGTAAGTAGGAATATTTAATACAATGTTACCAATTTATTAGACTTAATATCCTTATTTTTAAAAATATTATATTCACAAACCCTTCTCCTGCTCTTATATTATTTCAACTAAGATACAGTAAATGATTTATATCCGAAAATAAAATAAGAAACAAGTAACCACTGTTCGATAAAAACTAGGTTTCTGACTTATAATCCATAAAAAACGCACACACACACACATCTATCTAGGTAAATTTAAAGGCATTAGAATTATCAATAAATGCATTTGACTGTTTCGTATAAATAATATAATAATCTAATAAACATACACACTTAAATCTAGGTTTTTAAGCAATTAGAATCATATCAGTAAATGCATTTGATTGTTTTATATTGGCTGTTCGTAGATAAATAAAATTTCACAAAAAGTAACTGAAAAATAAAATGCATACATACAATAGAATATACTACCTACTGGAGATCGCATTGTTCGAATTCATCTAAAAAAGTGTTCGTGCTCCACCGATGCACTATGTTCTGCTTGCTTAGAAGACAAAGATTACTCATCAAAGGTCTACCGCCGTCCGTTGCTTTTCGATTGTTTAATATCTTTCAATTGGCATTTGGCAGCAGTCATGTGATTTTTAAGACAAATTTTCCAACCAAATGCATGCTTGCATCTTGTACAAACAAAGGGCTTGATTTTTCGGTGTATTACATTCATATGTCTGATTAACTGCGACTTTTGGGTGAAAGTTCTGTTACATTCCGCACAACTATACTTCATTCTGAGATGGACTGAGTTTATATGGACCTTTAACTCTCCTCGCGATGCAAAACTGCGATTGCATTTGTCGCACGCAAAAGGCTTCAATTTCCGGTGGACAGAATTGACATGATGAATTAAATGACCACTCCTAAAGAAAGCGCTTTTGCATTCCTTACATTCAAATTCCTTCATTTTTCTATGAACGCCATCGATGTGCCGTTTAAAGCGTGTTTTATTTGGAAATTCTTTGTTGCATAAATCACACGTAAATACATTCAACTGCCGGTGAGTGAAATTTACATGCTGTAGTAATTGGTTGCGACCAGAAAAGACTTTCTTACACTGCTGACACGCATGCTTTAGTTTGCGATGGATCGATTGGACGTGTATTTTCAAACTGCTTCTACGTGAAAATGCCCTGTCACACTGTTCACACGTAAATTTCTTAAACTTCCTATGTACTATATCAACATGCTCAATTAGAATAAATCTACTACTTGATTCATATCTACATTTGACACAAATATATTTCTTAACATTTGGCCTAATACAATCTTTGCAAAATAGCACAATTTCTTTGTTATGCCTACATGCTCCCATTGGCACGCTTCTGTCTAGATGGCGATCGCAGACAACGCATGTGAATTTATCAAATTTCGTTAACAATACTTTGATCTCTTTCATCACGCTTCCTTCGGGTTTTATGAAAGCCACTGCCTCTTCTTCAAATTCCATTATATTTGCTTCCATATAAGAAGAGTTTGGTTGTTCCTCTTTGAAGCAAATATCGCTTTCTGGTTTCAACGTGTCACTGTATTTATTGTCAGAACAACTTGGCATCCTGTCTTCGACATCGGACTCTAATTCTATCTTCACATTAATGTCTGCATGATTTTCATCATTTTCTTGCCTTTCCATGGTGAATATTTCTACTTCCTTTTATATATAGAGGTAATATAAAGCGGAAAACTGCTGAAATGTACACGATCTACACCGTAAATAAATGTCATTATTTTGGGTCCCATCAAACTTGCAGAAGGCAGATTTGCAGACGGCAATCTTGCAGACGGCATTCTTGCAGGCGGCAGTTTTGCAGAAGGCAATCTTGCAGAAGGCAGTTTTGCAAATGTCAAACTGACGTTTCGAGGGTCGGCATTTTTGCAGACGGCATTTTTGCAGAAAATGAAGTTAGAAGCAAAACATCGTATTTAAAATTTAGTGTTACCAGAGTAGAAATCGACAAAAGCCGCGTTTTCATATGTCAGGGTAGGGAAGAAACCAGTCCACTTCTTTGAGTGTCCTCTCCATCGCGGATCTCAGCAATCAACTTTCGATTTTAGGGAAAGAAAACCCTAACCTAACCTAACCTAACAGAAAAACTTAAAACATTTTTTTTAATGTTTAGTTTGATGTACTGAATCATCCACTACAAGGATGCCGGTAATTAATGTCACTTCGATTTTAGGGAAAGAAAAACCTAACCTAACCTAACCTAACAGAAAAACTTAAAACATTTGTACAGCTAATCCTTGTAGTGGATGTACTGAATCATCCACTACAAGGATGCCGGTAATTAAATGTGGAGAGGTAAAAATATTCACCACTTTAATTTACCATGATAATTTGCTACTTATTTTTCTAAATTTAAAATTAATAACATATGACCGCTTTACTGCTTTATTTTTGGTTTGTAAAATAATATAAAATTATTTTATTCATGTAATCATGTCCTAATGCGCCATTCTCAAACGTTGCTAACTTCGGGTTTGTATGCAAGTTTGCTTTCTGCAAGAATGCCGTCTGCAAAAATGCCGCCTGCAAGGTTGCCGCCTGCAAGGTTGCCGCCTGCAAGGTTGCCTCCTGCAAATCTGCCCTCAACAGATTTGGAACTGTCAAAAGTGACATTTGTGCAAGACTGCCGCATGCAAAACTGGCGCCCCCTATTATTTTGACGATTCGTGTTTAGTATTGCCACATCTTGGAATATGAAATTCAATATTTATACAAGTTGTTTTTACTGCACGTGATTTTTTTAGCGGGTTAATCAGTAAAACAAAGTAAGCAACAAAAAAAAACAAAAAAATAAATATTTTTTTAATTACCGTTTCGTGTTTTTTTAATAGTGTAAAAAGCTATGATAACGATGCGATATCTAGCGGTAAGTAAAATGTCGCTATTATTGTTTATTTACGATATTTAAACCTACCGCTAGACGGCGCAGCTCACTGAAAATTTTCTCAAACCCTTATCTAACAGTTAATTTCTTCAAACTTTCAAATTAAAAAAAAAAACAAAAATCCGTTTTTAAAAAAAAACCTTCGTTTTTTTCTAGTTTCTTTATCAAAAGTTGCTTACCTCGTTTTACTGATTAACCCACTAAAAATGCCGGTGCAGTAAAACCAACGGCGGATCCAGGGGGGGGGGGGGTCATTGGGGTCATGCCCCCCCCCCCCCCCCTGGGGCCTGGGCTGGGCATACGTCGACCACTGATATTTTTTGTAAAATCTATTGATTGTATTTATTTTTTAAACTATTTGATTTGTATTTATTTTTGTAATTTTAGAGCCTCTCCTGGCTGGACCTCGACTATGTGACCCCCCCCCCCCCCCTGACTCGAAGGCTGGATCCGCCCTTGAGTAAAACCATCCTGTATATTAGTCGTAGTTTATATATCTATATTAGTTATAGGTTTAATATCTATCTTTTTCATAATGAGTTTGGGAACGTTTTTTTTTATTATTTTCTTTAAGAATTAATAAATAATTATGGTTATAATACTTTTATTTTTAACGGTAAGATTCTTATTTTTTTTAATTAAGAATTAAGATTTCATCTCTTTTAATACTCTTTTTATTAATATCGTTATTATACTCCCTATAATTATAGGGAGAGTGTCAAGTTACGTGTAATCGTAAGTGTTGAAATATTGAAATCGCGTGAGTGTGAATTATTGGTAGGTATACCTTAACAAAATCTATACAAATAAAACAAAGTCGGGTTTGTTAGAACACTTATAACTCGAGAGCGGCTGCACCGATTTTCATGGTTTTTGATTTGTAGTATTTGTCTCCGTCCCGAATAGCAGAATAACTATTAAAAACAAAAATTGAAAAGTTGGCGAAAACTTACAGCTATTGGAAAAGTGGCCCTAAAATGCCCGTTCTCTTTGGTAATAGTACCTAATATTAGTTGTAGTCAGTTAGCCTACTTACCAAAGTAATAGTAATTTTATAGTACAATGTATGTTTTTTTTTATTCTCTATTGGTTTGTATACACTCATAACAATGGTTTGTATACACTCATAACAATGTACACATGGTGTACATTGTTTAAACAAAGGCGCACATGGTGGTTTGTATACACTCATAACAATGGTTTCCTCCAATTCTATACATGCAATCTCTAAAACTCGTTCGACAGAGAGGCTCACAATATCACGTCTTTCTTTAAATTTCAAGCATTTCTTTGTAATTATTAAAGAGCCACCACGTATCAACCGAACTCTGTTAAATAAGCTGGCAATCTGATGGTTATTGGAACTGAAAATGATCTGATGGCTTTTGAGCCATGATTCTGATATACATAGAATGTCGATATGATTACAGTTCAAGAACAATTCTAATTCTAGCTCTTTGCCTATTATCCCCTGAATATTCTGATGCACCAGATTTATACAATTTCTTGGCATATTTTCTTGAGTAATAACCACTGATGGGGATATCAGAGTATTTATATTATTAATTTTCTCTGAAGACAATTGTATTAAATTACCATTATTGCTACTTAAGTTTTCATTTTCATTAATTACATAGCCAGAGTTTCGCTCTATTGTCTTAAAGTCTAATTTAAAGAATATGCAACATATTCTGAATTGTCATTACTTAATGTCAAATCGTTTAACTGCTCATTAGTAGCAGTGGTGTTTGACAATGTTTTGCCTGAGTAATTCAAACAATATGATAGCCCATTTGCTAACTGTTTTTGCAAAAATTTGAAAGATAAACATTATCTATTGTGAAAGAGTAAAAATACTTATTAAAAGTATTTATGTCAAACAATTGGAATTTGTCATCATACAATGTCAACGTATGTAATTTATTATTTAGTTTATATCTAGACATATTTTCCATTTCGGGCAACAATTTACTATAAGGAAAAGCAAATAAGACAATTTTTTTCACATTTAACTGTGCCAATAATTCAAAATATTTTATTAATACATGTATATTTGCGTTTCCCCTTCTCCCAATAAAAATAATTAAAGTAGTGTCAGGACAATAACAACTATTAACTATTTTTTCTAATATTTGAGTAAAACTGGCGCCGGGAAAGCAAGATTAGCTACCAGTTCTCCGGATGTTTGTAACATTAATTGGCCCATATTTTTACCTATTTCATCACTGTACATAATAACTTTGGTGTTATTTTCTTTGCTATCTTTATGTAATGTTTTTTGGGAAGTAAAATTACTAAGACTATCATTCAACTCCACACCCTGGGTGTGCAATAGAGATATTGTAGTTCCATCTTCAACACTCTGGTTATTTACTTTATTTACAACCTGTTTGGTTGATTTTCCAGAATCTTCGTAGGACAAGTCAATTGCCATGACAGGAAGGCTGCTCATATTTGAGCAGGCAGAAACTGACGCTATGTCTGGAGCGCTAACGATCCGTTCCTCAAATAGCGACTGTGAATGTGCAGCCGTGGAATTCTGCTTCGTGCGCTCCATCTGTTCTATAGTATTATGTGCCTCTCTCAGCTTATTATTCAGCTCAGCGTTGTTTTGGAGAGTCGTCTCGAACTCAACGCGGCACTGGTCAAAGTTAGATACTATTGATTGAAAGTTACCCCTCTCCTGAATGATATTTTCAAGTTGTAAACTCATTTCTGCCATCTCTTTTTTGAGGTTGGAGTTCTTTTTAATCATTGCTAATACTCCCAACTCATTGTCAGCTCGTTCCTTTTGCAATTTCTCACTCTCAGTTTTATATATTTTCAATTGTTTTAAAGT
Organism: Micropterix aruncella; assembly: GCA_944548615.1. NCBI lineage: Eukaryota > Metazoa > Arthropoda > Insecta > Lepidoptera > Micropterigidae > Micropterix > Micropterix aruncella. The sequence continues at coordinate 1,462,134 of OX155974.1, forward strand.
TAATAAAAAATTACTGTTTAAGTCTTTATAGTGAACTTCTGCAGCTTCTAGGTCTTTTAAAACTGTTACGTATTTATCGTTCAACTCCTCATAGCATGCCTCTGCGACTGCTCTTCTAGTCATCATGTTTAATTACTTCAAATTAGTACAGAGTAGAAAAATGCTGACAATATTCAGTAATACGATAAGTCAAAAAAAATATTTAAAAAATCAGAACAAACAGAAATGATTAATTTGTGTATAGTCCCCGATTATTCGCCGACTTATAAATTTTACAAATTATATTAAATATAAATTTTTTTTTTAGTACTTATTATTAGTTGTCTTATTATTGATTGTCTGGCAACGCCGTTTTACGGGCGTACAGGCGGCGCAGGCGGCGTTGTTTGGTGGGTAGGTACCGCTCGCAGGACGATATTTAAATTTGTGCACTGTTTCAGAAGTTTAAAACAATGTTTCTCACCCAAATGTCCACTAATTTCAATAATGAATATTGCAAAATGAAGCCTATTTCTTAAATAAGTTGACGATTTCGTTAGATGTAAAGATATTGTAACTTCACTACTTTTTTTGTATTTAAAAGGAAGGAGCGACAATTTGACGTTTAAATAGCAGCAGCGTTGCCAGACCACCTGATTGCCATGATTTATTTCCTGACTGCCAATAGAATAATATTTTTACTGCATATGTATGTATGTATTTGCATGCCAATTTGACTATAATACCGTTATTTGTGAGTCTTCTTGTGAGTGTCTTATCTCTTTAACTATTTATGCAGTAAAAGGGAAATAATTTCCCTGCAGTAAAAGGGAAAAGTCTTTTGTTTAAAGTCTCAAGTTTTACACTTGAGAGGATAAATTTACTTATTTTGATAATAATTCATAATTGTTGATAATATGACCAATAACCATGACCTAACTATTTAAATTATTTTTTAAATATAAAATACTTACTACTTTTTGTGACCTAAATATAAAAGTTAGACATATGCTGTCGCTGACTTTTTTGTAGGCATTATAAATTTCTACAACTTTTCTCTAGAACTTAATCATATATCTCGCATCGTTAAGGCAGCGTTAGTTAGAAACCTTTTCGTTCGACCGCTTATTCTCCGACTTACTTTGCAAATCCGACTACCACGAAAAAGTCTTTTTATTTTTCGGATTAATAATAGCAAATGACACTCACAAATAACGTGGCTTTCTATTGGTAAAAGAATTTCCAAAATCGGTTCAGTAGATCCAGAGATTACTTCCTACAACGTCACAAACTTTACCTCTTTATAATATTAGTATTATCATTGATTTTATAGTGTAATAACTATAAAATCACTATAAAATCAATGGTATTATAGATACCGCTTCACAATACACTATAAAATCAATGGTATTATAGATACCGCTTCACCTAATAAAGCGACATTTTCTGAAAAATATTATGATAGGTGTTAGTGGATTTATTATTATTAATATAAATAGTGTTTTTGCATTATTTGGTGTATTTTCATATTAATACGCCATACGCCAACTAATAATTTGAATTTCTTCTGCCACTCAGTTCAACGAATGAGTTCAGACACTTCCTCCTATCCCATTCCTAGGCGACTGTATATTTTTACGATCTTTAAGTGGAAACTTTTAACTGGCATTGTTGTCTATAAATAAAATTTAGATATTTCTCCTGTAATAGCTGTAAGTTTTCTTAATAATAATAAAATAAAAAAATAAAATTAATATTGGTAACCGTTTCTCTTGTTTTAATATTTTTAAGACGTTTTCGAGGGTAGAATTGAACAGTTTTGGGGAGATAGCATTCTCCAATGTTACGGTTTCATCCACCGGCTTTTTGGCAGTGGTGAATTGTCTCAAAGGCGAACCTGTCACCCTAAGTAGTCATGACGATATTGATCTATCTTTCAGCCTGGATGAACGTAGGGACTTAAGGACGAAACAGTCCACCGTCTAGCTACCCCATCACACCCGTACGAAGACAACGCCTTATCGCGATACAATAAAAATGATCCGAGCGTGCCAACCATGCGCCTTTACTACCAGTTATGGCCGGATTTATCCGTACTCACGACTCCGTACACCAGTCGTGGCCCGGGGTACAGAGTCCTTTCCGGGGTAGACTCTAATTTGAGGAGGCTACTGGATATGAGCTGAACCGTGTGTTAAGTCGACCTCAAAGAATGAGGTTGGGTCCTATTGGCCCGATAGGCGCGCACAGCTGGCTGCTTAGGTGCCTGTAAAATAAGCGTAGAGTATGAAATAGGCGCGATCTTTGATTTTTCCGGGGTATTTTTTGACAACGGGAAGCGATCGAATCGCATTCCTGCGAGGGGAAAAATCCTCCATTGAGGCAAAACTGAGCGATTATGAGCGTATCGACTAAGACGCAGCAGTTAAAGAGTATTTTAGGCGTTTATCCAACCTATTTTAAAGTTGTAATTTTTTATAGGCTCACTCGAAAATTTTCTATTACATTTTCGTCGTGTCCAATTGACGGCTAAAGACCGATATAAGATACAGTGAGTGTTGTGTGCAAGACGGATTTTCAAAGTTCGCGCGCTCCGAGCCCGGCCCCCCACCACCGTTATAACCTACGCAGTGGCGGCAGCGGTATGCGGCCTACCCGCAAAACAACGTATTGACAGCTCTTCAGTCTACCCTAGACAACGGCGGCTGCAACGTCACCGAAACGTCAGGTGCTACAAATTTCACGCGGTAAATTCGTTTTCTATCCTATTTATAACGATGAACATCCATGTGAAGTTCCAACTTTTAACAAACTAAGGTACCGACGTCCATTTATAGTGATTTTATACGACATGAAATAATAGCGACAGACAGTACCAGACACGGACATTGCACCACATATCATTTGGCTTGGAGGACGTTTCCACAGTTGGTTGTATTTATATTTGCTCAACTCTTTTGGCCATTGGGAAGAGATCACTTGTAGACACAAGTGATCACACACATTCAGGTAGATACTTACTAGATACTGTCTAATTCTTATGTTTTCAGACGAAAATCAGTTGTTTCTGAGCTTTCTCCCCTTGCACAGCTAGACATATTTTAGCTGGCTGCAAGGTGGCCTTGAATCAAGGACGGTACACTTATCGCCATGACAAAGTCCTTGCTGTTATTCGCGATGTAATTAGCCTCTCAGTGGCTCGTGCCAACAAGGGTTCCACAGTATCCTCCAAACCCCCAATACATGTTTGTGCGGGTTGGCTCTAAAGGCAAAAAACTCTCACTGCAAAACCTTTCTCAATAATCGAGAAAGCTTCAGATTGGATTATGGAGGTCGATTCGGTCTCTCAGCAGTATACATTCCCTGAAAGTCTCGCATGCACAGCCCTCCGTCCAGATATAACTCTTTACTCTCTATTTCGGAAGATGGTCCTTATCGTAGAATTAACTGTTTCATGGGAATCAAATATCCCAAAACACCACGAGTACAAATTAAATAAATACCATGATCTCGCAAATGCCGTCACCCGGAACGGCTTCACTGTTCACCTTCACGCGGTGGAAGTTGGCGCTCGTGGCCTGCCAGCTAAATCTCTGATTCACCTTTTTAAAGATCTTGGTCTCTCCAGGAAAATAATCAACTCCTTCTTAGAAAAATTTTCTAAAACCGCGATTTCCGCATCTCAAATTCTATCCACCGTTCACCTCCCAGAAGTGTAATAATTATATATGATGGGCCCGATTTTTGGTCGGTGAATTCCATGGCAGCTCCGTTTGTATTTTTATTTATTCATACTCAGACTAAGTCGAGGTTTCCATGCAGGTTTATTTTTTATTTATTTTAATTTTCGGGAAAAATACAGCGCTTCATTAATTATGACTATAATTATCTTGTTTCGCTGGCCAATTACAGTGTTTCGCTGGCCGACTAATTGTTTCCTATATTATTTTCTTATAATGTAAATCAAAAATTGCATCGCACTAAATTAAATTAAATTACTATCGAGCTATTTCAACGATAGAAAGGGGAGAGGTATTCAAACTATAGTCTTTGCTATTCTCATTTTCGATCTGTGTGTTTTGAAGAATTTGTATGTGTATATTATATACTCACTTCCTAGACGCCTAGTGAGCTAAGGACAGCCTCGTTGAATTTAGGTTGGTTCAGGTAAAAAATGACTATTATATGTGGTCATCAAGTGGTGAATAACAGAGTTTTGGGCGTAACTAGTGTTCACATGAGAGATTTGGACCAAGCTGTAGCGGTTGGTGGTTTCAGGTCTAACTTCACGACAGTCCCTTCTGGAGTTCCGCGGGGCTCTCATTTGGGTCCTTTACTGTTTAACGCTTATATATTTGACATTGGCTTATGCTTCACCAAGTGAAAGCGAGACTCCAGGGCCTGCAACGCTTAGCGTGTGTAGCAGCCACTGGATGTATGAGAACCACACCATCGGCCGCACTAGAGTACCTCCTAAACATGAGACCTCTGGATCTTGTCAACCAAGAGGAGGCTAAGGCAGCCGCTCTAAGGCTAAGAGCAAATGGACTGTGGAAACAAAACACAGAAACACCACACTCAAAAGTTCTGAAACGGGTTCTAGAAGAAATACCTCTTCTGGACGCACCCATGGACAGAATAATATGCCATCATGTCTTTGATCGTAGATACAATATCCAACTCATTGCAGAACCAGCAGATCACTCTGGTACAAATGAAGTAAGGATATACACAGATGGCTCCAAAACCACTCAAGGTACCTACCGGAGCCGGCGTCTTCTCAAATGATCTAAACATCAAAATATCAACTACCCTAGGCAACTTAAATACGATCTTCCAAGCAGAATGCATCGGCATCACCAGAGCAGCACAGGCAGTTGCAGCCAAAGATGTCGGAGACCTAAGCTTGAAATTTGTCTCCGACAGTGCCTCCGTGCTACAAGCGCTAGCAAAAATACTATAACCTCTGTCCTTGTACTGGAATGCCACAATGCGCTTCAATCCATTGCAAGGTCAAATAGAGTGACCCTGCAATGGATTAAGGGGCACAGCGACTCACTGGGCAACGACGCGGCAGACGAACTGGCCAAAAGGGGATCAAAGGAAATAGTACCACAGATCAAATGAAGACCACATTTTAGGGCAATTTAGTGCCATTAGCTTTTTACTAAAACTTGTATATTTGTAAGCAACCAAGAAATCAAGCAAACTTGATTGTAATATTGGAGTCCTGTCCACCCTAGAACGGGCTAGTCCCAGTTGGGTGACAGAAACAAATAAGCAAAAGGTTAAGGTTTTGCCATTCGGTTCCTGTTATTTTTATAAGCTAATCAATGTTTCATAGTAATTAATTCTTAAATAAATACATAAATAAATAAGTATATGGACCGGAACCCTCGATGCCCATACCCCAGGCCCAAATAAAAACATGGCTACGCAGAAACACCGACGAAACCCACCTTAAAGAATGGGAAAAAAACGCAGGATGCAGGCAAACAAAGAACGCGGTTCCGGAAGCGCCTAAAAAACTTGCCCGCAACCTCTCCAGTTTAATAAGAGACAAAATCCGTAAAGTCATAGGTACGATGACAGGTCACTGTCCCCTAAACAAACACCTGGTTACCATAGGTGTGACAGACAGCCCTCTATGCAGAGGATGCATGGAGGAAGAAGAAACGCCACAGCATGTGCTCATGGAATACAGGAGCGTGGCAGAGCAACGGGCAAGAATACTACAATCTCCAGCATCTGTCCCGGAGGCCTGTAGCAACCTAAACAGGCTGCTAACCTTCTGGACAGCCTGGGTTGGCTGGAGTAACATAAATAGAAACATGAGCCACGCACAACGGCCCAATCAAGAGGCCAAGTGCGGGAAATAGCCCAAGAAAACTAACTAACTAACTATGCTTCACCAAAGGACGCGGATGATCACGCGGATAATCTCAAAGTTTATGCTCAAGTGGATAGCATGGCCGATTGTTTCCATATTCAGACAGATATTGACCGACTCTTTGATTATTGCGTAAAAAATAAGCTCATTTTAAATGCTCCCAAATGTAATAGCATTACATTCAGTTGCAAAAAGGAAAGCATCAATTTCAAATATCGCGTAAATGGTGAATGCATCCCTGAAGTTCAGTGCATTCGAGATCTTGGGGTACAACTGTATCAAAAGCTGACGTTCGACCAAAACATCAACAATATTGTTAGCAATGCGTTGAGGACTCTGGGTTTTGTTAATAGAATATGTAAACCATTCTCGAACATTAACATATTTGAAACTCTTTACTTTTCCTATGTTCGTAGCACCTTAGAGTTCGCATCTCAGATTTGGAATCCGCAATATGGCGTGTATAAAAATAGGGCGGAGGGCGTCCAAAGACGTTTTATTAGATACCTGGACTATCGTGAGCACTTGGGACTTGGAACTTACGAAAGCAGGCTGAACTATTTCAGAATGTGTTCACTGGAAGACCGCCGCACAGTGGCCCGACATTATTGCATAAAATAATTCATAACAAAATTGATAGCCCTCATTTGGTAAAGAAACTGTCGTTGTTGGTTCCGCCACGAAGGGTTCGCTCTCCTCGTAGGTACGTTCGAAATCCCTCGTGTTAACACTACATAGTTACGCCCAAAACTCTGTTATGCACCGCTTGATGACCACCTACAATAGTCGATTCGAAGATATCGACATTTTTTACTTGAATCAACCTAAATTCAGCGAGGCTGTCCTTAGCTCACTAGGCGTCTAGGAAGTGATTACATAGTGAGTATACAAATTGTTTCAAAACACTCAGAGCGAAAATTAGAACAGCAAAGAGTATAATTTTAATACCTATATCCTACATATATCTCATCCCTCTCCTTTCCTATCCTTGCAATAGTTCGATTGTAATTTAATTTAATTTAGTGCAATGCAAGTTTTGATTTACCGTATAAGAAAATAATGTAGGAAACAATTAATCGGCCAGCGAAACACTGTATTAGAATAATTAGTAATAATTAATGAAGAGCTGTATGTTTCCCGAAAAAAAAAAAATACGTGTGGCACTCGAGGACTGCCGCGGTAAAGCTATTGCATAGCATTTTTAACAACTTATGCAATTATAATTATTTATTTATTTTATTTTTCTGATATCAGATAACTGCGCTCTATCGGAAAACGTTGAAATTGTTCCGAATCATTTGCGGCTGCGGAAGCAAATGATTCGGAATAATTTAAACGTCTTCCGATAGAGCGCCGCGCACGAATTTTTTATTCGATAAAGCAAAAAAACCGGATTATTCGAAAAAAATCGTAGATAAAAAGATAGATAATTAAATTATCTTTAAAATCGTGCAGGTTTCATACTCCAGATAGTATTTGCGTAGTAGTCGTTTTTGTGTTCGGTTAGACCTAATTTCACAAATTAATTACACTATGTAATATAAACAAAATTTAAAATATTCAAAGCTAAGAATATTAAGAAAATGTTCTTGTTTAACATATATTTTTTTCGAATCGTAAGTAGTACTCGTTTAGACGTAATTATCAGTTTAAAATCATTAATTTTCGTTAAGAAATTTCTTCATTCGGTCGCCGCGCTGGCCTAGGCCCGCGATAAAAGCTATGCAATAGCTTAAAAATGTTTTTTTTTTATTTAAGAATTAATTACTATAAAATATTGATTAGCTTACAAAAATAACAGGAACCGAATGGCAAAACCTTAAAGTTTTGCTTATTTGTTTCTGTCACCCAACTGGGACTAGCCCGTTCTATGGTGGACAGGACTCTAATATTACAATCAAGTTTGCTTGATTGTTTGATTGCTTACAAATGTACAAATTTTAGTAAAAAGCTAATAACACTAAAGTGCCCTAAAATGTGGTCTTCAGAAAAAAAAATAAAAAATAATAATAAAAAATATTAAAATATAATATAATAAATAAAATGCAATTCCATTATATAATCGGCAATAAATACCTATAATATACAAATCGATTAAATATTATAAATAAAGTTACATGTGAGAAAAGAAAGAAACAGTCATTAATATTTAATATATGTTAAGTAGTACAGGATTCAATATAAAAATACCTAGTCAAAAAAATAACAATTCATTGTCAAAGTCAAATAATTTTTGGTAGTTAGTTTAATAAAATATACTCAACATACATAATTAAAATTATGTTAATAATTTGTGCACCTAAGTTTTATTAGACTATTATTTCTAGCATTTGGTGTATGGTTAGCCTATCATGATTCGATAAACATTTCTTTATTTTTTTTCTATCCCCTAAATGTCAAATTCATTTTTACTTCCATATTGATCAGGTTGTAAAATCTCGGCGCAATGAAAGAGTAATGTCTTTGACCAAATGATGTTTTCCTTCAAGGTATTATTATGGTATTTTCTAAAACTTGTCTTGTTGGTCGCCGGTTCTGAATTATTCCTAAATTTGGGTTATTGTCCAAAAATAGCCTAAAGAGAGAAGTTTTTAGAAAAAGTTGCCTACAATCAAGAACTTTAGCTTCCTTATAAAGTTCATTAGTGGGATGGCGATATGGTCTACATAGAATAATTTTTAATATAAATGTCTGCGCAACTTGCCATGGCTCTAGCAGGTTTCTACCACATCCACCCCATCCAATTATGCCGTAAGTAATAAGCGATTCAAATAAAGCATAATAAATTATCGGACGTTAGTCGCGGACGTGACCTTGAGATTTTGGAGTTCCGACAGAGAACTGGCAAGCCACGTCCCAAACGACTTTGCATACTGTTAGGTTGTGTCCATCAGTTTATATGATCAGTGTCCATCAGCCGCAGCTTACTGACGCGTCCAATAATATGATTGCCCTTGACGCGCTTCTGAAGGTCATTTCATTCGCTTTTTACAAACATGGGTGCATTACTTTCAGCCTTGTAAATTCTTATCAACCTGCTTAACATTTGCGAGTGTCAATTTTATATGACATTGACAAGGCTTTTATATAAATATGACAAGGCTGTCTCAAATTTTAAAAGATAATGATCTCTCCTCGCACCAGATATTGCCCTCGCCGCTTGTTTTCGTAAAATATAAAGTGGACATCGAGAGCATTGCCCTATACAACTGATTTTAGAAAGTATTATATTGCTCAATGTCCTAGTGCATCTTGGCATCTCTTCTGCGCCGGCGACGTGCAGGTGTCACTGATAGCGTAACCGGTAGCGAACGGTGTCATGCAGCTTGGGCCATAAGATCCAATTAGTTCTGGAATCGGCCTAACTCACGATTCAGCTCCTATTCAGAAGCCTCCTCGTGTGTAAGACTACCCTGGGTATGATTCCCGCGTATCAGGCCTCATGTCTGGTGTACCGATTTCTCCTGGTGGCGACAATTCCACCATGAGACGCCAGTCGGTTGTGCACTTGCTGAAGGTGTCTGTAGACTATGGAAATATACTGTCTCCTAAGCATCGGAGGTGGATGTTGATCTATCGTCAACCACTCTGAAAATTACCATTAGGCTATCTGATCCTGAATTGCCTTTGGTCCGCGTTAGATTCAAACCGAATCACCGCTGAATATACGGCAGGTAAAGGCCGCGCAAATGACATCGGACCCGTAACCAGTCGGGAGGTTGAAGGTATGCTGATGGTTAATTCCAGTTGAAGATTTACCTTCTAAAATTGGTAGTCAGGGGGCGAGGCTGCCCGCTTGGTACCTTTCCAGGTACCTCGCCGTAAGGCGTTGGTCTCTGACGGGCATGATAACATATAGCTAGGCAGTAGATTTGTATTGTCTCTAAGTCTTCTACGTTCATCCCACGGCTAAAAAAACAGTCACATATCGTTATACCAGCCTGGAGCGACGGGTTCGCACGTTGTAGTCGACACCGCCCTACTCTCCGCTGAAACTAAGAGCAATTTATTTGACCATATATAATAACATTGACAAATGTTTTTTTTTATATAAATATTGATTGATTTTAAACTCATTATTTTATCCATGACTAGCTGACCCGTGCCTACTTCGTTGGGCGGTAAAACTTTTACTTGTGATAAAATTATGAGCATGGTTCGGTTAGTACTGAGCGCTATGATTTATTTCCTGACTGCCAAAAGAAGGGTTATATTTTTACTGCATATGTATGTATGTATTTGCATGCCAATTTGACTATATTACCGTTATTTGTGACTGTCTTCTTGTAAGTGTCTTATTTGAGAGTGTCATATCTCTTTAACCATTTATGCAGTAAAAGGGAAAAGTCTTTTGTTTTAAACACTTAAGACGATAAATTTACTTATTTTGATAAGAATTCATAATTGTTGATAATATGATCAATAAATATGACCTAACGATTAAAATTATTTTTTAAATATAAAATACTACTTTTTGTGACTTAAATATAAAAGTTAGACATGTGCTGTCGCTGACTTTTTTGTAGGCATTATCAAGCTCTACAACTTGTCTCTAGAACGTAATCATATACATATCTCTCGTCGTTAAGGCAGCTTTAGTTAGAAACGTTTTCGTTCGACCGTTTTTTCTCCGACTTACTTTGCAAATCCGACTACCACGATAAAGTCTTTTCATTTTTCGGATTAATATATAGCCTATGACACTTACAAATAACGTGGCTTTCTATTGGTAAAAGAATTTTTAAAATCGGTTCAGTAGATCCAGAGATTACTTCCTACAACCTCACAAACTTTACCTCTTTATAATATTAGTAGGTATACACAAAACTACAAAACCTTTCTCAATAATCGAGAAAGCTACAGATTGGATTCTGGAGGTTGATTCGGTCTCTGAGCAGTATAAATTCCCTGAAAGTCTCGGATGCACAGCCCTCCGTCCAGATATAACTCTTTACTCTCTATCTCGGAAGGTGGCTCTTATCGTAGAATTAACTGTTCCATGGGAATCAAATATCCCAAAAGACCACGAGTACAAATTAAATAAATACCATGATCTTGCAAATGCCGTAACCCGGAACGGCTTCACTGTTCACCTTCACGCGGTGGAAGTTGGCGCTCGTGGCCTGCCAGCTAAATCTCTATTTCACCTCTTTAAAGATCTTGGCCTTTCCAGAAAAATAATCAACTCTTTCTTAGAAAAATTATCTAAAACTGCGATTTGCGCATCTCAAATTCTATGGCTTCGAAGGGGGAGTGAATGGGTGGCAAGGTGAACGCTCACATGTGGCAAGACAGCTGTCCTAAACCTACCACAGCCGGTTCGTAAGTCCGGAATCCACTGCTCACCCCCCAGAAGTGTAAAAAAAATAGTATTATGATGGGCCCGACTCCGGTCGGTGAATTCCATGGCAGCTCCGTTTGTATTTATTTATATAATAATAATAAATTATTAGTGCTATCTATCGCAATTTTATACAGGCTGATTAAATCACAGAAATAATACGAAGATATAAGAATTCCATCTACTATGCTATAATATTGTATAACAGTGTAAAAATAAAATGTATACTATATTTCAATACCGTACAACGGGGCAACTTTGATTTCTGGGGCGACTTTGATGATGGAAAAAAAAATGATTTTTTCGAAATATCTTTGAAGTTATTGAACGCAGCCAATTTTTGTTTCGTAAGTTGGCAACACTGACAGATCGGCCATGTTTTCTCATCGCATCGACGCAAGACCATACTAGTTGTGAAAATATTAATGTGAAATTGCTACAGACGTAAGTACTGTTTGTATCAAATTGGGAGCTAACGGGCCCATGATGAGGTGGCCACGATGACCCATGTGTTCAGGGTCGGTCACACTCACGGGTCAACACCCATCCGACGGCCTCCACGCACGGGGTGCGAACCTGGGTAGGACACTGGGTCAACCAGTCTCCCCTGGGAATCAAACCTCTGGCGCTCCTGGACGGTCTGCGCACCGAGCGGCGCAAGCCAATCGATTGTGCTCTCCGACTAACAGTCGGGGGAGTCTGGGAAATGTATAGTTTCCTATAGAGCGGGGGTGGTTGCCTACCTTACGGCGACTGCTCTTGAATTGACCATTGGCCATCCGATCCCGGGTCAGAGCCGGGCAAAGGACGCCTTGGTCCGCGATAGATTCGGTATACTCCGTTTCACCGCTTCGTAAGGGAGAGGACGGCGCAAGCGACCTCGAACTCGGAACCAATCGAGAGACCGGAGAAATCTGGTCTCAATTGGTAGTTAGGGCGCGAGTACCGCCCGCCAGGTAACATACCTGGCTACTCGCGGTAAGGCGTTGGTCTCTAACGGGTTGTGGCGTAGCTAGACGTCGGATTTGTTATGTCCAAAGTCTTCTACGCTCATTGCACGGTCGATAGAATGATGAATCGTTAAAACGTCCTGCGGTGACGGGCTCGCCCGTTGTGGTTGACATCTCAATATGTATCAAATTGGTATTATATAATGTTAATTATGTGTATTTCACCAACAACATAGAAGTAGGTAGTGTGTTTTTTTTCAATCTTAGTTTTCGATATTATAAACGATTTAATATAACGGGGCTACATTGACATGGCATACGGGGCGACATTGATAGTTATCAATCTCGCCCTTATATCTTTAGTACCATACTCTTGCCCAAAATATTAGCGCTATCAAACTGACCCCGTGTTTTTTTGTCCGCAGATTCTTCATATTATGGAAAATGGTACGAACGTTTTGCTTTTATTAATTTTTATGTATGAGACCGATTAGAATATGTTTCTTATTTAAAATAACCAACCTTTAATAAATGGTATATCATATTTCCACTATCAAAGTAACCTCTTTAGTCCTTTAGTAAGTAACTTTAGATGAAAATTTAAACTGGAATCAACATATCGATAATTTGTGTGCAACTTTGTCATCGGCAGTCTATGCTATAAGAAAGGTGAAATTTCTGGCTGGCGAACGTGCAGCGATCAGTGTGTATCACTCCTGCTTCCATTCAAAGATGTCTTATGCGATACTACTATGGGGTAATGCAACCGATACCCATCGCGTTTTTGTGCTACAAAAGCAAGCCGTTAGGACAATTTTTGGTGTAAGCAGAGAAACACATTGCGCCCCTTTTTTTATTAAAGCTGGTATCCTTACCATGTCGTCTATGTACATATATCAGTCCTTTTATACGCCAAAGAGAATTTTTTAAATTGCGAGCTTCACTCCACTCGGCATAGCCATAATACGCGACATAAGAACAATGTGTTATTGCCTAAAGTACGCTTGACTAAATATCAAAAAACATTTTTATATATAAGTTTTAAATTGTTCAATGCTTTGCCATCATCAACGAAAAGACTTGAGATGGCAGCATATAAAATCTGCTTGAAAAATCAGTTAGTCAAACATGCCCTTTACAAACTGGACGACTTTTACGATATTGCGTCCACAATTGCTTGATTATAAATTACCATATTATGACTATACTTTCGAACTAAGTTTTAGATTTTATTGACATTGTTTTTAATAACGCATGTTTCAGAATTTTTCTTTTTATGGTATTGATTGTTATTTGTTAGATTATTGATTATTTTGTAAATTTGACTATTTTTAAGTAATCACCTCTGATTACAATTATGTTTTTTCCTTTTAATTAATCAAAGCGGTTTTATCATCCGGTAAATTATATTTGTAAAATTTGACATGGTCCTCAGTATTGTGAAATGCTTTTATGGAATGAATAAATGATGATGATGATGATGATGAGTCAAAGTAGCCCCAAAATTACAAAAAAAAATACGTGTGGCACTCGGGGACTGCCACGGTAAAGCTATTGCATAGCATTTTTAACAACTTATGCAATTATAATTATTTATTTATTTTATTTTTTCTGATATCAGATAACTGCGCTCTATCGGAAAACGTTGAAATTATTCCGAATCATTTGCGGCTGCGGAAGCAAATGATTCGGAATAATTTAAACGTCTTTCGATAGAGCGCCGCGCACGAATTTTTTATTCAATAAAGCAAAAAACCGAATTATTTGAAAAAAATCGTAGATAAAAAGATAGATAATTAAATTATCTTTAAAATGGTGCAGGTTTCATAATAATACGCCAGATAGTATTTGCGTAGTAGTCGTTTTTGTGTTCGGTTAGACCTAATTTCACAAATTAATTACACTATGTAATATAAACAAAATCTAAAATATTCAAAGCTAAGAATATTAGGAAAATGTTCTTGTTTAACATATATTTTTTTCGAATCGTAAGCAGTACTCGTTTAGACGTAATTATCAGTTTAAAATCATTAATTTTCGTTAAGAAATTTCTTCATTCGGTCGCCGCGCTGGCCTAGCCCGCGATAAAAGCTATGCAATAGCTTAAAAAGAGTCCGGCTCACTCAGTCTAAAGCTCAGTCGCTCTAAAATGGCATTTTAGAGCGACTGGCCCGAAAAACACGACAATATCGTGTGAGGTGCAGAACGTATAAATTAGAGCGACTGATCTTTAGACTGAGTGAGCCGCCATCGAAAACATGAAATCGGCTCAGTCAGTCTAAAATGCAAATCGGCTCAGTCGCTCTAAAATATCACAACTGTGAAATACCTCCTGCTACTTTTCGCGTTCTTCTTCTTCTTTATAAATAGCAGTTGTCAACGCGTGTAGTGTTACCAGGTTATCAAAATGTTTCCCTGGATGGGCGATATCAGACTATTTTCGAAATTATTCTAGGTAGGCGAATAAATAACAGATCTGTAATGAGCGGTGACCTTAGAGTATATATAAAAAAATAGAGTAGAGAAAAAAGTAGACAGGTGTGCTATAGATGTTTATACCGTATATTGATGGAGATGCGAGAAATAGGGAGAGACCACGCGCTCGCCAATCGACTAGTCGATTACGGATAGCACTCACTCGACTCGACATTGTAAATTGTTGTACATTGTAATTGTTGACATTGTAACAGTTTACTGACATACACGCTCAATTACGTCGTCTTCTCGTAAGGATGTCAACCAACGTCGCTCCGCCTCCCATAATTTCTTGCGCAGGAAAGAGAAGATATGAGTGCTGTGCGGCGATGCTGTATTTTGCCATCTCATAGATGAATAAAAACACTCCCTGTCAGTGTCGGCGACAGAAATCTAGTGTAGTAAAGAGAAGCTTAAAAAATTTTTTTAAAACATAAGAAATATATATACATTTATAAAAATGTTTATTGGTTTGTAACCATTTGACCCCAATATGCCATAAAGGTAAGAAATAAAAAAAATAATTCATGATGTTTTAAACGTGTTTATTTTAATCACATTTTAGAATATCTACAAAATAATATTGTACTTAAGGCTCTTATAAGGCCGCCATTATTTTTTTGACGAAAATTATTCAAATCAACAAATTATATCTACTCGATCTTCAGTGTTCACGATAAAATAGGACAAGCAATGTAGTTTTATGTGATTGGATGTATGCCTAAGGTTTATTTTAGTGGAAAATACAAAGGTACAGGAAGATGTAATTTTGATAACAGAAATACAATTCTGTTCTCAAAAATTATAGCTTCCATTGAGCAATAATAACTAAAACCTCAGACGTAGGTAGAATCATAGAATCTGGTCTAAGCGCAGTCAGCTAGTATTCGACTAGACTGTATTCAGATCGCCCGCTTGGAGGATCCAAACCCTTAAGTATCCGTTATTGCCCTTTTAAAAGAGTGAGCTTGTTGTATAGTTGCCTTTTGGTTGGTTTTACATTTGACTTACGAACTAAATATTTTATCCGTATATCAACATATTTTTGGATAACGGCTCTTAGCAGATGAAGCAAATGATTACTGCACGGTTCCTGCTCAAATAAATGGGCATGAAGGACCGTGAAAATATCGGATCCGATGAATAATTTTAACGTTTTTGTAACCATATTTATAGGATCGCGATCGGATTTATTATTTTTGTCAAAATTAACCCTTACTACTGATTCTGCGGCATTACAAATTCGGATTACATCATTTGATGGATAGATAAGTCCACTTCTGTCTTTAAACACAATAAATAAATTTGCTTGTTTAGGTGTGTTTGCGACTAATGCTCCCAAGCAATCAGTGCAATTTAGTCTAGATAGTAAATATCTAACAACATACCCAGCAACGTATGCCACAACATGTTGTGAAAATACTGAATGGAAACCGGCAGGTAAACTCAGATCTTCCTCCTTCAAATTGCTCATGAATTGTTCGTCGACCATATCCACTTGTGATCCTGATCTATAACCCTTCGTTGTCAAGTTAATGGACTCAGTTGACGACGAACACGTTAACAAAGTTATGTGTTCCAGAGGAGCACAGTTTCCCCTGAAATTCTCTTTTAACTCCATGTGAACCAAGAGCTTTTTGTAAGTTGCCATAAATTGCAGGGCCGATGGATTATTGTTGAACCCGCCGTGGGACCGTACTACTGAAAAAAATATCTATCAAAAGTGGTCTTGGCTTAACTTGTACATTGGTAAAAAATACAATGTTTTTTCTTGTTTAACGAGCTCGTTGTACAATCCTTTCATGCTGTCTATGCATACGCACAATCCAAGGAAACCTACTTTATTTCTGGTATTCATGATCGGTGTTTCATTGTCCATCAAAACTAGATGTTCCAAATAAGTTTTTGCATTATCCATGAACGTTAGATACTTCGTTTCGTTTTTCTCATTGATTGGTGCTTTAAAGTCAATGCCAGGAAACTTTCTTGAATTAAGAATGTCAGTCAGATTGTTCATTGTGTTGATGAAATTCACTGTTGGTTGTGAGTGAGCAAAATTAAGTATACGTAATTTTTTGTCGCAAAATTCAATAGCGTTCGCAACACTGGCACTTAACAGCTATACTGCTAGCTTTACTTTCATTATTTGATTTTGAAAGTTGATGTGTTGTGTCGATAATTTATTTCCCTAGTGAAAATTTTCATTTAGTTGGAGCGTGTTTAATTCTTCAAAATATTGCCATTTGATTAGGCCGCCGTTATTATCTCGAAGAACCTTTTTACTTTGTAATGTATTTCTGACCAGTTTCACCATGTGACATGGGTCAAAAAATACAAAAACTGGTTCTTTTGTTGCAGAATGTTCGAAATAGGTTTTTAGTTGACGTTGGTAGTTAAACGAAGAGCCAAGTTCTTGAGCCATGGCTATATTTGCTGGGCAACCATCAGATGTCATAGATACAACTACCACGCCTACATCGTGGCAATTAGAAAGGCATATCCTTACTAGATTGGCTCTTTGCTCACCTGTTATGCCGATTACCAGAAAATATCCTACTGGAATTTTCCACTGCTCGTTAATGGCAACTAAAAGGAACACCAGAGCTTGTTTGCATAGTGTATTTGAATCTCCGGAAACATCAAACCCAGCACCAAAATCTACATATCCTTGGACTGCATTACCGTCAAATTCCTTTAATTGTCGAATCGACATCTCGTCTATTACCAAATTGCATAGAATTTTCTTGTCAGAAGACTTGACCTTTTGATCAAGTGCTTTAAAAGCTTCTGCAGTGAAACCTGGCGTGGCGTTTATGCATTGGTACCATTTTCTTATGGTGCTTGTATGTGGTAGACATGTGTTAAAGGTACTACGTACGTAAGAGTAGGCCTTTGGAGAATAGAAATGGAGGGTTAGCGCAAATGTACGCAGTTCAGGTGGATATTCTCTCCCTTTATGAGACATCCTTTTCAAAAGAGCTGCTGTAGAAAGCCTGCACACTTCCAGAATATCCACTTGTTCTTGGTTGATCAGTCTTTTTTGCTTCAGTTCTTTTAATACCTTAGATAAATTTTCAACTTTCTTTTTCAAACGCCGATTAGCAGCGTGTAGTGCCTTGCACCGCATACGTCGGCGTTTTGCAATGTCTTCTAAACGGATAATTTCTGTTTTTAACTTTCGTTTCCTTGGAGTGTCGTGTACCAGTCCTGAATTGGAAAGCCCTGCAACCTCCGACTGTTGACCGGAAAATGGAGATTGTTGTAGAAAAAGCGAAGGTACAGCGTCGTTTGTTAATCTACGGATTCCATTTTTGGTTTCATACTTGTTTGAATCCGGAAAATGTACTGAACAGATTCTACTCCAAAAGTTTGGTTCCCAATCGGTCTTCTTTACAGCATCAATCTACTTCATCATATTTGTTTTGTCTTTTGGAAACCTAAAAGTAAGGTAAGTTTCTAAGTTAATAATAATAATATTATTTAAATGATTTTTTGGTCGGTTTTTAATATAACGTATTCGCACCACCGTATCACGTCGAATCCAACGACACCTCATACTTACGTCAAAACCCGTCAAGACGTTCGTTCTCTACGTTCAGACACTCATACATGCATAATATCAGCATATAAAGGTACGCGCTAAAAACATCTACGCTCCATCTGAAGCAATTGGATAAACCTATGTGGGTGGTCCAAAAAGGAATCCCTTATTGGCCTTATTATGCATTATTTATCATATTCCATATATACTCTATACTTATATTAACATAAGATTTTTTTACCATTACTACCTATAATTAAAAAAAAGTGATTTGTCAATTTTTATAAAAAAATATTGTCGATTATCGATTTCGCTTTTAAAATATCTCGATTCTCGATTAGTGAAAACCCTCCCTACTTGCGGTCGAGCAAGACGAAGGGTGGGGCAGTGTGTTCCTCGTCCGCTTACGTCGCGCTCCTCGCTTCACCCCCGTAATGGATAACTTTTATTTGGCTGAAAAGTAATTCAAAATTGCTTTCTGATGATATATGACACTAGATTTGTGTTTTGTGTGTTTTCTAGTATCATTTTTACAATGATCGATTGCACATTTAACCATCTTTCTTCTTAAAAACAATAAAAATGCTCTACAAATTCCCAACTATATCACTTCACAAGCGCTCGCGAATGACTGCGGGCCTCAGCCGGGCGGTCGCTGCATTGTTCACACCCGTGTCTACTGTTCACACTCGCGCGCTCGCGCTCTATTTCAATATTAATACTCTAACGGTCTTATTCAGAGACGTTGACTAAGTTAGTCAGCCCTGATTTGCAAAAAACTGTATTCAGAAACGTTTAACAAGCCGTGATTAAGCTAATCACGGCTTAAACATGTGATTTGTGTTCATACATTCCTTAATCACGGCTCGTGGGCCTTGTAGAGTCTGTCTAAATCGATCGCAGCGCCTAATCAGCGCCTGTCGGCGAAACTGGAACTAAATACTGGCCGAAATCACAGTTCTCGGACACCTTAAACGAGAAAAAAGAAGAAGAACGCTCAGCAGTTTGACGTTTCATGTGTACACGATTTCTTTTCGTTTTTAGCGGTTTTTTCGGTATTTCTCACGATTTTCATCGTACATAGCTTGAAATGGATGAAATTTATGAAATTTTCGAACTAGACGAAATCTACGTCCACACTCCGAGAAGATATAAAGGCAGAGTGGATCCATTCAAGATGTACGACGCGCAGGAATTTCGTCGTCGCTATCGCTTCACTAAGGAAGAAGTCAGAATAATCATAGACCTGGTGCGCGATGATCTGGTTGAAAGTGCTTGTCAGAGAGGAAAGCCCATTTCTGTAGAGCTGAAAGTGCTAGCCACCCTCAGTGGTTACGCACGTAAAAAGGTAAGGTTAGGTTGCTATGTTGTGCTGTTTGCTATATGTTGCGTATTTAAAAACGTTTATGCTTTTGTAGGTTCAAGATGACACTGCCCAAATGCATGGTTTCAGTCAATCCACCATGAGCCGAATAAATGTAGAAGTGTCGAGGGCATTAGCGCTGAAATTGCCGCAAGTGATTAGATTCCCAACGAGTTTGCCAGAGCAGGTAAAGGCAATGCAAGGCTTTCAAGCAATTGCCAATATGCCCCAAATTATAAGCGCCATTGACTGCACGCACATCCGGATTAAAAAAACTGGTGGAGATTTAGCCCAGATGTACATCAACAGAAAGAATTATTATTCCTTGAATGTTCAGGTACCTATCCATACATAAACAAACTCCTGGAATTATCAATTCGTGACAGAGCTAGAGTAGGAAAGTGAGCCTAACAATGTATTTCAATTTCAGGTTATGTGCGATGCAGACTGCCGCATCACCAATATCGTGGCTGGGTGGCGTGGAAGCGCTCATGATTCCCGCATTTTTAATGAATGTGTGATGAAACGGCGCTTCGAAAATGGGGAATTCCAAGGGCGTCTGATAGGAGACAGCGGTTATGCGAGTGCGCCTTATATGTTGACACCAGTCCTTAATCCAGCAACTAGAGCGCAGGAACAATATAATGAGGCACATTGTAGCACTCGGAATGTGATTGAAAGGCTTTTTGGGCAGTGGAAGCAACGTTTTCGTTGCCTATTAATCGGCTTGAATGTCTCCCTTGAGACTGCGAAAACCATGATCGTCGCTATGTCAGTGTTGCACAATTTGGCATTAGATATGAGACGAGGAGCTGATGATTGGAGCGATAGTGACGATGATGACGAGCGGCAAGTTGATGAGAATCCGAGACCCCAAAATGGAAATGAGAATGTTTCAGGAAATGTTTCCAGGGCTTTATATATAGCCAATAATTTTTAAGTATCAGTGTGACCTGCTGATGGAATTTAATATTTTCACACTTTTGTAATATCAATATTTTAATATTTCAACACTTTTGGCTCATGGACCACAATCCACATATACAATTTATTGTCAATTTTTATCAGTAATATTTACGTTTGTTTTTTTTTCAGGTCGCTTTTGGCTCATGGATACAAACTGAGCTATTAACCCGGCCTTCGGGGGCCCGGAGGTTTTCCAGGCTCACCTGGGCAATTCTCGGTGGACGCGTTCTCGTCGCGGGAGTGAGTGCTGCTTCGCAGTAGCTAAGTTCCACCCGGGGACCTCCGCCCATGGGGTATATACATGGGTCCCTGCCCAGGGTAACGGGTGAAGGTTCTAACACCAAGGCACTAATGGCGACGAAGTACCTACTTGCTTATTGATGTGGTTGAAATGTTTCTAATTAATTAGTGTACTTATATGTTCTGTAATTTTTGGTAATAATAATGTTCTGTAATAAAATTCTACGAAATGAGATGATTGCCTTTCTGTTTCTAATAATATATATTTGATGATATTTTGTATATTATATTCTTTATAGAATTGATTAAATGGATGTTTTAAAAGAAAATAATAATAAAAGCCACTTACATAGCGACGAAGGAGTCCCTTGAGTGGATTTGGGAATGCTATACTTTTAAACGAGATTGGTTGGTTGTCTTGTGACTTGTGAACAGAGATGTAGGTTATATATATATATATATATATATATATATATATATATATATATATATATATATATATATATATATATATATATATATATATATATATATATATATATATATATATATATATATATATATATATATATATATATATATATATATATATATATATATATATAAAATTAGTAAAAGCTACTTGAACAGCAGCGAAGGAAATCCCAGCTTGGATTGGGAAACGCTTATGTTTGAATGAGATATACTTACGGATGTGCACGACTTTCGATTGTGCATGTTAGTTTATATATATCTCATTCAAACATAAGCGTTTCCCAATCCAAGCTGGGATTTCCTTCGCTGCTGTTCAAGTAGCTTTTACTAATTTTATTTTACTGCGAATCATCATCCTATGAACGGATTATTTACAAAACCTTATCAAATATAAATATATATATATATATATATATATATATATATATATATATATATATATATATATATATATATATATATATATATATATATATATATATATATATATATATATATATATATATATATATATATATATATATATATATATATATATATATATATATATATATATATATAAGATTTGAGATTTATAGTTAGTAAGAGGATAAAGGTGAGTACCTTAGCCAAACGTTTCGGACCCCGTGGCTCCTTCCTCAGCGGCGAGAAGAATACTTCTCGCCGCTGAATATTCTGGTCGCTTCTCGAGTATTGCTGCACTCTATACAGGGAGCGTAAAATTCACATGGCAGATATTGTTGTATATGGTAAACAAAAAAATAAAAATTCATTCCTCAAAAAATAAACAATTTATTGCTCAAAAATACTATACAAAATATTGCTAAAATTACAGAAATAATTAGGTATGTTATTTAAAAACAAGTCAGAGTCCATGTTCTGCTTCATTATTATATGGATCAGGAACGCAACATTGAGTCTTCACCCGTTACCCTGGGCAGGGACCCATGTATATACCCCATGGGCGGAGGTCCCCGGGTGGAACTCAGCTACTGCTAAGCAGCACTCACTCCCGCGACTAGAACGCGTCCACCGAGAATTGCCCAGGTGAGCCTGGAAAACCTCCGGGCCCCCGAAGGCCGGGTTAATAGCTCAGTTTGTATCCATGAGCCAAAAGCGACCTAAAAAAAACAAACATATAAATATCACCAGTAAAAATTGTCGAATAAAAAATATATACTTAGGATTTCATCAAAAATTGTATATGTGGATTGTCAAATCACATGTCGCTGGATCTGCACTGGTCATTTGAAGGCCGGACTCCCTGCAAACGGATTATTGTTTGTAATCTTACATATACTTACAAATACAACAATCTTACAATACAAATACTTATCTTATGCAGTAGAATCACTGGCAGCAAGGAGAGATGTTGGAGAATTGGCAAGATGAGATGCAGTGGCAGCGTGCATATTACGAGGTTTTGCAGGAGCGGTAGGCAGGATGTGTGAGGATTTGTCAAGTTATAATGGCGAACACTACATAGTGGGCGAGTCTATTGGTTACTGAAGTACAGCATCGTCAGTTAGTCGTTTGCCTTCAGTTCAGTTCAGTTCAGAGGAAGTGTTCAGCTTCCTCATCTTGTACTCGTGTTCTTTTTTCATGTAAGCCAACAATAACTGGTGCCTTTCCTCTTCCCTTTTCTCTTTATTGTCGAATTCGTCCTTCATCAGTTTTAGCTTTAGAGCGTGGGTTTCCGCTTTCATTTTGCAAAGGGTTTCCTCGTACTTTCCCCCATATTGGAATACGGGCTTTTTCCTTTTCAGACCCTGTAATTTAAAAAATATATATTTTATATCTGGACTACTGAGCATCTAAATTATATAATATTTATAATTCATACTAACAGCAGCTTTAACACGATTAGATGTGACCTGGTGGCTGCTGATTCCTCGGAGTTCGCCCATTGTATTCATGGTTGAAAGTAGACCAGTTTGCGGGCGATGAGGTGTGACAATATCTCGAAGTTGGGGTTCCTGCTGGCTGCTATCTCCTATGCAAGTGAAGTTAGCGATGCGGCGGGGAGAAGGAAATTCCTGCTGACTGCCTGCTGCGATGACATTGTCCACATCTGACGACGGTGAACGATTCACGATAAGGGGAGCATTAACATCTATGCTACACCCTGCGATGGGCATATGGGGTGTTGAAGGCGAAGGGGCCTGTGAATAGGCGATGACCACATTGTCGAGAATTGAAATCTCGTCCAAGGGGTCGGTGTTGACCGGTGGATTCATAGCTAGACCGGTGGATTCGTAGTGGCCGTCACTATCCAAACTGAAGTGATCTTCCACAAATATATGTGGAAGGGCCTCCTTAATCGCCCAGTCCATCGACGTCACCTTTACTTCATTCGAACCGCCGCCAGTGCGTTTCTGCGCATTTAAAAACATGGAAATGTTCTTCTTCGCCGCTTGCTTCATTCTATGCCACTGCTCTCTCAATTTACCAATCGCTCGATTCTCCTTGCCGACCAGTAAACAAAAACTGAAAAAAAAGGTTCAAAATATATTACTATCATCGGAAATGTCATTCATAACATAACTATTGATACAATTTGTCAAATGGCTAATAGAAACGATTGATGTTACAACTGGAGCTAGCTTCAAACAACGATCTTGGCTCAAACTTCAGTAAGAAACAATCAAGGCTACATACAGGATAATTAGTTATCCGGGCGCCATTTATACTTATAAATACGTACTTCTTGTGTATATCAGTCCAAGAAGACAGTTTCATCTTGGTAATATTGGTGTCCGCTTGCTTATTTTCAACGATGTCCATGTGGCTTTTAACGAGGTCGAACAGAATGGCGCGTTCATTGTCGTCCCAATTTTGCTGCCGTTGAAATTTCGGGCGCTTTGCACTGTCACTGGCCATGATCTAAAATAAAAGTTGCTTCGAACTCCGCGATAAATGCTCACGTCCATTGTCTTTACCGGAAAGAACGAAAAGACAACACACAAATGGCGCGAAATAATGCTCGAAAGTGACAGCTCCCTTCACTACCATAGACAATATTCCTTAAAATGACGGTTGTTGTCAGGGGGCGGAGCTTAATCCCGTGATTTACAAAACATCTGTTTAAGAATGACTCTGCATAGTCTGTGGAGGAGTGGGGTTAATCAAGGCTTGTTTGGTGATTTGTTAATCAGAGGTTAGTCACGCTGTTTAAGCCGGACTCTGAATAACACCGTAAGGCGGTGACTTATGGGCGTGAATACGCGTATTTGGTGCACATAACGCTGTGTTGGTGCATAATATCGTTCCGCCTAGCTCTGATGCGAGTTTGTTTATTTTTTAGACAGTTTTGCATGTTTTTTCGTTTTATTTCGTTAAATGCTGTATAGTATCTACTAAATATGAATTATTGCAGTATAGGAACCTTTCTGAAAAATCTGAAAAATAAAGAAATACATACTGCGACTTAATAATTGTAAAGATAAATGTAAAATTTCGGAAGAAAAAAAAAATAAATGTATAAGAAAAATACCTATAGGTGATTATGCCGGCTAGGACTGCCTGCGGGTCAGTTTCGCTCTTCGGGCGCTCCTGGACGGTTTGCGAACCTTGCGGCGTCAGCCAATCGACTGTGCATTCCGACTGATAAGCGGAATGCACTTGTCCCTATAGAACAGGGGTGGTTGTTAACCTTACGGCAACCGCTCTTAAAAAACGACCAATTCGGCCACCCTATCCCGAGCGGTCGACATGGTCCGCAATAGATTCGGTAGATACCGAATCACCGCTACGTAAGGGAGAGGACCGCGCAAGCGACCTCGAACCCTTAACTAGTTGGGAGGCCGGAGAAATGTGGCCGAAAGTGGTAGTAAGGGCGCGAGGCCGCTCGTTGGTTGCAAACCCAGTGTCTCGCGGTAAGGCGTTGGCTTCTTACGGGTGAGTGGTGTAACTGTGAACGGTTTCGTCCCAAAGTCTCCTAAGCTCATCTTAAGGGAGACAGAACGATCAATATCGTTAAAACTTCCTGGGGTCTGGGTTCGACCGTTATAGTTGACACCTCCAAATACCCATTTACATGCAATTTATTCATCAGTTGAGTAGTTGTACTTGCATAAGTAGCATCTTAGCCTGTGCATGTGACTTGATGATTTGTTATTGCATCATAGCTCACAATGTCTTTTAGCGCCCGGCTGACTTGCCTGTGAGAAGTTTACTATTTAAAAAAAAACAATATAGAAATTGATCTATAAAAGATCAACCGAAAATTAAGACAGTGCTGGATTTTCATCACTGGACATATAGATTAAGATTTGAAGCTCTAAGTGTTCAATTTGTTAAGCGATTTCATGAGGAATGTATTTAGGCTGATACAATACTTATATTCAGATGCCACGAAGTAACAATACTGAAGTTCAAATTTAAAATATGGACTTAGACCCCAGGCATGCACTTGCGGCCTGGCCGCAACGGCCAGACTACAGCGGCCAGCAAGATACTACCAAATGTATGGAATTACCGTCGACCGCGCGCACTTGGCCGCGCGGTTGACGGCGAGTCCATACATTTCGTAGTATCTCGTTGGCCGCCGCGGCCAGGCCGCAAGTGCGCACCGGGGTTTACTTCCATTAT
This sequence comes from Micropterix aruncella, assembly GCA_944548615.1. Lineage (NCBI taxonomy): Eukaryota > Metazoa > Arthropoda > Insecta > Lepidoptera > Micropterigidae > Micropterix > Micropterix aruncella. The sequence continues at coordinate 1,487,943 of OX155974.1, forward strand.
AGAGAATCCATGCTGTTAAAGTAGGTATTGATAAGCGCAATGCCAATTGCTTTAAAATCATTCATTAACCCAGCGTAAGCGGTAGTATTAAATCATTTTTTAACAACAAGTGTTTACTTAAAACTTTATCACGGTGCAATTATTAGCTTGAAGATGCTACGGCTAAAAATATATTTATAAATGAACTAAATTGTACACTGTCACCATATACTGAAGATTGTATGGCAATCGTTGCCGTGTTATTGATTCATCCAATTCAATAACATTTGTTTGTCGAATAAAACATATTTCTTACAATTATAATTTTATTTTTGCTAGCATGTGTTTAAAATACATTTTCATTTCATCAGGAGCGGGACGTGGTGGTATTGACTCCTTTATTTAATAAATGTTCCATCCGCTGTTATACTATCCCTGACTGAATTAATGTGAACATTCTTTATGCTGTCATAATGTTCTCGTGTAACGACTTCTGTAATTTTGCAAAAATTTATAGTACAGTTACAAACAATTAAATTTTGTTATAAAAAAATAAACAATTTTATAATAGTTTTTTTTTATTATTTTAAAAGCCAAAGAAAAAACAAGTAAATGCATGGTTTCCATCACACGTAAATTCGGGCGACTAACAGCCCATTTCCACTTGTCGGGTGTCTGATCCGTTTTTTAATCGGATATCACCGCCTCTGTTCCCACTCGTTGGATGTCGGATTCGATTTAAAGGCAACTGCGCGATGGATGTCTACGAAGCTTTTGTTGTGATATACTATTAAGATGAAAACAAGTTATTTCAGGTTATGTTCGCAGATTGACAGCAAATGTCACCGTTTCCTACTCTAGGGTTACGATACGATACGATACGATACGATAGTGTCAGTAGTACCATGGAATAACTACTAGATTACTACTAGATTCGGTCATTGTAACATGATCAGTGCATTGTAATACTAAATGTGATAGTTAGGCAGAAATCACCCTCTTTGGGTGGAGCCATCAAATAAAAAAATGTGATAGAATAAAGCCAAATTAGAATGTGATAGAATAAAGCCAAAATAAAAACAAATTTACATAATAAAAACAAAAACATACTTTTTGTCATTGCTTAAAAAATGTAACTGAAACTTCCGCCAGGTGTTTATTTAAAAAAAAAATAAGTTAACCTGCTGTGGGTTTAACGCATCTTTGAATGCCTACATCTCGCTTATTATTTGAGGCCGAATAAAGATTCGGAATCAGTCACGGGGTACCTTACTATCTAAATATTAAGTAAATATAAAGTCGAAGACTATCGCGGTTGTTTGAAATTATAAATAAGATGGAAACCATATCCTATTTATAATAAGTAATTAGTTGTATAAATGTCCAAATTTTAAACGTCAAAAATTAACATAAATGTAGGTATCGTGATTAGTGTCAAATGAAAGGCCTGTTTGGGGACCTACATTTCAAAAATATATATGTATCTATATGGATAACTTACATAAACCACAAATATTTCATTAGGAAAAGAATAAAAAATAATTACAAATACAGAAGTTCACTTTTTATAACGGAATAAATGCAAAACCATGATCATTTCCTGGTCTCCACGACATGTACAAACCCCATATAACATCAACGGGCACAAGCTTTAACGTGAAATTTACACGGATTGACTGGCACATTAGAATTGGCAATATAGGTGGTAGCACGGGACTTTGTTATATTATCTAGTAGAACCGGTGACTTTGAGAAGTGGTTATTAAGAACGTCTATATCTACATTGGGATCTACGGGTCCTTTACATTTACCAATTCCAAGTTGGTTCAGCACTTTCCACATTTCTTTGGGAGTACAATTTGCAAGCGAGTCGAAAATGTAACATTTTTTTGCATTACGACATAGTTGGTTACAACGATTCCTTAACGTACGGTAAAATTCCCAGTTGTCAGCTGAAGGATAACGCTTAAACTTAGACTTGGGCTCTATCGCGCTTTAACATATATTGCCGGATGGAATCGTTGAACCAGGGGTCTGATTGATGTCGTACTTTAGCTATTTTCACAGGGGCATGCTTGTCGTAAAGTCTGATGATCTTCGTATTAAAGAGACCAAGTTTCTCGTCGATGGTAGGGCTCTGGAAAACATCAAGAGGCATATATAAGGTCGTGGTTTGAGAAACCGCCGATCGTCAATTGACCATGGAAGTTGATGAGCTGGGGATTAGATGTCATTATCAGATCGAGCCAAGTGTGGGAGTTTCCGCTGTGGTGTGTAGCCTGCAGCGGAAGTAAAGAAAGATTTAAAGGACATTAACCTTGTTAGTTTTGAGGATCTATGATTTTGTTTTAAAAGACATGTATTAAAATCGCCAAAAAATAGAGCATTCTAATTCGTCAAAATAATTGTCGTTATCCGGTGCAAAGTAAAATACTCCAAGGAGAATCGTACTCGTATCTTTCATGGTTACGCAAATTAATAAATATTCGGGGGCAGGGCTGCTACTGACGGATGATTTGCAAATGACTTCATACGAAAAGTGGTCTTTTAGGTAGATAGCGACTCCTCCACCTCTGCGAGCTGTCCGATCATTGCGAATCAAGTTATAACCGGGTAAATTGTATAGAGACGATGGTAAAGACGGTTTTGACCATGATTCGCTAATCATACAAGCATCTACAGTTTGATTGGAAAAAAGAGCATAAAATTCGCTAAAATGAGCCGGAGAAGCTTTGCGCGTTCAAATGGCATATATTTAAAGAATTTTTATTGTAAGAAAGTGTTGCGTAGAATTTGATCGGTTGATCTAGAGGAAATATTACTAGTATCCATTGTGTAAGTATCGTGGTCGTAGTAGCAAGTAAGTAGCAAGGTCATGTCGTCCCCTAGTAATACCTTATTTAAGTCTGTCTCACTCAGTTCATCGAAGGGAAAGGTCGTATGGGTAAGGTTAGGGATAGAAAGGCGTCGGGTAGACATATTTATACAAAACAATTAAAAAAAATAATAAATTGGTGATATTCAATCACACTATAAGCAAATAAATGCATACTTAAGACAGCTGTCTTGCCACATGTGAGCGTACACCTTACCGCCCATGCAGTCTGTCCCCCCTTCAAAGCAATAGGATTTGAGATGCGGAAATTGGCTATTTAGGTATTTTTCTACAAAGGATTTGTCGACTGTTTAAATTACAATACACTATTTTAGAAGATCATTTTGTGGTTTTAGGAAAATATTCAGTGAGCAGACTGATTTATTTGTATTATGAAGAATGGCAGCTGATCTTAAAGGTGTAGAGTGAAATATATTATAAAAGCAGAGTTGGGACAGTTGATTATAGGACAATGGCTACTTAGCGAAGTCTTTCAACCATCATCCGAGCTGATACTGGACAACTAACTCACTGTGTCATACATCATTCAACACCCAACATACAGGACTTTGTCAGTCTTGAACAAAACCTGATTCCTTATTTTTGTAGCGCATATAAAAATAAAAAATGATTTGTAAGGATTTTTATTTATATACCGTTTCAAAAAGGTTGCCGTTTTTAATGGTGTACCGTTAACAGAACTAGTATTATGTAACTAGATTATTTCATCGCCCACGGTAATTGCCACGCCACAGTTGACCAAGGTTAAAACGTTTAACGGTGAGATCAAAGACTGAGTGTAGACTTGACTGTCATTTGTAAGAATATATAATTTTGTGACTAAATAGGTCTGCTATGATAGTTGAATTCTTCAGTGTATCCTTTTCTTGCTCTAAAACAAAAATAAAACATGAATATCAATAAAGACTACGTGTGTTATTTAAAGCGCTTTATTTACCTTTTTTTCATGCCGAACACCTGTTTTTTTACATTTTAACTGCAGCCATCGCTGGATCGTAAGTTTCGAAAAAAGAATCAGCCATCTTTTCATTCAGGTTTATTAGGTATCAGCTAGAAAAGAATAAACTAAAAAGAAAATTTTAGCTGTTATAACCTCACTGGGGTGAAACTGACAGCTGACTTTTTTTTTTTGTCAAATCTGTATTGAACAGGTCCATTGCACCTAGGCTAACTTCAAATTATTTGGTATGGGTAGTGTTGGTCAAATTATTTGGTATGGAGTTGCGTTCGAGGTATTATTGCGTTATAGGAACCTATTGTATTGATTATTATTTTTTTTAACGTCAACTGAGCGCTGCTTCCGAACTGCAACAATCTATTCGGCCTCAATACATAGCGAGATATAGGCATTCAATGAAACGTCCCCGTGAGTTTTGGTAGGTTGTTTTTTAAAGTAATATGGCGGAGATATTATTTTTTAAAAGCAGAAACCTAAAAAACATTTTTCTCTGTAAATTAATGTTTTTTTTGTCTGGAAATATTGCGTGTCCCGAGGATTTTTTTTATCAGATTTAGCATTACAATGGTTGAATAGCGTTTTCTTTTTGAGAAAGGTTCCTATAATGCATATATTCCGCGTTCGATCATGTGCATATATTCCGTATCGAAGCATTAATCCATTTAAAACAAAATGGCTAAGAGTAATTGAGTGATATCGTTCCCAAATTTGCAAACATCTTATTACAAGTCAACTATGCAGGAGAGAAAAAAAAATATTTAACAGTGCTATTTATATTTCAGTACAATAGTACGATTTATAGTTCAATTGTACACTTTGTAAAATTTAATTAGAAGCCTTTTATTCAATATTGGACGTTTTAAAACAAATATTATTACTAAACACCGTACTTAGTGTTTGTTACTAAACACCGTACAGGTGTTTTGTTGCTCCGGAGAAAAGGTTTGATGTCTACTCTAAAGCTGAGACTAAACTGTATTCGAATTATCTGCATTTTTTAAAAAAAATATTTTCGAATATTAATTAGCAGAACTTTGTTCATTTGCTGAATTAAAACAATTTTATTACCTACTATAAGCTGAAAGCTGCCATTACTAACCATATAGGGAGCCAAAATGTCTTTCCTGATGTAAATTCCCCTCTGCTTCGCACCATACATACATAGCACTACATGAGTGGCGATGAAGATAGTGAAATGATGCACCACCACTTTGGTTTTGGAAGGAATATGCCTACAAGGAATATGCCTCGGGCAATATTTTGTTATATTTCCCAGTAATTTTTCTCTGGGTTTATTGTTTCTTATTTTTTGTACTTGATATAAGTTCTCAAAAATATTTCCTGTTTGATATGACAAGGTACACTGACACTGGTCTTTGCAACAGCGAAATATTGGCTGACTTTATTTTTTACGTTAACGTAATAATGGGTTCAGACATACGCCGTCGTGAGCACAGCAAAGTTTGTAATGGGTTTAGCAATGGATTCAAAATACAATTGGAAGAGCGCAGGCGGCAATACTGTGGGGGAATTTCAGATCTTTTCCAATAAAATATTCGAGGGCCTCCGTTTCGTTCTGTCTTCGAGAATGTGATCGTTAGGTACGTGGAAATCGTCTCTATTGCATATGTACCTGACTTGCTATTCACTTTATTTGTACAAGTGACGCGATTTGATATACAATATGATGCGAGTTTGAAACTTTCTCAAATATATCCGCTTATATTTTTTCACAATTTGTAAGGTTTTGTTGTAATGTAGGCAGAAGACAGGTCAACGTGTAGTAATGCATTTTTTTTGCTATATTTTACACTTCGAGGCTTGCAAATTTAGGTCAAGAATGTCAAATCCGTTTTAAGGAACGTTGCGCTCCGTAGCACAAACGACAACGTCGTGAAAAGTGCAGTGAACGTAGCATAAAAAGTGTACTCGCAAATCTTAAAAAGTAACAAGTATAAAATACGCCTGCTGCATAACATTAATTATTTTGTAATTATCCATTCAAATAACGCGAAACAAAAGAGGAAAACTGGCAACAATCCGCAGACCGCTATTTTTCGGTAGCTGACAGGCTGTTATAATTCACCGGTTGCTACATTTTAGACTGACTGATCCGACTTGCTACTTTTTATACTGAGTGAGCCGATTTGTCATTTTTCAATATTTTAACGGAGGATCACTCAGTCTAAAGCTCATTCGCTCTAAAATTATTCTCACTGCATTTTAGAGCGACTGAGCCGACATCGATTTTAGAGCGAGTGAGCTTTAGACTGAGTGAGCCGGCCCGCTTAAAAATCCATATATCACTTAGGATACTATGAACTAAGTTTTTTCTTTTGTATTTCGTTTCCAAACAGGGCTGTCTTTCGATTTCAATGACAAAAACTGGGGGTATCAAAGTGACCCCATTTCAAGTATCAGTTTGAAAGCGATGTTTTTCACGATTTTTTACAAATATATTAATCTTTTTTTAAGCTATTGCATAGCTTTTATCGCGGGCCTAGGCTAGCGCGGCGACCGAATGAAGAAATTTCTTAACGAAAATTAATTATATTAAACTGATAATAATTACATCTAAACAAGTACTGCTTACGATTCGAAAAAAATATATGTTAAACAAGAACATTTTCCTAATATTCTTAGCTTTAAATATTTTGGTTTTTGTTTATATTAGGTACATAGTGTAATTAATTTCTGAAATAGGTCTAACCGAATACAAAAACGACTACTACGCAAATACTATCTGGCGTATTATTATGAAACCTGCACCATTTTAAAGATAATTTTATTATCTATCTTTTTTTTTTAAGCTATTGCATAGCTTTTATCGCGGGCCTAGGCCAGCGCGGCGACCGAATGAAGAAATTTCTTAACGAAAATTAATGATTTTAAACTGATAATTACATCTAAACGAGTACTGCTTACGATTCGAAAAAAATATATGTCAAACAAGAACATTTTCCTAATATTCTTAGCTTTGAATATTTTAGATTTTGTTTATATTACATAGTGTAATTAATTTGTGAAATTAGGTCTAACCGAACACAAAAACGACTACTACGCAAATACTATCTGGCGTATCATTATGAAACCTGCACCATTTTAAAGATAATTTAATTATCTATCTTTTTATCTACGATTTTTTTCGAATAACAAATTCGTGCGCGGCGCTCTATCGGAAGACGTTTAAATTATTCCGAATCATTTGCTTCCGCAGCCGCAAATGATTCGGAATAATTTCAACGTTTTCCGATAGAGCGCAGTTATCTGATATCAGAAAAAAAAATACGTGTGGCACTCGGGGACTGCCGCAGTAAAGCTATTGCATAGCACTTTTAACAAATTATGCAATTATAATTATTTATATATTTTATTTTTTCTGATATCAGATAACTGCGCTCTATGGGAAAACGTTGAAATTATTTCGAATCATTTGCGGATGCGAAAGCAAATGATTCGGAATAATTTAAACGTCTTCGATAGAGCGCCGCGCACGATTTTTTTATTCGATAAAGCAAAACAAAACGGATCATTCGAAAAAAATCGTAGATAAAAAGATAGGTAATTAAATTATTTTTAAAATGGTGTAGGTTTCATAATAATACGCCAGATAGTATTTGCGTAGTAGTCGTTTTTGTGTTCGGTTAGACCTAATTTCACAAATTAATTACACTATGTAATATAAACAAAATCTAAAATATTCAAATCTAAGAATATTAGGAAAATGTTCTTGTTTAACATATATTTTTTTCGAATCGTAAGCAGTACTCGTTTAGACGTAATTATCAGTTTAAAATAATTAATTTTCGTTAAGAAATTTCTTCATTCGGTCGCCGCGCTGGCCTAGGGCCCGCGATAAAAGCTATGCAATAGCTTAAAAATAAACAATTATAATTGCATAAGTTGTTAAAAAATGCTATGCAATAGCTTTACCGCGGCAGACCCCGAGTGCCACATGTATTTTTTTTGGGACGAGCCTTTCTCGAACCCAGCGATCTGCCCAACTTGAAGGTCAGTGACCTACTTGGTCTGGTAAGAAGTACCGGGCTACTAGCTGACAATTGACCTAACCACACAGTGGGTAGTTACAAAAGACCTTACAGATCTAGGTGACATCAAGGGCTGGAAACAAGCCCCCCACTCCATCTACTACTATCTATCTTTTTATCTACGAATGTTTTCGAATAGTCAAAGAATAATATCCGTTTTTTTGCTTTATCGAATAAAATTCGTGCGCTCTATCGGAAGACGTTTAAATTATTCCGAATCGATTCGGAATAATTTCAGCGTTTTCCGATAGAGCGCAGTTATCTGATATCAGATAAATCTCCATACTGCATAAATAAATAAATAAATAATTATAATTGCATAAGTTGTTTAAAAATGCTATGCAATAGCTTAACCGCGGCAGTCCCCGAAGGCCACACCTATTTTTATTTTTAACTATTCTTACCCAATCTGTTAATGTAGTTGCTAAAACAGTATTTTTTTAATATTTTTTGGATTGTTTTTCAGGAAATTATAAAAGTTTGAATTTCTAAATCTATCAATGTAGCCCCGTTTTACGGTATTTGATTTTGAGATAAAATGATTTTGGACAGTATCCTCCAAACCCCCAATTCAGTTTGTGCGGGATGGCTCTAAAGGCAAAAAACATTTAACTACAAAACCTTTCTCAATAATCGAGAAAGCTACAGATTGGATTCTGGAGGTTGATTCGGTCTCTAAGCAGTATAAATTCCCTGAAAGTCTCGGATGCACAGCCCTCCGTCCAGATATAACTCTTTACTCTCTATCTCGGAAGGTGGCCTTATTGTAGAATTAACTGTTCCATGGGAATCAAATATCCCAAAAGACCACGAGTACAAATTAAATAAATACCATGTCCTCGCAAATGCCGTAACCCGGAACGGCTTCACTGTTCACCTTCACGCGGTGGAAGTTGGCGCTCGTGGCCTGCCAGCTAAATCTCTATTTCACCTCTTTAAAGATCTTGGCCTTTCCAGAAAAATAATCAACTCTTTCTTAGAAAAATTATCTAAAACTGCGATTTGCGCATCTCAAATTCTATGGCTTCGAAGGGGGAGTGAATGGGTGGTAAGGTGAACGCTCACATGTGGCAAGACAGCTGTCCTAAACCTACCACAGCCGGTTCGTAAGTCCGGAATCCACTGCTCACCCCCCAGAAGTGTAAAAATATAGTATTATTATGGGCCCGACTCCGGTCGGTGAATTCCATGGCAGCTCCGTTTGTATTTATATATACTATATAGGCGTGTTAAGAACGCCATATATTGAGATACTAAACATAAAAATATTAATAATTGTTTGAAACTATAAGTAGCATCTAAACGTTGAGTTTCACAGAAAAATCCTAGCTGCCAAAACTGTGTACGGCATTGAGTGAAAACGACTAAGACATCCTTGAGTGAAAACAGAATTGATACGCAATAATCGCCGCACCTTCATCCGCCAACATTTTTTTTCCTTATAGCGGACTTCCTTACAACAAATACTTCCTTACAGCAGTATATCAGTACAGCAAATATTTTAATCCCAAGTTTGTATGCTTTGAAAATGTGCAATATGAAAAATCTTAAAATGACATTGATTTAAATATTCCTCGCTGATAGTGACACAAAATTAAAAAAAACATGACATTGTTTTTTGCTAATTATAAATTTCAAATTATTTATTGAGTTCAAATTATGAGCACATTCAATATACAAGAGTCTTGCCGTATTCACAGTCGATACTTAAGTACACCTTAAGTGAACACTCACTCGAGTGACACTCAAGTACCGCCCTCAAAATTGCTATTCAGAGTCGTTACTTAAGGGATCCCTTCAGTGAGTATGTACTTAAGGGACCCTGAAGCAATTGGATTCATTTCTAATTCGAAACTAATACATTTCTATTACACGGTCTATAGAGTTTTCGTTGTCTTTGAACAAAATGGTTGTGCTCTATGGTTGAAAAAACCCGTCGGTGCATCAGCTGTTGTCACTGACGTTTGCCGGACGTCGGCGTATTTTTCTTGTCGGTTTCGTGATCGATTTCCTCGATGCGCTCTTTCGTCTTTTTCGTTTTATTTTGCCATTTGCTAGTTCGCTTCTTTTTGCGCCGAATTTCGATGCAGAATTTCTTCACCTAAGAATAAGCAAAAATATGGGTAGAAATAACAGCTATGGTTGGCATTGTATGGCTAATTGCCGGTGGCAAAGAATTTCAGTGCCAGCACTAACTGCATCAGGCGGAATCGGAAATCCGCGGTTTTCGTTAAAACCCAATGGAATCAGAAAACATTTCAATGGCGAGGCGGAAATGTTTTTTAAACTCTCCAGGAGAGTAGAAGAAAGAGATGTCGAAATCCCTTACCTACGTAACGACGCGCGCGGCGCGGTAAATACGCTTATAAAATCGGCCCAATCATTATAAACCAAAGAGTTATCAAATTCATGGATTTAATTCACAAAAAACACGCATTAATTATTCGAATACTCAACGCGCACTCGCCAAAGTGAGCTCGAGACCTCACTTGAATTTGACAGTTCAAAACTCAAGAAATGTCGGCCATTTTAGCTTCCTCGACACTCAAGTATTGTTATAGAGTTATAGAGTACAAAAATGAATACAAAAATGAGTACAAATCTCTGAATACAAAAATGTATGGAAGATGCCCCCCTTAAGGGCACACTCGAGTACCTAGCCAACTTGAGTGCTTACTTAAGTATGGTTTCTGAATAGTGATCTGACAAGTTAGGGCACACTTGAGTTGAGGGACCCCTTGAGTGTCGACTCTGAATACGGCTGTTAACCTAACTAGGCTGCCGCCTGTTCCAAGGTACAGTTTATTTTAATTATCCTAAGAAATCTATAATATTATATTTATATAAATAAACAAAATCATACTATATCTTAATTATAAATAGGATAGAAAACGAATTTACCGCGTGAAATTTGTAGCACCCGACGTTTCGGTGACGTTGCAGCCGCCGTTGTCCAGGGTAGACTGACAACGGCGTCTGCAACGTCACCGAAACGTCAGGTGCTACAAATTTCACGCGGTAAATTCGTTTTCTATCCTATTTATAATGTCAAACAACCGCGATAGTCTTCGATTTTATATATATTAATTACCTAATAAAAATTCGTAAGAAAATATCATGAAAATAGACAATATTATTTTATTTTAATACATGATAAAAATTCATATATATTTGTATATGTATTAATAAGTATTAATATGTAATAATAATATACAAAATAAATTCACAAAAATTAAAATAAAATTACATTTAGAAATCATTCGTTTATATTACTACATATACTATTATGTTTTTATTATAATGATTCAATTATTTAATAAGGTTTTCAATATCTGCATTTGTACAATTTAAGAGGTAGGCACTCAAACTATTTTTAAATTTATATGAAATATAAATTTAGAAAGGTCTTGCAAACTCTATCACGTAACAAATATTTACCCTCAAGCACGTAACATCCATTTGGGGACATGAATGGCGGCCGCCGAAATTCCGAAACGTCCACTACTGGATATAGCGCTCGGCTCTTACGAAAATGTCGTTTAAATTTCGAAATGCGATTGTATATTCTATCGAATGATGCCATAATATAGCCAAATATGCAACACTATGAAATTGCTCGATTGCCGCATGCGATGTTAGAAATATGAATTACTACATCCCTTACAAAATCGATGACCTCATTTCTGACGACAGTCGCGTAACTGCCCCCCGCGGCGGCGTATAATTCCGCGACGTATTTGTTTTGTGAATTGTTTTGTGTATATAAGTGAAGTGTATACCGGATAAAAGTAAGTAATTTCCATTTTTAAGTAGTTTAGGCCTTAGGATTAAACAATTTACACAGCCCATTTGCTGTTTTTCACGAATTTTCGAAGAAAACACTTTGGCAAAACCAAACGGCTCACGAGAAATGGCCGTGTTTATTTTGTAATGTTTGTGAAATATCCCGTTATATCGCGAAACATGACGTAATGTCGCTTTAATTTACTAATAAAATAGGTATTGCTTCATTTACATCCTAAGTTATCACATAATTAGGCGTATTTTGAACATTATATGTTGTTTTCTAATATGGTTCGCGAAAATGAAACTTGTTTTGATAATTACTATGAGAGAAATAAGTGCGATTTTCCATAGTTTTTCGATGAAATGTGACTCTTTGGAGTATAGTAATTAGTTATTAGACATATAATAAGTCTATGATAAGACAATATAATTGAAAAAATCTAACGAATTTTATATTATGGGCATTCAAAGTTTATTATTAGGTTCGGAAGTCGGAAACTCTCAAAACTTTAGATTTTTCTATAATATCAGACAAAGCTCAAAGTTCTGGTGTGATTTCTAAGAAGAAGTGATGTAGTAATAAAGTTATTTTGAAAGAATTTCATATAAAAAAATACCATAAGTAGTCACAAATTAAAAATTAAAAAAAATTTTTTTTACGAGAATACATACCTACAATTTTTCTTGGCTGAATAAATAAATATTTTTTCCGTATTTTTGTATGCAAATAAGTAAAAAAAAAATATCGCTTTGGTAAAGCATTTAATAAAGAACATAACTGTATTTACAATTTTTGATATTTACAAAAACTGTATTTACAAAAAAATCGAAATGATTTTATAGGCGAGTTTTTTCAGTTTGCCAATTTTGTAATATTTATTCATTATTATCTTAATTGTTTTACGAGATAAGGTTATAATGTTTTATATGTCAAATTTCAATGCGATCATTTTTCTATTTATATTTTTTTAATCCGATTAGTGGTTTATAAGTTATGATCGTTTTTCTCAAGGCCGTTGACTCGCGTCGATTTTTTGCGCGAATATGTCGCGCGCAAAAGTGATAGGTGAGTTTTTACCTCGCAACGTGAGGGGTTAATATGTGAAATATTTTCAGAACAGCAGTCAATATTCGAAGACTTGCAGGAAATCAAATATGAAAGTTTATGAGCTCTCATGCAATAAAGAAACTCAAGAATTTTCTCCCCGAGGAAAGCAAAATCACAATCTGCCAATCTATTATCTTCCCTCTCCTTGATTATTCAGATGTTGCCTTTCTCGACATCAAGGAAGATCTAGCCACCAGGGTAGAAAGGCTGCAAAATGTCTGCATTCGATTCATTTACGACCTAAGAAAGTTTGACCATATTACGGAGTACGACATAGACCATATTACGGAGACTCATAGCGACTCATAGCCATGAGCCGTTTCGTTTGTCCAACGTAGACTAGACCGCAACTGCATTTGACTTTATACACACCCGGGGTTTGCAGTGGTATTACATCCTTTACAGGCCTCCTTACATCCCTTACAGGCCTCCTCTACGGAATACATATTTTATTTTATGTTACTTAGAATCCATCTACCTGGTACTTAATATTTACAATAAATTAATATTTAATATTTACAATTAATTTACAAATTTTATTGCAACACAAAAAAAATGCCAAAACAAGCCGTTTTTACTAATATCATGTTTTGTTATTATCAAGATTTACTAATATCATGTTTGATCATCAATGTTTTTGCCAGTACAAAGAAAGCTTCGTCTCGAAAACAGCTGTTAAGAGTTTGAGAGCTGCTTGGCTGTCTGACATGAAGTAAGACCAACTCACCCTAACCTAAAAGCTACTTTCCAAGATCTATTCCCACTATATATTTTCCTCCATTATTTATGTCTCATCGTCTAAATTATTAACTAAATTATTCCCTAACAGGCATCCCCTCTTACGTTTATCCCTGTAATGTCCATATTGTGTTTCCTATATTAAGTACTTAAAACAGTGTTGTCCTTTGTCTTTGTCCGTAGGTTGGCTACTAACCATAGAACTCACCCCGATGTCAAGACCACAAAAACGAAGAAAAAATTGCCATATTGTCAGAATCGCCAGCAACCAAGCTGTGTGGAATTGCCACAAATAAGAAGAAGAAGAAGAAGACATGCTGTATAAATATGTTAGCGCCACATCTTGCAATATTAGTCTTTGTCGGTCTTGGACTTTCAACATTTATGAAATTGTGGTCACCCTGAATAATTGCAAGAGGTGTGTATTGCTGAATTTTGACGCCTCGTGTGACTCATCACAATGTTGATCGCCATTTTGTATTTATACTGACGGGCCAGACAGAAAGGCGGCACACTTCTCTCCAAGAAGTCGCAAATACACGTGACGTTCCAGTTACTTCAAACATGTTGGTTATAATACTTTTAGTTTTGGCGGTAAGATTCTTATTTTTTTTAATTAAAAATTAAGATTTCATCTCTTTTATTACTCTTTTTATTAATATTGTTATTATACTCCCTATTATTATAGGGAGGTGTCAAGTTACGATTAATCGTATGTGTTGAAATATTGAAATCGTGTGAGTGTGAATTATTGGTATACATTTAAAAAATCTATATATATAAAACAAAGTTGGGTTTTTTAGAACACTTATAACTCGAGAACGGCTGTACCGACTTTTATGGTTTTTGATTTGTAGTACCTATTTGTCTCCGTCCTGAATAGCAGAATAACTATTAAAAACGAAAATTGGAAAGTTGGCGAAAAATTCAAATAAAAGAAAAACATTTTCCCATACAAAATGTAAATCCGTGTTTTTCTCATGGTCAGTTGTACATGGCATGTTCACGTGTCGGCAAATCATCCGCTTTATTTGTTCTTGCGCCTGATGAAAAAACAAAAAATGACGTATATCATAAGGTGCTTCAATGAAGAGAATTAAACCGAGTGCGTCCCATTATTATTATACATTTAACAGGCAGGCAGCTTAAGCTGATGCGCCTGAGTCCGTGCTTGCATTACAATTTCTGTGGAATAAGTCCAGTTTATTTTTAAAGTCATTGATTGACACTTTTGGCATTGATCACTTCAATTGGGAGAGCATTCCATTCGTTTACCACTCTACTGCTGAGGAAATGTTTCTTGGGATTTGAATGGCATGATTCACGCTGGTGTTTCAGATGATGCCCACGCAGATGTAAGTTAGTGCTCATGGTGTATATAGTCTGCAAACCAGGAACGTCATACGATGCAGTCAGGATCTTATACATATGTCTCGATTTAAGTCACCCCGTGCCCTGCGTTGTTCCAGAGTGGTCAAACCGAGAGCCGACAATCTTTTCTCGTATGTTAGATGCTTCACGTTAAAGGGCAATTTAGTCGCTCTTCGCTGGACCTTCTCTAGAAGATCGATATCCTTCCTAAAGTATGGATTCCAGATCTGATAGGCGTGTTCCAAAATGGGTCTTACAAATGACTTATAGATTTTCAGCATCCGTTCTTCTGTGATATGGTAAAAAGCTTTTTGAATTAGAAACAATAGAGAGTTTGCTTTCTTTACCGATGCAGTCACGTTTTCTTCCCATTGTCTTCGGTGACTATTACGCCAAGATCCCTTTGTGATTTCACAGCACTAAGACGGGTGTTTTCCAGAAAGTACGGCTGCTTAGGGTTCTTTTTACCGAGATGACGAACAACACATTTTTCAGCATTAAAAGAGTTAGGAGCCATTCCGATGCCCAAGCGCTGAGTTTGTTGAGGTCATTCTGTAAGCTGCAGCTACGGAGTAGTGGATTTGCATATATCTTCGTATCCTCTGCTTATAGACTCATGCTTGTTGATATACTAGTTCGTAGGTCTGTCAGGTTCCATGCTGCACAATATGTAAATAGTTTAATTCAATCATGTCTTGCTGACACGCGATTAATATACTTAATTTTTGTACTTTTATATTTGTTTTTGCCTTATTATTTTAATAAAGTAGTGAACTTAACATTTATTTTTTATTCATGACATGTTAAAAATATTATCATGTAATCTTGACAACAAATTGTACTTTTTATTTCGAGTAAAATCTATAATATATCTGATCGTATAATCGTACACCTACAAACCTTTCTCAAACTACAAAACCTTTCTCAATAATCGAAAAAGCTTCAGGTTGGATTCTGGAGGTCGATTCGGTCTCTAAGCAGTATAAATTCCCTGAAAGTCTCGGATACACAGCCCTCCATCCAGATATAACTCTTTACTCTCTATCTCGGAAGGTGGCCCTTATCGTAGAATTAACTGTTCCATGGGAATCAAATATCCCAAAAGACCACGAGTACAAATTAAATAAATACCATGATCTTGCAAATGCCGTAACCCAGAACGGCTTCACTGTTCACCTTCACGCGGTGGAAGTTGGCGCTCGTGGCCTGCCAGCTAAATCTCTATTTTACCTCTTTAAAGATCTTGGTCTTTCCAGACAAATAATCAACTCTTTCCTAGAAAAATTATCTAAAACCGCGATTTGAACATCTCAAATTCTATGGCTTCGAAGGGGGAGTGAATGGATGGTAAGGTGGTCGCTCACATGTGGCAAGACAGCTGTCCTAAACCTACCACTGCTCACCCCACAGATGTGTAAAAAATAGTATTATGTTTGGCCCGACTCCGGTCGGTGAATTCCATGGCAGCTCCGTTTGTATTTTATTTATTTGTATTATATCTTTTTTTCTGTATTATTTATTGACTAGTAACTTGACTATTTTAATTACTACTTCTTATTACTGGCTTTTTATTTTATGTTTATTTTGTTAATTATTACCTCTAGTTGTTAATTATTATTGTTAATTATTATTGTTAATTATTATGTTAGTTTTCTATATTTACAGATTATCATTGCAATTTTAATCTTGTTATATTTTATTATTATTATTTTAATAATATTTTAACTGAATATATTTTGATTGCTTTATTACTTTTTTAGTTTTCAACATGATTATGAATTAGGTATTATATATCATTAAAATAACTCTTGAAATTTATACTACGTATTTATTAGAGTTATTAGATTTACTTTATTATTTTTTTTACTTTTTCTTTTTCTCAGTAATAGTACTTTAATAAGTGTGCGCACAATATAAAACTTACAAGTGACCTAGTCGAGTCTACCTTGGTACAGGCTTCGGCCTAGTTAGGCAGACTTTGTGAACAATGTTTTGGAAAATTACTTACGAAAATAAATTTATTCTTATTCTGTTTCTTATTTATACTGGCCGTATCTAGTTTTAAGATCCACAGCACTTCCTCTGTTTTAGTAACCTGTATCTAATAGTTTTTTTTCTATAACCACGCTTTTAACGATCGTATTCTCATTAATCGCATTATATTTTTCTTCATTTTACTTTTTTGCCCTAGTGGTTATAGCACATGACTATTCAGATATATTTTGTACGATAGTTTCCAAGCACTTTAGAATTAGCACTTTTGCGGCTACGAATGTTTGTGCTGTAACTCGACCACATTTGATTTGAGTTCGTAGTCATCAGTAATGTTTTGGGAGATATTTAGTGTATAGGTTTACAATAAGTACAATACAATACAATTCAATCAACTACTCCAGTAGATAGGCATTCCTACACTTGAATGCGCCACAAAATTAAATGCTTAAATTTTAATTATTAAAAACATAACTATCACGATAGTTGTAATGGCTGTAATATTATATTCAATATTACCTACTTACAAATAATAAAAATATACTAATGTCATTAAATAGTAAAAAAGAATAATATATTAAAATAGAAATGCAAATTCTATGTAGAATAATCAACGAAAAATAATTTTATTGTCAATCCAGCAATATGCCTTCGTATTTTTTTAATATAAATAGATGTATACTTCTGATAGAGATGTCTACGAACCCAAAAATGGTTTTATCACCACTCATTTTCTGGTATGTAAAAGCCTTTTGTTCTCGCATCTATGAATATGAAATATAGAAATAGAAATATGTATTTATTGTCCGAAATTGTGGTGGTACATTTGTGGTGATAATGCGTAATATTATGTCTCTCACAATCACCTGTTATTATAACAGATTGACAAATTTACTTATCTGCTAATTTTGTAATTTCTTATTAAAAAATGTCTTTATTCCACTGGTTTGCCTATCCTACTAATATTAGGTATAAACGCGAAAGTTTGTAAGAATGTATGTATGGATGTTTGTTACTCTTTCACGAAAAAACTACTGAATGGATTTTGATGAAAGTTTACAATAATATAGCTTACACATCAGAATAACACAGAGACTATAATTTATAAAGATGTAGTGTGAATTATCCAAAATATAACGATAAGTGTCAAGTAAGTAGAAAAAAATCTGCCATCTGCGAGCTATTTTGGCGTGCGCCGCAATAACCGTTAGAGTTACACGTATATAATGCACTAGCTGCGCCCCGCGGTTTCAACCGCGTGGTGATGGAAAATTGTGATAATGATGATAGAATGTGATAAGTAGATAGAATTTCAATGTTTTTATATTATTCTGCTATTCTGCGAAAAATTGACGAAAATATAAAGTACTTTCTATCATCATTATCACAATTTTCCATCACCACGCGCGTGAAACCGGGGGGCGCAGCTAGTAATATCTAAATCAAATCAATATTAATTCGTTATGTTCATTGAATGGCCTGAAATACCATTATAAAAAAAATACATTAAAAATATAAACAGACCGGGTAAGTAGCACTAATAGTAGAAGACATTTAATAAAAATAATTCACCAATAATTAAAAAAATAAAGAAAAAAATCAGAAATCAAGAAATAATCAAAAAAATCGCTTGTCTATAAAGTCGGTTTACTGACGATAGTTGTAGGTGACAACGTCATAAGAAAATACTGATGGAATGGTTGCATTTGAAGCAGTTTCATTTAAGATTCTGATATTGTTTATTACAAACACCCAAAAATGTATGCTTTATACTCACCGATTTGACTACAACATGTAAATGTATTATTGTATAGCAGTATAATTGTTTATTGTTTAAAGTTTATTGTTTTTTTTAATTTGAAAGTTTGAAATCTCAAACTGTTAAATAACGGTTTGAGAAGCGTTTGAGCACGCTGCACCATCTAGCGGTAGGTAATACGTCGTAAATAAACAATATCAGCGACATTTTACCAACCGCTAGATAGCGCATCGTAATGAATAGCTTTCATACTTTTTTATTTTTTTTTTAATAAAAGTTGCTTATTTCGTTGCACTTCGTTGTACCCACAAGAAAACTGTCCGTTCAGTAATAACATTCCGTATATCAAGAATACATATAAAATTATGTCAAGAATTTAAATCAATCTAGTGATTTTCATTCGTACTATTTTAGACTGAGGTTAGTAAATAATTGTTGTCGCAACCGGTAGATGGCAGCATTTATATTGAATAATAAATATAATAAATGGAACGCCTCAGAGCGAGGTAACGCCGCATGAGTCATGTTTTTTCGTGCGTGCAGCCAGCTCCATCGAATTATAAGACGTTGTCACGTCAAAATCCGCCTATAAATACGAAATGTATATAATTTAAAATGTGTAATCTTCCTCCTAATTGAATTATCGTGAAAAAATATGCCGTGTCGTTTGCTATGATCCCGTATTTGATCCACCAGAATATGATAATATCATCTGTAAATTTTATTTTATTTTACAGGCGCCCCTACTGGCCATGACTATTGAGGAGCCGATGCCAGTCGCCGCTGTAGACGGGTTACCAGGCGCCGCCAGTGGCTGGTTACCAGGAGCCGCAGTCGCCGGGTTACCAGGCGCCGGGTTACCAGGCGCCGGTAGCGGCGGGTCACTAGTCGCCGACAGATTAATCGGCCGCTGATAGTTCAACAGTCTGATAGACGGCGGCGGTGGCCTACTTGTCTCTCCCAGCTGTCTCTTTTACTAACTTACCTCTAGTTTAATTTCCTATAATTGATATTTCCTATTATTATATATGTGATTCATTGACTCAAAGTTTATATAATAAAGGTCAGTCTTTTTATTTTACAAGCTTTTATTTACCTTGCAACATTCGTTGTTTGTTTTGTTATCATATGTTTTGTTGTCATATGTGTTGTTGTCATTTTTTGTCATATGTTGGTTTTTTTGGTCAAATCTTGTAAGCTGAATTAGAACACTTCCTCTTATCCTATGAAGTTCAAATTTTACTTGTTGGTTTAGTTTTGATGACATTGCATTTTTATGGTGAGCATGACCTGATTATGCACCCAGAATCGCCTTCCGACGAGGCTACTCTTCTACGGCCAACAGCACATACACACAATTTTGTGTACGTTTGTGTACTCTGTACAAAATTGAATTTTGTGATACTCCGCCCACGATGATATGCAAACGTTCGGAAAGTCATCAACCTCTACCCGCGCATATTGCTAACCAAAGGCGTTATTTATATATTTAAATGTAATAATGTTTAAAATAAAATTTCAAGAAGCCGAATTGGAGTCCATACTCCATGAAGATTCGAGTCTGATGCTGGAAAAGATAAGTGAAATGCCTAATATTCATCCCTCAACCGTTTCGAGACGTTTAAAATCTATAGGAGTCATTCAAAAGGAAGGGCATTGGGTTCCTCACGAGTTGAAGCCGAGAGACATCGAAAGTCGTTTCATAACTTGGGAAATGCTCCTTCGCCGTCAAAAAAGATAAGGTTTTCTCCACCGAATAATCAACGGCTACGAAAAGTGGATCTTTTACGAGAACCCCAAACGCAAAAAATATCGCTCGTACCCCGGTGAATCACTTCCATCGATCTCAACAGCCACGCCGAAGAGAGACATCCGCGGATCCAAGGTAATGCTTTGCATTCGGTGGGACCAAAAGGGTGTCATCTATTACGAGCTGCTGAAACCGGGAGAAACCATCACGGACGATCGCTATCGAGCTCAGCTCAAGAATTTGAGCGATGTTGTGAAGATAAAACGGCCGGAATACGCTAAAAGGCACGATAAGGTAATTTTCCAGCATGACCATGCTCGACCACTCGTCGCGACGCAGGTCAAGAACTTCCTGGAAACTCTTCGCTGGGACATCCTACCTCATCATTGTGCCATCCGACTACTATTTGTTCCGGTCAATGGCCCATGGCCTTTCCGAGCAGCGCTTCCAGTCTTTCGAGGATATTGAAAAATGGCTGGATTGGTGAATAGCCTCCAAGGACGAAGACTTCTTCCGCCGGGGAATCTGTCTCTTGCCAGAAATATGGGAGGACGTCATAGCTAGCAATGGACAATACATTGAATGAAATGCACTTTCCAATTTGCTTCGAAATAAATGTTCAATATTACAAAAAAATCGATGTTTTCAATTCAAAGACCTAATAGAATACATACAACCAATGCAGACAAAGCGTAAGCGAGACTGTACACACACCTTCAATTCTTAGGTCCCAGCAAATGTTACTATCTAATATTTTTCTAACAATACGACAATTTCCAAAACTTCATCCTTTAAATTATCTAGTAATTTCTTGGAGTCTGATGGTGTTCTTTTTGTGTTTTGAAGGTTTGCTTTTCTATCCTTTACATTATCCCAGCTGATTGAGTCAGCGGAACTGATGCCACCATCATCCACCAATTAGTGAATTTGATGGACTTCTTATTGTTGCACACTTTCTCCTCTATTCTGGAGCCATCCCATTCCAATGAATCGATAATTTCCTCCTTTCTATCAGCTACCCATAGATGACCCCGACGATCTTTTTGATTAGTATAATGTCTTCTTTCCAATCTTGTATCTCAGTAGAAATTCCTTTATTTCATGACGCTTATAGTTCCCTCTCTTCACTGTAGACCATCTGTAGGGCCATCTAGACCTTTCGGAAACCTCGTTGCTTTCTCACTTTGCAAGACTTGCGTCCTTGCAAAGTGCGGCTAAGTAAGGCTAGAAATAGTTTCCTGTATCAGTCCAATATATTTTATAACAAGATTTCATTGTGCGTCAGGGGTCTTGGAGACGTTCAATTTAAGAGCGAGGTCCAGGATATGCTTATTAATAACCCAATGTATTCTGTTAAGGACTTTGAGAGTATTGATTTTCCTAATCTTCCATATTATTTATATTACAATCTTTTCTTATTTTTGTTTTCTAATTTTGATTATTTACATTACTAAATACATTCATTGATTATCAAAGATGAATTATAAAGATGGATGACTATTTCTATTGCGACATTGTTATTGATTTAATTTTATATTTTTTATAATTTTAATTTTACTGTTTTATAACCGACTCTTCGTTTTATATTTTGACTATCTGCAGTATTTTAGCAGTTCCAATTATTTTAAAAAAGATCTTAAATCTTCATTTTAAATTGAAATATTAATTGTTTTACAATTAAAAAATCCATAGGTCACACAGAAAGAGTAGAAAAAAGCAAACAATTTATGACTTACTTTAGATTGCGAACTGACATATTAAATATCAAGTTCATTAGTAATAAAATAGTATAATGTACAGAAATTTAAAAAATCACTACGGGCACTACGGGCAAAGGGACGCCCAGGTCCGTGATAAATTCAAATTAAATTACCGCTGTAATACAACAGGTAGAAGCCGCGTAAGCGTCTTCGAACCCATAACCAGTCGGAAGATCAGAGGTATCCTGAAGGTTAATTCCAGGCGGAGATATCCTTCCGAAACAGGTAGTTAAGGGGTGAGGCTGCCACCTAATTACCAGTTTTGTCTTCTACGCTGATCCCACGGCTGAAAGAATGATTACATATCGTGATACCAGCCTGGGGGGACGGGTTCGCCCGTTGTAGTCAACACCGCCCTACTGAAGATGAAAAATATTCTTTTTAGCGTTCAGGTATTATAAATGGTCCTCGGCATATTCACAAGATCACACACGTTGGTCCGAATATTTTTGTAATAACATTAAAAACAAAGACGACGACGTTTTAATTGAATTAAATACTATTCAGAAATGGAATATAATATTGATCATCGTATTAAATTAGCACAACATTCGAATAGCCTTATACGTGGCATCGATAACAATATTTCTGGGAGGTTTCATTCTGTAGTTGCACAATATGTTGTTTATTTTGCCTGTTCTGTTTAAATTAGTCGATATTTTTTGGTCACTTAATGTTCTGTTTTGTAGAAATTATCGATAGCATTGGCTACAGCCAGATTCATTCCATTTAACTGCATCTAAAACGAAGATTCAAACTGTGCTTTCTGGAAAATGCATGATCGCCTTTTGCGCATGGAATTCTTTATTCTCTTCTGTATGAACGGCTTTTATTTGTCTCTTTATTAATTTTAATGCCCACCAACCGACCACGATGGAAACTATTGTGGGGTGCAACGAAACCGCTCTATTATTGATGTTTATTTATGCGAATTTATACTATGTTGATATTATTATTATTAATTAAGCAAAACAGCGTTTTTGGTGGCCAATAAGAGATGTCTACCTATTATTGAGGGATAATGTAGCTACAAGGAGCATAGGGCGCCAGGCCACCAGGCGCTGGGCGGTTCGCTGGTTGTGCAAGCAGATCCTGTACCGGAAACGGGCTTCTGCGCGGCGAATTTTACGGGAGTACAGGGTAATCGCTTGAGAGGCTGGCTGCTCACTCAAGTAAGTTTGTCGGAGACGGGTCGTGGGGAAAACTCTCAGGGCGCGCGAATCTGCGCGCTATTTAAAGGTGCGATGTCCTGCGTGAAGTGAGACTCGCCTTGATGAGGCGTCCGGTATATGGAGAGGGAAGAGTTTAAAATCTGGTGAAATTCTGCGTTCCAAATGTCGAGATGCAACTATATTTTTTCTACTTTATTTCTGGCTCGTAAACTGTCTGCGCTCGGCTGGCGGCGACAAAACAGAAATCGGCGGGGCCGTGATCAGCGCCCTCTCGACGGGCGAACCGACTACTACGGGGTACTATGATTCACTCCGCGGCCGACAGATGGCGCTTTGCGGGAGGCGACGTCTGCCCAGGAGACTGACTAGTCGTGTTATAAAAATAAAATGTGGAATTATACGGAATGGGAATATACCTCAAAGGAAATTAGGAAAATCAAATAAAGTCTGGGATATTAAATAAATGAGAAAATTGATAATTATAATTGGGAATGGACGAGGAAGATGCCACAGATGGGAACGGCAAATTATAATTGACAGACTAATTGAGGAAGGAAGATAGAATATATTTAGGTAAGGTAATTAGAGGGAGTAGGTATATGACGGAAGAGGATAATTAAATATATATTTCTCCTTTTATTTTGTGTGTTTTCTTTTTACCCCTTTTCCCTTCAAAAAAATAAATGAAATTATACTCAATGTTGAAGTGGTTTAAAATATGCGCTTTATTTCTTTATGACATATGGAAGGTAAATCAAAGAAAAAGTATTGAAGACGAATATTCTTAATTATATTTTCCAGTCTTATCTTATCAACGAGAAAAACGTAAATCGAGCCTAATAAGATATTTAGGATAATATTCAAAGTTGTATTTTACGGTTTTATTCTACAACAGAGGAGAACGTAAGTCAACATAAAGAAAATATTTAAAATGGTATTTAAAATTATATTTTGCAGTTTATTTCACGAAGAAAACATGTAAATCAAATATGGAAATGTTAAAAACAATGTTTAAAAGAATTTATATTTTATAGTTTCCTTTATGGAAGAGGAGAACGTAAATCAAGATAATAAAAAAATGTTTAAAACGATATTTACAAGAATTATATTTCACAGTTTCCCTTATGGGAGAGGATAACGTAAATCAAAATAATAAAAATGTTTAAAACAATATTTACAAGAATTATATTTTACAGTTTCCCTTATGGGAGAGGATACCGTAAATCAAGATAAAACGATGTTTAAAAAATAATATTTAAAATTATATTTTCGGTTTCCTTTTATGGAAGAGGAAAAGTAGATCAATATATAAATGTTAAAAAAAACAATATTTAAATTTATATTTTACAATTTCCTTGTATGGAGGAGGAAATGTAAATCGAAATAACAAAAAATATTTTAGAACGATGTTTAAAATTATATTTTTACAATTTTATTTTACGACCTTTCACCCCTGCGGGTTATGACCATTATTTCTAATCTCGCTCTTTTATGGCGAATGCTAGTATTAATTTTTGTTTTTTTAGAAATTAGGATTGCTTATACTAGTATCGCACCGTACCTATTGCACCAATCTTACCGGAACACGTAAGAATTTTTATAAGTTTTATTTGGGTATGTTATAAAGAATTTCTAGGGGTACCTATTTCAGCGTATGGGAAATCACCATTGTAATAAATAAGGTACTTATTAATTAAAATTTTTATATGCGAGGTAGTCACGTTCCTCCGAAAGAACCCTAGCCAAACTCCGTCTACCTTATGTCCGGTTTGTACAGCCGGTTTTATATATATAATTTAATTATTTCTTACATGGAGAAATGGGGAAATTGAAAGAACCAGGAACAGAAAATATGAAATCAAAATGTGTGAGCCCCAACCGGGTTGTGTCGCGCTACCTCTCTTGAATAATGAAGAAGAATATATTGGCTATTTTTCTATATAATTAAATATTTATATGGCCCTACGGCCTGCCAAATTACAAAACGAATACCCCAGTATTCCTATCTAAATAATGAGATCTAATTATATAAAGACAATGAACATGATATATGCTATGAAAATAATTTCCAAAAAAAATAAAGAGAGAATTTGATCCTAAAATTTAATCGAAGAAAGGAGAAGAATTAACATAAAAAAGAAAGGCAAAAAAAAACCAGTCCCCGAACCGAACGGTGCGTTTTCTGTAATGACGGAAAAACACCTTATAGTTTCTGGAGACATGAGCTAAGTATCCTCTATATATAATTAAATTCCTACCTTGGAAATCTGAGCACTGAATTTAACACATTAAAATTCTTTTTAAAATCCGTACAAACTAGAGTGATTCGAAGTAGGGTTTTCTTCTATCTGAGCGGCGGCCCGAGGCGAACCCGCCCCGGACCGCTCACAACCCAAAAGTAATGACCGGCGAGTATATTTCTTTGGACGGCTTGCGATTATCGGATACGATTTCTACCTACCTAATGGCCTTCTAGAATATTCCAAAATGCATTAGTGCGTAGAGCGCGTCTGAATTTATTTATAGAGAGCGTTTGGCACTCATTGTTTGACTTTAATTATTTTAGCTTTTATTTATTTATGTTTACTATTATTTATTACTTATGAGAGGAAAGGACACATCGTAGATGGTTGCAACACAGGGTGTTGCAATGCCGGCTTGGTGAGAACACATGCTATCGCTAATGCTACAGTGCTACGCAGGGCGCTACGCCGCCCTCGATCATACATCACGATGCCTAGTAAGAAGCTAACACGTTTTACTAATTTAATAGGTTTGAGAGATATGATAATGAATGGGTTGTTGTATTCCGGTAAGTTTGGTTGTCACTAACAAATGTGGCGGCTGGTACGGATGCGACTTACAAAATTAATAAATGAAGACGTAGACGCCGCCGGTTGCGAAGTTGCGCGGAGGTGAAGAGCTGCGGTGAAGCGTTGGCCGAGGTCCATCAGCTGGGATGTTCAGTCTTGTAACATGATAACAAAAAAAGTCTGATATTAGTGGGATGTCCGACTGGGACGTGCGGAATCCTGCAATTGATTAAGCCTGCTATTGCGGCTTGTAGATCCTTGTATGGAATTTGTAAAATGAACTTCTAATTTGACTGGAATTAATGTACAATTCCTCGTACACTAGTGTTTCTGGAAAAATGCACTTTACACAAAGTTATTGTCTTTCTTGACACTCAAAACAAAATATAGTTGTAGTCCATTGCTAGTATACTATACATATGAAGGTGCGATACTCGTATTCTATGATGTCGTGTCCGTGTGTGGACGCGAGACGCTGCAGTAACCGTGTAGGTGTAGACACCTGGCTACGCCGGCCCTGTGCGTAGACTGCTACGAGCGCGCGTTCTGGCCTTGGTGGCGAACTGCGCGATCGCCAGCGCGTAGCTGTCCTCAGCCTGCGCGGTCTCTCGCCGAAATAGCTGACGGAGAGTCGTGCCCCTGCGCGAATGCGAACGCTACAGCGACCGGGCGGGTGTAGTCGCCCAACTGTGCCGGTCCTGTGCGTAGGCTGCAACGATCGCGCGATCCAGCCCTTTCGGACGATCTGCGCGACCGCCCCGCGCGGCTGCCTTCGGCCTGCGCGGGTTCTTCCGTACAGCTGACGGAGTCCGTGGGATGCTCCGCAGTGGTTGTGGTGAAGTGTGTTCAAATGTCGACTGGAAGCTGCTCGAAAACTGGACCTCGGGACGCTCCTCCTCTTCTTCTTTCTTCTTTCTTCTTCCGCCGGGGACTGGTTTTTGGGGTTTGGTAATTACTATTGCTAGGTGTGCTCATTTACTTACTAAGAATATCTTTTTTTTTTTTTTACGTCTTTGCTGACTGATCTATAGCTTATAAATCCCGATTATTACTATTTCCTAAACTACGTACGTAGCGCGATCGCAATCTGGTTAGGTATTCACGGCTTATGGGCCGGTTTATTTTTTCTTCAAAACAGGGACAAATATAAATAAATGAATCAAAATGAAAATATGTCGAATAAATTCCTGATATTTGAATTTTAACAATAGTTGTTTTGGGTTCGGAGTCTCTGAATGGTGCGTGACCACCTTTGTTCGTTACAAGCAGATAAATAGAGTTAAAAAATTTTATATGGGGAAATATTATAAGGACTTGAGATTTGTCACTATCCTTGAGTGTACAGAATCTGTTTTTGTTTGATCTTTATTTTGGTATAGCCGAGCTTTTAGTGTCAGGGCCACCGTTTAAAGTCAATGTGTACCATTGTATAATCGTTACTTGCTTGTACCCCAGTAAGGTGAAACGATTCACATCAGTGTCGAGATACTAGCTTGTACTTTTGGATTTTAATCCTGTGTGAACGAGTCAATACGATATAAACATAGTCGCTTTGTTATGCGATTAATCAAACTAAAATAAATGATCTATTTGTTTATAACAAAGATAGAAAATAGTGTAGGTGTAATATTTTGATTTTCCATCAAACGGGTTTTCCTAACGCGGTTTTTTCATACTCCTTTCGTTCATCTCGTACAAAACCTTCCTTCCATTTCTCCTTTCATACTTCACCTGATTGTGTCAAACTTGTTTCTTACCCTATTGTTAGTTTGAGTTTTGATTATGATTTTATAGTTGAACTTGGTTTTCAATGTATGTTTATATTGTGGTGAGTCGAGGTGATTTAATACATAGGTACTGGGATTTGTGGAATATATATTTATAAGTTTGAGATATATACATATGTTTTAATAGATTTTCTCACGACCAATATTTGTGGGATTATATAGAAAGAATAAATAATGATAAGTATATAATTAGACTACGTCGTGTTCATTTTGCGTTTCGCTAGGCGCGTCCTGACACGTTCGTCTGGAGGAAGCACTCTTTGAGTGGCATTCCATATTTGTAAATAAATAATAATAAAAAAATAAGAAAACTCCTTCTCCTCTTGTCCCCTCCGGTTTTAACCTCGGATTGTGGAGCAAGTTTGCACATTGTGCGCTCAAAATATTTTATATTAAAAAATTGTTCGTTCATGAACATAAAAAAATGGTAAAATTAAAATTGCATTGTTTACCCAAATTGATTTGTACCTAGCCTGGTTTTAACCTCAGGAGTCGGCGTTTTATCTTATAAGGGATTCCATATGCTTTGTAAAAAAATAATAAATATTGCACTTTTTTAGTCACCGTTTAGGGTGGTTGTATGGTGTTGCTAACCCGTAATTTTAATACATTATAGAACAAAGGTCATATTTTGGTCGTGAGTATAATATTGTTATTTTATTTTTTGAGAAAATATATTTGTTAATTTGTTATGTTCTCTGCTTGACGAATCACAATCATTCTTCAGATTGTTCTCGCCAAAGCTGGTTATTTTTGCCGGCTTTGGTGAGAAAAAAAAAATTTAAAAAAAAAAGTTTTGTGCTTGTATTTTGAGTTTTAAAAATATTTATATATGTCTTATTTTTTATGTGGCGTGTATGTGTTTGTGTAAGTGTGTTGCTGTGTTAATAAAGTGTTTAATCACTTATTATATATTGTCAAACATGTTTTTCCTTTCTTTTACCGGTCCACGGAGCTCAGATCGAGACCCACCCCAAGAGTATTTTAGTACTTAGCGACTTTCGGAATAAAATGTATTATTTTCCCTTGCGTAACTGTTTCCCTAGGAGATAGTATGAATTTAGTTTTTTAGACATTGTCGTTAGCCTTTAAATAAATGTCTGACATGAAAAATTCCTTTGTTTTTACCTGTTTCGTCCTCTAGTTCGTACGCGGTTCGCGATTTACGCGCTACAACCTTGCATTTTATGTATCTAGGTGCAAGTTTGCTTGAAAAGAAATCTATTTTCCTAGATAGAGTGTGATTTTTTGCCCACACAGTATCTCCAGGAGCTAGACGCAGATCTTTCCTCCTTAAATTGTACCTGTTCGCGTTGTTTTTAAATGACTCAAGTAATTTTTCTTGGACAATGTCATAAGTGTCAGCCAGGCTTTTTAGACCTTCGGCGAATTTTTCCCTGCCTTCTATGTCTAATTCATTTTCATTTTCCGGAATGAAGCTTTTTATGTTATGGTACCGGCCATCAATAATCATCTCTCTCCCAAACATGAGATAAGATGGAGAAAAGCCTGTAGTTAGATTAACGTGCGAATTAATGGCGTTTTGGATTTTCCCCAGAAATTCTACCCATTTTCTCTGGTCTTTTCCTACCAAAATTGCGAGAGACGTCTCTATGGTCTGGTTATACCTTTCTACAACATTCGATTGGGGAGCATAATTGCATCCGAAAAACAAACGGGGAATTTTGTACTTTTCGGCGAACGATTTGAATTTGCGCGACTTGAAGTAGCTGGCGTTGTCTAATATGATAACGGCCGGTGTGCCGAATTGTAGGAAAATGCTGTTTTCGAGGTGTTTCGTTATACTTTCTGATGTTGCTTTTTTTAGAGGGAATAACCAACAATACTTGGAGAATATGTCTACCACGGATAGAATATATGTATTTCCTCCAGTAGAACGAGGCAACGGTCCCACAAGGTCAATGCTGATAGTGTGCATTGGTCTGCTCACCGCCTTGGGTGTTATCATAAGTCCATGGGGTGGCGTGGTTTTGATCTTATGTGCCATACATATATCACAGTTTTTGATATAGGATTTCACCTGACGAGACATTCTTGGCCAAAAGTATTGCGATTGTAATTTTTTTAGCGTTTTAAAAGTACCGAAATGCGATGCAAATTCGCCGCCGTGAGTTTCTTTTATGGCGGTTTCCTGCTCATTTTCTTTTAATACTAGTTTCCACGGGCTTAGCAAGTCCTCTCCTTTTTTAGTCGGTACGTATTTGTATAATTTCCCATTTTCCAACCTGTAGTCGGGAATTGACGTCGGATTTTCTTCAAGATTTTTTTATTATTTTGTCATACCAATTTTCTTCTTCCTGAGTGGATATCACATCACATGGGATCCTGGATAACGCGTCTGCCACCACGTTTAGTGTTCCCTTTCGATGAATAATCTCCATGTCATATTGAGATAAAATGGTAGACCATCTTGCTAAACGCCCAGAGGGATTGTCTATACGCGTGAGCCATCTTAAGGATGAATGGTCGCTTATCACTTTGAAGTGAGCCCCATCTATGTATTCTTTATAGTGCTGAACAGCCTTCAAAACTGCCATAAGCTCTTTTTCTGTAACACTGTAGTTGCGTTCTGTTGCAGATAGAGTTTTTGAAAAATACGAGATTGGATGGTCAAATTGGTCTTCCTCGGAAAATTGTGTTAAAGCCGCGCCAATTGCCTTGTCGCTAGCGTCGCATGCAATGGTGAACTCTTTGGAAAAATCTGGGCATACGAGAACTGGGGCTGTTGTCAGTGCGTTTTTAAGTTCGACGAACGCAGCCTCAGCTTCCTCGTTCCATTCGAATTTTATTTTTGAGTCGCGTTTCCCACCTGTTAATTTGCATAGCGGTTCGGCTATTTTTGCGTAGTTTTTTACGAATTTTCTATAATAACCGGATAGACCGAGGAAACTTCTTACCTCTTTGATTTTTGTTGGACGTGGAAAATTGTTGACACAACTGATTTTTTCCGGATCTGTTCTTAAACCTTGGCGGTCTACTACGTAACCTAAATATTTGAGTTCCGAACGACCGAACTCGCATTTTTTTAAATTTATTGTAAGTCCTGCTTCTTTTAAACTTAGTCTGACGCGTTTTAAAGTTTCTATATGTTCCCTGAAATTAGGTGATGCTACAATTAAATCATCTGCATAGGCGAATACGTGATTATCGTATTCGGGCCCAAAGATTAGATCCATTAAAGCTTGTAAGTCTGCAGCTGCGTTGCACAAGCCGAAAGCTAAGCGTTTATAGGCGTATAACCCTTTGCCCGGCACCGCGAAAGCTGTTTTGCAGATGGATGATTTTTCCATAGGAATTTGCCAATATGCTTTTGATAAATCTATGGACGATAAGTACTTAGCATTCCCTAGTCTGTCTAGGATTGTCTTCGAGGATACCATGGGATACCTATTTTTTCGAGTGACGGAATTTAATTTCCTCGAATCGAGGCAAACGCGTGGCGTCCCGTCTTTTTTTGTGACTACCACTACAGGTGAGCACCACGGAGATCTTATGGGTGTTATTACTCCCATTTTTAGCATCTCGTCAATTTCCTCCTTGACTAATTTTTCCTTAGCGTGAGAAAGTGGATACGGACGCTGGCGAATTGGATCCCCTGACGTTATTATTTTGTGCTCGATTAGATGAGTTTTTCCTAGACCGTTTTTTTCGAATGAAATGTCCTCAAATGAACAGATAACTTTTTGTAACTCGTCCCGTTGTTCGGGAAGTAAATTTTGCCAGTCTATTATGTGTTTTACGCGGCTTTCATTTATTTGAGACAGTTGGATATTGTATTTATAATCGACAGAAATTTTCACATCGAAAGTTTGCAGAAAATCTATACCTAAAATGAACTCTTTTGTTATTGTAGGACATACTAGAAAGTTGACATTTTTTGTTATGGATTTGTATCGAACAGGAAGTGTTACAATACCTAATACCTGTTGATCTTTTCCGTCCGCCGTAGATAACTGAGTTTCTGTTTTTCTTAATTTTGTGTCATTTTTACATATTTTTTTATGGGTATTTAAACCTATTATGCAAATTGAACATCCTGTATCGACTAAACCCTGGTATTCCGCGTCCCAAATTTTGAATTTTGCATAAGGCCTTGTATCTAGGTGGTCGCTTAGGGCGGTGACTATGTGTTTCTCCACTTTACCAGTTACACCCCTGAACTGTGAAAGTGGTTCGAAGCGTTTTTTGGCTGATTTGTATTCTGCCGGTTTTGTGAACGATTGCAATTGTTGCAATTTGAGGTTGAGACGTTTTGTGTTTTGCACTTGAAACATATTAGCATAGGATAAGTCCTGCATTGCCTAAAGTTGTGGCCAATTTTGTCGCATTTTAGACATGACTGATTTGCCCACGGGTTTCTTTGACGAAAATTTTCGTCGGTTTTCCCGTACTGTCTGTTTGTTTGAAAGTGCGGACGCGCGTGTTGAGCTCTATTGGTTGACGATATGTTCGCGCTTTGATGGTGTTCCTGCTCCATCGCATTTTCACCGTAGAAATTTCCTTCGGCGATATGGTGTCCCGGATATGCATTTTCCAGAGCTGCAACCTGTGGAACCTTCGTTGGCCTTGAATGTGAGCTGTTTCGCTGCGAAGTCGCGCTTGTAGTCTGCGATGACGCTGGCAGCATGTATTGCTCAAAGTTTTTCGCGACATCAAGTAAGTGCCCAATATCCGTTAGCCTTACTGTACCTAGCAACGTATGGTAAATGGGTAAAACGTTCATTTTTGCTACTTCTAAGATGACTCTGTCTGGTAATCTTGAAGTTAGCCTGGAGTTTAGGCAGTCTAACCTCGTAATGAAGTCGTCCATGTTCTCGTTAGAAGCCTGTTTGGTACTTCTGATCTCGTTCTCAAGTTTTGTCTCGTAGTTTAATTGCTCGTATTTGTTTATTAAAGCGGCCTTGAGTAGTTTCCAGCTGGTCGTGTAAGTCCTCACGTTTCTAAACCATCTCAGGGCTGAACCCTCCAGAAGGTCTGAAAATCCTTGAAGTAGTTCCTTTTCAGTGGTGCCCCTCGATTGAACCTTGTCCTCGACGTTTTCAATAAATTCCAAAACTTTTCCTGTGCCGTCAAAAGATATTTTCCACTTGAACAGAGTTGGTTGAGTATTACTCCTTCCGCTCGACTGGAAAATGTCGCTTGAGAAAGCTCTTTGTCGTGATATTTGCATTATTGCTGATTCGTTTAGGTGTTCCTCCATATTTTCCGAAGTTGGTGGCTGAAAACTTGATTTTGACGTTGCCGGTGCTGTTTCATTTTTTTCGGAGTTTTTCCTTGCCAAGTTGCTGTTTTCAGGATCTATGTGTCTAGAAGTGCTCTCATGAGCGTCCTGTTCTATGTTTTCCCGATTTGGAGAAGGTTGCCGATGTGATTTGTTTTTCCCGTTGAGAGATTCGTCGTCGAAATCGTAATTAGAGTTGTTTTTCTTTTTCGAATTTTTGGTTTTTCTTGGTGCCATTTTTTTTTTTTTTAGTAGTGACCCGGAAATGTGTGTTTTTTTTATTTTTTTCTACCTACCTACGCTACCTTTGGTTGCTAAGCCTGTTTGGCGCGTCGGAATCGATCTGTCTCCGCGGATAAATAATGACCAGTTTGTATTATGTGAAAACAATGTTTGAAAATGTACAAGATATGCGTGAACTTAAGGAAAATTATTGCTATAAAAGAAAATCGTTGTGTCTTGTGTGTGTGGTTCGGTAGGTTGGTTGACGGTGCGATGCGATAAATTTAAACTATTAATTTTTTAAAATGTGTTATACACAGTAAAATAGGGTGGGTGGGTGGGTTGTTGTACTTGTATTTTATTGATATATTGTTTGAAAAAAATTTTTGGGGTTGCCCCTGTGACAAAAAATAATTGAATGAATAAACGAAGTGAAGACTAGATAAGATAAATAATGGTAATAGGCCCCACGGTTGGGCCCAAAACTGCAACGAAACCGCTCTATTATTGATGTTTATTTATGCGAATTTATACTATGTTGATATTATTATTATTAATTAAGCAAAACAGCGTTTTTGGTGGCCAATAAGAGATGTCTACCTATTATTGAGGGATAATGTAGCTACAAGGAGCATAGGGCGCCAGGCCACCAGGCGCTGGGCGGTTCGCTGGTTGTGCAAGCAGATCCTGTACCGGAAACGGGCTTCTGCGCGGCGAATTTTACGGGAGTACAGGGTAATCGCTTGAGAGGCTGGCTGCTCACTCAAGTAAGTTTGTCGGAGACGGGTCGTGGGGAAAACTCTCAGGGCGCGCGAATCTGCGCGCTATTTAAAGGTGCGATGTCCTGCGTGAAGTGAGACTCGCCTTGATGAGGCGTCCGGTATATGGAGAGGGAAGAGTTTAAAATCTGGTGAAATTCTGCGTTCCAAATGTCGAGATGCAACTATATTTTTTCTACTTTATTTCTGGCTCGTAAACTGTCTGCGCTCGGCTGGCGGCGACAAAACAGAAATCGGCGGGGCCGTGATCAGCGCCCTCTCGACGGGCGAACCGACTACTACGGGGTATTATGATTCACTCCGCGGCCGACAGATGGCGCTTTGCGGGAGGCGACGTCTGCCCAGGAGACTGACTAGTCGTGTTATAAAAATAAAATGTGGAATTATACGGAATGGGAATATACCTCAAAGGAAATTAGGAAAATCAAATAAAGTCTGGGATATTAAATAAATGAGAAAATTGATAATTATAATTGGGAATGGACGAGGAAGATGCCACAGATGGGAACGGCAAATTATAATTGACAGACTAATTGAGGAAGGAAGATAGAATATATTTAGGTAAGGTAATTAGAGGGAGTAGGTATATGACGGAAGAGGATAATTAAATATATATTTCTCCTTTTATTTTGTGTGTTTTCTTTTTACCCCTTTTCCCTTCAAAAAAATAAATGAAATTATACTCAATGTTGAAGTGGTTTAAAATATGCGCTTTATTTCTTTATGACATATGGAAGGTAAATCAAAGAAAAAGTATTGAAGACGAATATTCTTAATTATATTTTCCAGTCTTATCTTATCAACGAGAAAAACGTAAATCGAGCCTAATAAGATATTTAGGATAATATTCAAAGTTGTATTTTACGGTTTTATTCTACAACAGAGGAGAACGTAAGTCAACATAAAGAAAATATTTAAAATGGTATTTAAAATTATATTTCGCAGTTTATTTCACGAAGAAAACATGTAAATCAAATATGGAAATGTTAAAAACAATGTTTAAAAGAATTTATATTTTATAGTTTCCTTTATGGAAGAGGAGAACGTAAATCAAGATAATAAAAAAATGTTTAAAACGATATTTACAAGAATTATATTTCACAGTTTCCCTTATGGGAGAGGATAACGTAAATCAAAATAATAAAAATGTTTAAAACAATATTTACAAGAATTATATTTTACAGTTTCCCTTATGGGAGAGGATACCGTAAATCAAGATAAAACGATGTTTAAAAAATAATATTTAAAATTATATTTTCGGTTTCCTTTTATGGAAGAGGAAAAGTAGATCAATATATAAATGTTAAAAAAAACAATATTTAAATTTATATTTTACAATTTCCTTGTATGGAGGAGGAAATGTAAATCGAAATAACAAAAAATATTTTAGAACGATGTTTAAAATTATATTTTTACAATTTTATTTTACGACCTTTCACCCCTGCGGGTTATGACCATTATTTCTAATCTCGCTCTTTTATGGCGAATGCTAGTATTAATTTTTGTTTTTTTAGAAATTAGGATTGCTTATACTAGTATCGCACCGTACCTATTGCACCAATCTTACCGGAACACGTAAGAATTTTTATAAGTTTTATTTGGGTATGTTATAAAGAATTTCTAGGGGTACCTATTTCAGCGTATGGGAAATCACCATTGTAATAAATAAGGTACTTATTAATTAAAATTTTTATATGCGAGGTAGTCACGTTCCTCCGAAAGAACCCTAGCCAAACTCCGTCTACCTTATGTCCGGTTTGTACAGCCGGTTTTATATATATAATTTAATTATTTCTTACATGGAGAAATGGGGAAATTGAAAGAACCAGGAACAGAAAATATGAAATCAAAATGTGTGAGCCCCAACCGGGTTGTGTCGCGCTACCTCTCTTGAATAATGAAGAAGAATATATTGGCTATTTTTCTATATAATTAAATATTTATATGGCCCTACGGCCTGCCAAATTACAAAACGAATACCCCAGTATTCCTATCTAAATAATGAGATCTAATTATATAAAGACAATGAACATGATATATGCTATGAAAATAATTTCCAAAAAAAATAAAGAGAGAATTTGATCCTAAAATTTAATCGAAGAAAGGAGAAGAATTAACATAAAAAAGAAAGGCAAAAAAAACCAGTCCCCGAACCGAACGGTGCGTTTTCTGTAATGACGGAAAAACACCTTATAGTTTCTGGAGACATGAGCTAAGTATCCTCTATATATAATTAAATTCCTACCTTGGAAATCTGAGCACTGAATTTAACACATTAAAATTCTTTTTAAAATCCGTACAAACTAGAGTGATTCGAAGTAGGGTTTTCTTCTATCTGAGCGGCGGCCCGAGGCGAACCCGCCCCGGACCGCTCACAACCCAAAAGTAATGACCGGCGAGTATATTTCTTTGGACGGCTTGCGATTATCGGATACGATTTCTACCTACCTAATGGCCTTCTAGAATATTCCAAAATGCATTAGTGCGTAGAGCGCGTCTGAATTTATTTATAGAGAGCGTTTGGCACTCATTGTTTGACTTTAATTATTTTAGCTTTTATTTATTTAT
This sequence comes from Micropterix aruncella, assembly GCA_944548615.1. NCBI lineage: Eukaryota > Metazoa > Arthropoda > Insecta > Lepidoptera > Micropterigidae > Micropterix > Micropterix aruncella. The sequence continues at coordinate 1,524,672 of OX155974.1, forward strand.
GTTTACTATTATTTATTACTTATGAGAGGAAAGGACACATCGTAGATGGTTGCAACACAGGGTGTTGCAATGCCGGCTTGGTGAGAACACATGCTATCTATAATGCTACAGTGCTACGCAGGGCGCTACGCCGCCCTCGATCATACATCACGATGCCTAGTAAGAAGCTAACACGTTTTACTAATTTAATAGGTTTGAGAGATATGATAATGAATGGGTTGTTGTATTCCGGTAAGTTTGGTTGTCACTAACAAATGTGGCGGCTGGTACGGATGCGACTTACAAAATTAATAAATGAAGACGTAGACGCCGCCGGTTGCGAAGTTGCGCGGAGGTGAAGAGCTGCGGTGAAGCGTTGGCCGAGGTCCATCAGCTGGGATGTTCAGTCTTGTAACATGATAACAAAAAAAGTCTGATATTAGTGGGATGTCCGACTGGGACGTGCGGAATCCTGCAATTGATTAAGCCTGCTATTGCGGCTTGTAGATCCTTGTATGGAATTTGTAAAATGAACTTCTAATTTGACTGGAATTAATGTACAATTCCTCGTACACTAGTGTTTCTGGAAAAATGCACTTTACACAAAGTTATTGTCTTTCTTGACACTCAAAACAAAATATAGTTGTAGTCCATTGCTAGTATACTATACATATGAAGGTGCGATACTCGTATTCTATGATGTCGTGTCCGTGTGTGGACGCGAGACGCTGCAGTAACCGTGTAGGTGTAGACACCTGGCTACGCCGGCCCTGTGCGTAGACTGCTACGAGCGCGCGTTCTGGCCTTGGTGGCGAACTGCGCGATCGCCAGCGCGTAGCTGTCCTCAGCCTGCGCGGTCTCTCGCCGAAATAGCTGACGGAGAGTCGTGCCCCTGCGCGAATGCGAACGCTACAGCGACCGGGCGGGTGTAGTCGCCCAACTGTGCCGGTCCTGTGCGTAGGCTGCAACGATCGCGCGATCCAGCCCTTTCGGACGATCTGCGCGACCGCCCCGCGCGGCTGCCTTCGGCCTGCGCGGGTTCTTCCGTACAGCTGACGGAGTCCGTGGGATGCTCCGCAGTGGTTGTGGTGAAGTGTGTTCAAATGTCGACTGGAAGCTGCTCGAAAACTGGACCTCGGGACGCTCCTCCTCTTCTTCTTTCTTCTTTCTTCTTCCGCCGGGGACTGGTTTTTGGGGTTTGGTAATTACTATTGCTAGGTGTGCTCATTTACTTACTAAGAATATCTTTTTTTTTTTTTTACGTCTTTGCTGACTGATCTATAGCTTATAAATCCCGATTATTACTATTTCCTAAACTACGTACGTAGCGCGATCGCAATCTGGTTAGGTATTCACGGCTTATGGGCCGGTTTATTTTTTCTTCAAAACAGAGACAAATATAAATAAATGAATCAAAATGAAAATATGTCGAATAAATTCCTGATATTTGAATTTTAACAATAGTTGTTTTGGGTTCGGAGTCTCTGAATGGTGCGTGACCACCTTTGTTCGTTACAAGCAGATAAATAGAGTTAAAAAATTTTATATGGGGAAATATTATAAGGACTTGAGATTTGTCACTATCCTTGAGTGTACAGAATCTGTTTTTGTTTGATCTTTATTTTGGTATAGCCGAGCTTTTAGTGTCAGGGCCACCGTTTAAAGTCAATGTGTACCATTGTATAATCGTTACTTGCTTGTACCCCAGTAAGGTGAAACGATTCACATCAGTGTCGAGATACTAGCTTGTACTTTTGGATTTTAATCCTGTGTGAACGAGTCAATACGATATAAACATAGTCGCTTTGTTATGCGATTAATCAAACTAAAATAAATGATCTATTTGTTTATAACAAAGATAGAAAATAGTGTAGGTGTAATATTTTGATTTTCCATCAAACGGGTTTTCCTAACGCGGTTTTTTCATACTCCTTTCGTTCATCTCGTACAAAACCTTCCTTCCATTTCTCCTTTCATACTTCACCTGATTGTGTCAAACTTGTTTCTTACCCTATTGTTAGTTTGAGTTTTGATTATGATTTTATAGTTGAACTTGGTTTTCAATGTATGTTTATATTGTGGTGAGTCGAGGTGATTTAATACATAGGTACTGGGATTTGTGGAATATATATTTATAAGTTTGAGATATATACATATGTTTTAATAGATTTTCTCACGACCAATATTTGTGGGATTATATAGAAAGAATAAATAATGATAAGTATATAATTAGACTACGTCGTGTTCATTTTGCGTTTCGCTAGGCGCGTCCTGACACGTTCGTCTGGAGGAAGCACTCTTTGAGTGGCATTCCATATTTGTAAATAAATAATAATAAAAAAATAAGAAAACTCCTTCTCCTCTTGTCCCCTCCGGTTTTAACCTCGGATTGTGGAGCAAGTTTGCACATTGTGCGCTCAAAATATTTTATATTAAAAAATTGTTCGTTCATGAACATAAAAAAATGGTAAAATTAAAATTGCATTGTTTACCCAAATTGATTTGTACCTAGCCTGGTTTTAACCTCAGGAGTCGGCGTTTTATCTTATAAGGGATTCCATATGCTTTGTAAAAAAATAATAAATATTGCACTTTTTTAGTCACCGTTTAGGGTGGTTGTATGGTGTTGCTAACCCGTAATTTTAATACATTATAGAACAAAGGTCATATTTTGGTCGTGAGTATAATATTGTTATTTTATTTTTTGAGAAAATATATTTGTTAATTTGTTATGTTCTCTGCTTGACGAATCACAATCATTCTTCAGATTGTTCTCGCCAAAGCTGGTTATTTTTGCCGGCTTTGGTGAGAAAAAAAAAATTTAAAAAAAAAAGTTTTGTGCTTGTATTTTGAGTTTTAAAAATATTTATATATGTCTTATTTTTTATGTGGCGTGTATGTGTTTGTGTAAGTGTGTTGCTGTGTTAATAAAGTGTTTAATCACTTATTATATATTGTCAAACATGTTTTTCCTTTCTTTTACCGGTCCACGGAGCTCAGATCGAGACCCACCCCAAGAGTATTTTAGTACTTAGCGACTTTCGGAATAAAATGTATTATTTTCCCTTGCGTAACTGTTTCCCTAGGAGATAGTATGAATTTAGTTTTTTAGACATTGTCGTTAGCCTTTAAATAAATGTCTGACATGAAAAATTCCTTTGTTTTTACCTGTTTCGTCCTCTAGTTCGTACGCGGTTCGCGATTTACGCGCTACAACCTTGCATTTTATGTATCTAGGTGCAAGTTTGCTTGAAAAGAAATCTATTTTCCTAGATAGAGTGTGATTTTTTGCCCACACAGTATCTCCAGGAGCTAGACGCAGATCTTTCCTCCTTAAATTGTACCTGTTCGCGTTGTTTTTAAATGACTCAAGTAATTTTTCTTGGACAATGTCATAAGTGTCAGCCAGGCTTTTTAGACCTTCGGCGAATTTTTCCCTGCCTTCTATGTCTAATTCATTTTCATTTTCCGGAATGAAGCTTTTTATGTTATGGTACCGGCCATCAATAATCATCTCTCTCCCAAACATGAGATAAGATGGAGAAAAGCCTGTAGTTAGATTAACGTGCGAATTAATGGCGTTTTGGATTTTCCCCAGAAATTCTACCCATTTTCTCTGGTCTTTTCCTACCAAAATTGCGAGAGACGTCTCTATGGTCTGGTTATACCTTTCTACAACATTCGATTGGGGAGCATAATTGCATCCGAAAAACAAACGGGGAATTTTGTACTTTTCGGCGAACGATTTGAATTTGCGCGACTTGAAGTAGCTGGCGTTGTCTAATATGATAACGGCCGGTGTGCCGAATTGTAGGAAAATGCTGTTTTCGAGGTGTTTCGTTATACTTTCTGATGTTGCTTTTTTTAGAGGGAATAACCAACAATACTTGGAGAATATGTCTACCACGGATAGAATATATGTATTTCCTCCAGTAGAACGAGGCAACGGTCCCACAAGGTCAATGCTGATAGTGTGCATTGGTCTGCTCACCGCCTTGGGTGTTATCATAAGTCCATGGGGTGGCGTGGTTTTGATCTTATGTGCCATACATATATCACAGTTTTTGATATAGGATTTCACCTGACGAGACATTCTTGGCCAAAAGTATTGCGATTGTAATTTTTTTAGCGTTTTAAAAGTACCGAAATGCGATGCAAATTCGCCGCCGTGAGTTTCTTTTATGGCGGTTTCCTGCTCATTTTCTTTTAATACTAGTTTCCACGGGCTTAGCAAGTCCTCTCCTTTTTTAGTCGGTACGTATTTGTATAATTTCCCATTTTCCAACCTGTAGTCGGGAATTGACGTCGGATTTTCTTCAAGATTTTTTTATTATTTTGTCATACCAATTTTCTTCTTCCTGAGTGGATATCACATCACATGGGATCCTGGATAACGCGTCTGCCACCACGTTTAGTGTTCCCTTTCGATGAATAATCTCCATGTCATATTGAGATAAAATGGTAGACCATCTTGCTAAACGCCCAGAGGGATTGTCTATACGCGTGAGCCATCTTAAGGATGAATGGTCGCTTATCACTTTGAAGTGAGCCCCATCTATGTATTCTTTATAGTGCTGAACAGCCTTCAAAACTGCCATAAGCTCTTTTTCTGTAACACTGTAGTTGCGTTCTGTTGCAGATAGAGTTTTTGAAAAATACGAGATTGGATGGTCAAATTGGTCTTCCTCGGAAAATTGTGTTAAAGCCGCGCCAATTGCCTTGTCGCTAGCGTCGCATGCAATGGTGAACTCTTTGGAAAAATCTGGGCATACGAGAACTGGGGCTGTTGTCAGTGCGTTTTTAAGTTCGACGAACGCAGCCTCAGCTTCCTCGTTCCATTCGAATTTTATTTTTGAGTCGCGTTTCCCACCTGTTAATTTGCATAGCGGTTCGGCTATTTTTGCGTAGTTTTTTACGAATTTTCTATAATAACCGGATAGACCGAGGAAACTTCTTACCTCTTTGATTTTTGTTGGACGTGGAAAATTGTTGACACAACTGATTTTTTCCGGATCTGTTCTTAAACCTTGGCGGTCTACTACGTAACCTAAATATTTGAGTTCCGAACGACCGAACTCGCATTTTTTTAAATTTATTGTAAGTCCTGCTTCTTTTAAACTTAGTCTGACGCGTTTTAAAGTTTCTATATGTTCCCTGAAATTAGGTGATGCTACAATTAAATCATCTGCATAGGCGAATACGTGATTATCGTATTCGGGCCCAAAGATTAGATCCATTAAAGCTTGTAAGTCTGCAGCTGCGTTGCACAAGCCGAAAGCTAAGCGTTTATAGGCGTATAACCCTTTGCCCGGCACCGCGAAAGCTGTTTTGCAGATGGATGATTTTTCCATAGGAATTTGCCAATATGCTTTTGATAAATCTATGGACGATAAGTACTTAGCATTCCCTAGTCTGTCTAGGATTGTCTTCGAGGATACCATGGGATACCTATTTTTTCGAGTGACGGAATTTAATTTCCTCGAATCGAGGCAAACGCGTGGCGTCCCGTCTTTTTTTGTGACTACCACTACAGGTGAGCACCACGGAGATCTTATGGGTGTTATTACTCCCATTTTTAGCATCTCGTCAATTTCCTCCTTGACTAATTTTTCCTTAGCGTGAGAAAGTGGATACGGACGCTGGCGAATTGGATCCCCTGACGTTATTATTTTGTGCTCGATTAGATGAGTTTTTCCTAGACCGTTTTTTTCGAATGAAATGTCCTCAAATGAACAGATAACTTTTTGTAACTCGTCCCGTTGTTCGGGAAGTAAATTTTGCCAGTCTATTATGTGTTTTACGCGGCTTTCATTTATTTGAGACAGTTGGATATTGTATTTATAATCGACAGAAATTTTCACATCGAAAGTTTGCAGAAAATCTATACCTAAAATGAACTCTTTTGTTATTGTAGGACATACTAGAAAGTTGACATTTTTTGTTATGGATTTGTATCGAACAGGAAGTGTTACAATACCTAATACCTGTTGATCTTTTCCGTCCGCCGTAGATAACTGAGTTTCTGTTTTTCTTAATTTTGTGTCATTTTTACATATTTTTTTATGGGTATTTAAACCTATTATGCAAATTGAACATCCTGTATCGACTAAACCCTGGTATTCCGCGTCCCAAATTTTGAATTTTGCATAAGGCCTTGTATCTAGGTGGTCGCTTAGGGCGGTGACTATGTGTTTCTCCACTTTACCAGTTACACCCCTGAACTGTGAAAGTGGTTCGAAGCGTTTTTTGGCTGATTTGTATTCTGCCGGTTTTGTGAACGATTGCAATTGTTGCAATTTGAGGTTGAGACGTTTTGTGTTTTGCACTTGAAACATATTAGCATAGGATAAGTCCTGCATTGCCTAAAGTTGTGGCCAATTTTGTCGCATTTTAGACATGACTGATTTGCCCACGGGTTTCTTTGACGAAAATTTTCGTCGGTTTTCCCGTACTGTCTGTTTGTTTGAAAGTGCGGACGCGCGTGTTGAGCTCTATTGGTTGACGATATGTTCGCGCTTTGATGGTGTTCCTGCTCCATCGCATTTTCACCGTAGAAATTTCCTTCGGCGATATGGTGTCCCGGATATGCATTTTCCAGAGCTGCAACCTGTGGAACCTTCGTTGGCCTTGAATGTGAGCTGTTTCGCTGCGAAGTCGCGCTTGTAGTCTGCGATGACGCTGGCAGCATGTATTGCTCAAAGTTTTTCGCGACATCAAGTAAGTGCCCAATATCCGTTAGCCTTACTGTACCTAGCAACGTATGGTAAATGGGTAAAACGTTCATTTTTGCTACTTCTAAGATGACTCTGTCTGGTAATCTTGAAGTTAGCCTGGAGTTTAGGCAGTCTAACCTCGTAATGAAGTCGTCCATGTTCTCGTTAGAAGCCTGTTTGGTACTTCTGATCTCGTTCTCAAGTTTTGTCTCGTAGTTTAATTGCTCGTATTTGTTTATTAAAGCGGCCTTGAGTAGTTTCCAGCTGGTCGTGTAAGTCCTCACGTTTCTAAACCATCTCAGGGCTGAACCCTCCAGAAGGTCTGAAAATCCTTGAAGTAGTTCCTTTTCAGTGGTGCCCCTCGATTGAACCTTGTCCTCGACGTTTTCAATAAATTCCAAAACTTTTCCTGTGCCGTCAAAAGATATTTTCCACTTGAACAGAGTTGGTTGAGTATTACTCCTTCCGCTCGACTGGAAAATGTCGCTTGAGAAAGCTCTTTGTCGTGATATTTGCATTATTGCTGATTCGTTTAGGTGTTCCTCCATATTTTCCGAAGTTGGTGGCTGAAAACTTGATTTTGACGTTGCCGGTGCTGTTTCATTTTTTTCGGAGTTTTTCCTTGCCAAGTTGCTGTTTTCAGGATCTATGTGTCTAGAAGTGCTCTCATGAGCGTCCTGTTCTATGTTTTCCCGATTTGGAGAAGGTTGCCGATGTGATTTGTTTTTCCCGTTGAGAGATTCGTCGTCGAAATCGTAATTAGAGTTGTTTTTCTTTTTCGAATTTTTGGTTTTTCTTGGTGCCATTTTTTTTTTTTTTAGTAGTGACCCGGAAATGTGTGTTTTTTTTATTTTTTTCTACCTACTAAGTGACGCTACCTTTGGTTGCTAAGCCTGTTTGGCGCGTCGGAATCGATCTGTCTCCGCGGATAAATAATGACCAGTTTGTATTATGTGAAAACAATGTTTGAAAATGTACAAGATATGCGTGAACTTAAGGAAAATTATTGCTATAAAAGAAAATCGTTGTGTCTTGTGTGTGTGGTTCGGTAGGTTGGTTGACGGTGCGATGCGATAAATTTAAACTATTAATTTTTTAAAATGTGTTATACACAGTAAAATAGGGTGGGTGGGTGGGTTGTTGTACTTGTATTTTATTGATATATTGTTTGAAAAAAATTTTTGGGGTTGCCCCTGTGACAAAAAATAATTGAATGAATAAACGAAGTGAAGACTAGATAAGATAAATAATGGTAATAGGCCCCACGGTTGGGCCCAAAACTGCAACGAAACCGCTCTATTATTGATGTTTATTTATGCGAATTTATACTATGTTGATATTATTATTATTAATTAAGCAAAACAGCGTTTTTGGTGGCCAATAAGAGATGTCTACCTATTATTGAGGGATAATGTAGCTACAAGGAGCATAGGGCGCCAGGCCACCAGGCGCTGGGCGGTTCGCTGGTTGTGCAAGCAGATCCTGTACCGGAAACGGGCTTCTGCGCGGCGAATTTTACGGGAGTACAGGGTAATCGCTTGAGAGGCTGGCTGCTCACTCAAGTAAGTTTGTCGGAGACGGGTCGTGGGGAAAACTCTCAGGGCGCGCGAATCTGCGCGCTATTTAAAGGTGCGATGTCCTGCGTGAAGTGAGACTCGCCTTGATGAGGCGTCCGGTATATGGAGAGGGAAGAGTTTAAAATCTGGTGAAATTCTGCGTTCCAAATGTCGAGATGCAACTATATTTTTTCTACTTTATTTCTGGCTCGTAAACTGTCTGCGCTCGGCTGGCGGCGACAAAACAGAAATCGGCGGGGCCGTGATCAGCGCCCTCTCGACGGGCGAACCGACTACTACGGGGTATTATGATTCACTCCGCGGCCGACAGATGGCGCTTTGCGGGAGGCGACGTCTGCCCAGGAGACTGACTAGTCGTGTTATAAAAATAAAATGTGGAATTATACGGAATGGGAATATACCTCAAAGGAAATTAGGAAAATCAAATAAAGTCTGGGATATTAAATAAATGAGAAAATTGATAATTATAATTGGGAATGGACGAGGAAGATGCCACAGATGGGAACGGCAAATTATAATTGACAGACTAATTGAGGAAGGAAGATAGAATATATTTAGGTAAGGTAATTAGAGGGAGTAGGTATATGACGGAAGAGGATAATTAAATATATATTTCTCCTTTTATTTTGTGTGTTTTCTTTTTACCCCTTTTCCCTTCAAAAAAATAAATGAAATTATACTCAATGTTGAAGTGGTTTAAAATATGCGCTTTATTTCTTTATGACATATGGAAGGTAAATCAAAGAAAAAGTATTGAAGACGAATATTCTTAATTATATTTTCCAGTCTTATCTTATCAACGAGAAAAACGTAAATCGAGCCTAATAAGATATTTAGGATAATATTCAAAGTTGTATTTTACGGTTTTATTCTACAACAGAGGAGAACGTAAGTCAACATAAAGAAAATATTTAAAATGGTATTTAAAATTATATTTCGCAGTTTATTTCACGAAGAAAACATGTAAATCAAATATGGAAATGTTAAAAACAATGTTTAAAAGAATTTATATTTTATAGTTTCCTTTATGGAAGAGGAGAACGTAAATCAAGATAATAAAAAAATGTTTAAAACGATATTTACAAGAATTATATTTCACAGTTTCCCTTATGGGAGAGGATAACGTAAATCAAAATAATAAAAATGTTTAAAACAATATTTACAAGAATTATATTTTACAGTTTCCCTTATGGGAGAGGATACCGTAAATCAAGATAAAACGATGTTTAAAAAATAATATTTAAAATTATATTTTCGGTTTCCTTTTATGGAAGAGGAAAAGTAGATCAATATATAAATGTTAAAAAAAACAATATTTAAATTTATATTTTACAATTTCCTTGTATGGAGGAGGAAATGTAAATCGAAATAACAAAAAATATTTTAGAACGATGTTTAAAATTATATTTTTACAATTTTATTTTACGACCTTTCACCCCTGCGGGTTATGACCATTATTTCTAATCTCGCTCTTTTATGGCGAATGCTAGTATTAATTTTTGTTTTTTTAGAAATTAGGATTGCTTATACTAGTATCGCACCGTACCTATTGCACCAATCTTACCGGAACACGTAAGAATTTTTATAAGTTTTATTTGGGTATGTTATAAAGAATTTCTAGGGGTACCTATTTCAGCGTATGGGAAATCACCATTGTAATAAATAAGGTACTTATTAATTAAAATTTTTATATGCGAGGTAGTCACGTTCCTCCGAAAGAACCCTAGCCAAACTCCGTCTACCTTATGTCCGGTTTGTACAGCCGGTTTTATATATATAATTTAATTATTTCTTACATGGAGAAATGGGGAAATTGAAAGAACCAGGAACAGAAAATATGAAATCAAAATGTGTGAGCCCCAACCGGGTTGTGTCGCGCTACCTCTCTTGAATAATGAAGAAGAATATATTGGCTATTTTTCTATATAATTAAATATTTATATGGCCCTACGGCCTGCCAAATTACAAAACGAATACCCCAGTATTCCTATCTAAATAATGAGATCTAATTATATAAAGACAATGAACATGATATATGCTATGAAAATAATTTCCAAAAAAAATAAAGAGAGAATTTGATCCTAAAATTTAATCGAAGAAAGGAGAAGAATTAACATAAAAAAGAAAGGCAAAAAAAAACCAGTCCCCGAACCGAACGGTGCGTTTTCTGTAATGACGGAAAAACACCTTATAGTTTCTGGAGACATGAGCTAAGTATCCTCTATATATAATTAAATTCCTACCTTGGAAATCTGAGCACTGAATTTAACACATTAAAATTCTTTTTAAAATCCGTACAAACTAGAGTGATTCGAAGTAGGGTTTTCTTCTATCTGAGCGGCGGCCCGAGGCGAACCCGCCCCGGACCGCTCACAACCCAAAAGTAATGACCGGCGAGTATATTTCTTTGGACGGCTTGCGATTATCGGATACGATTTCTACCTACCTAATGGCCTTCTAGAATATTCCAAAATGCATTAGTGCGTAGAGCGCGTCTGAATTTATTTATAGAGAGCGTTTGGCACTCATTGTTTGACTTTAATTATTTTAGCTTTTATTTATTTATGTTTACTATTATTTATTACTTATGAGAGGAAAGGACACATCGTAGATGGTTGCAACACAGGGTGTTGCAGGGGTCGAAATGACATTTTGGTTTGGAATATCTTATATACAAAGTGCATTACCTATTAATATTTAATTTTAATTAAATATTAATAGGTTATGAATATTAATAGGTAATGAGTACCTAACAGACATGATCTAATTAGGCACGTTGATGGAGTGCATAGAAAAATTGAAGAAATTTAAATGTCAAGATTGCGACAGCGCATTTACAATGGGTTCAAGTCTAAAAGTACACGTCCAATCGGTCCATCGCAAACTAAAGCATACGTGTCAGCAGTGTAAGAAAGTCTTTTCTAATCGCGGAGACTTATATAAACATGTAATATTTACTCACCGGCAGTTAAATATATTCACGTGTGATTTATGTAACAAAGAGTTTCCAAATCAAAACCAATTTAAACGGCACATTGATAGAGTTCATAGAAAAATAAAGGAATTTGAATGTAAGGATTGCAAAAGCGCTTTCTTCGTCAAAAGTGAATTAACTCGACATGCCAATTCTGTCCACCGGAAATTGAAGCCTTTCGCGTGCGACAAATGCAATCGCAGTTTTGCAATGCGTGGAAATTTAGGGACACATAAACTCAGTTCATCTTGTTGCGGTTACAACAAGACAAATCTGTCGCGGAAGGAACTACCCTAGGCACACAACAATTAGAAATGAAACAATATTCAAGACAACGGCACAACAATGTTTTATTTCAAATGAGATATTAGGTCAAATAATTCAAGCACCAAAACGCAACAGCAAGCCGCTGAAGAATGGACGAAATCTTGAAACAAGAAACAAACACTTTAGAAAGCCATCACGGACAACGCACTACGAATTATACAAAACCGAGTGTCAACAGAGAACACCGAGTGGGACGCTGGACGTGTGTGGCGACACAGCCGCGATGGAACGAAGACTGGCCCGGATGTCAGGAGCGACCCCGTTTAACCCCTCCAATCGCGAAGTAAAAATTCAGCTGTCACTTACGCCGGCGACATTTTCGCGCGTAAGTTCGGCGCAAGTAAATGAACTTGAGTAAAACGACTATAACTTGTAAACCACTATACGGATCATAAAAAAAATAACTGTAAAATGATCGCATTGAAATTTGAAATATAAAACATTATAACATTATCTCGTAAAACAATTAAGATAATAATGAATAAATATTACAAAGTTGGCGAACTGAAAAAAAGTCGCCTATTCAATTCATTTCGATGTTTTTATAACAAAATACGTAAAATATGCAAAAATTGTAAATACAGTTATGTTCTTTATTAAATACTTTACCAAAACTTATATTTTGTTTTACTTATTTGCATACAAAAACATTTAGTTACTCAGCCAAGAAAATATCGATGTATTCTCGTAAAAAAAAAAAAAAATATTTTATTTTTGTAATTACTTAAAAGTCGTTTTTTATATAAAATTCTTTCAAAATAACTCTTCGACTATATCATTCTTCTTAGAAAACACACCAAAACGTTCAGCTTTGTCTGATATTACAGAAAAATCTAAACTTTTTTGAGTTAGCATTGTAAACTTGGTAACTTTAACGGAAACTTTGATAATACAAAAATGGTTAAAGATTTTCAAATAATATGTCTTATTATGTGCTTATTATATGTTTAGTAACTAAATATTATACTCCAAAGAGTCACATTTCATAGAAAAACAATAAAAAAACCCCAATCAAAATGTGGTAACAAAGAGCGGCGGATAAAAACTGTCCGATGTCAAATTAGAAATCAAGTTGAATTGAGCGAAATATAGCCAATTTTGTGATTATATACGATGTAAATGAAATAATAGGTATTTCATAAGCGAATTAAACGAATATTACGTCATAATTCGCGATTTTTCGTCATAATTCCCGAAAAACAACGAACATTTATTGCAACGCTAGCGTATGTCAAACTATTTTACTCGAAAATTCGTGAAAAAAAGCAGATGAGCTGTCCCAAATTAGAAATTCTCTTTCGGAAACCTTCCTAGATTGCAAATCACTTACGGTTTTGCAGGAAATATCACAAAAATAACACGAAAATCACAAAATCACAGACACTTCGGGCGTTGGCGGCTCGGCGACTCGGCCGGACGGCGGCTCGCGGACTCGCGCAGGTGTCGCGCGCGGGCGACGAAGCGAAACTGTTTATTATAAATAATTTATCGACTAACAGTCGTCGACTAGAGTTCGACCGTTCGACTTTTTCGATATCGCATACTTTATACGCGGATAGGATCGCAATTCGAGTAATAAATCGCATTTTACGCAGCGCGGAGCGCCCTAACCAAAATTGATTAGCTCAAGTCTTAGCGTTTGTAAGCGTCTAACCAAAAATGGTTAACTCGCATAGGAAGGGTTAAAACCGGATCGCGGGCGGCGCGTCACCAATGCGTGTCATTTTTACATAGAACGAACGAGCGAACGCTCTATATATACAGGAAAGCGGAGACAGAGCGGGATAGTGTCACAGACCGTGCCGACGAGGCATATTTACAACAAACGAACGCGCATGCGCAGCCAGACATGCGAAGACGATTCTACAAAGCCGGGAGGCACATGCTATCGGTATAAATATGACCACGATCTTTAGTATGTTTTTTATTCTGTATCGGACTTTTAATGAAGTAGGTACTGCACCACTTTGCAAATATTAATACGCGAGTTTTAAAACACATAAGCATGCGAAAGTGGTGACCCCGAATAAAGGACACGACAACGAAACCTGAACCGGACCACCGAGCACGCTCAACTAGACGCTCAACGGACCCTCGGGATATTCGTTTCAACCTTCGCAAGAATCCACGTCGCCTGAACCGGACCATCGAGCACAGCGCTATCTACTAGACGCTCAAACGGACCCTCACGATCTTCCGTGGACAACGATCATCGTGATAACGATCATCTTCCGATCATACCGGGAACACGTACAAACTTCGCTACATTCTCGACAAACATCCCAACACGATCACAACCACATCTCAACCGAGGCAAACAGAAAAGATCGTTACAACTTATATCGAGAATATAACACCGCGCCAGATGCTAACGACAACCAGACAACAAACAAAACCAGCAAGTATCGATATCGATATTCGTCGCATCGTGACTATCTTAGGCCGCACGCAATGTGTTCAAACTTATTTGTACGGCTTTAAGTTCGACAGGTAGTTTTGAAGCGGGAAAAATCGACATTTGTTCATTTCATATTACGCTCCAAGCAGTGCTCTGTCTCGTTCGCTTGAACTAACTTTTATTTTAGTTGACGAAAAACGCAATCGGGGTCATTATGAATTTTATATTTTACTTGCTTTGTTTTAATTGTGAATTTACCGTTAGCTACGCACATGCCATACGAAACAATCCAATGCTGATCTACTGATCTAAAACAATTTACCGATAAAATTTATAATACCATTACGTTTACCTAGCTTTTAGTATTTGAGTTATAAGTCAGCAACCTAGTTTTAATTGATCAGTGGTTACGTTTACTTCTCATTTTGTTGTCGGATATGAGGAATCATTTGTTGTATGATAGTTTAAATAATATAAAGAGTGATGGCTTTATTCGATGTGAAGAAAATTGAATTATAGTTATTTTTTAAGTAACCATTTTAGGTTCTTTTGTTATTGGATTATATGATTTTAGTTTATAATATTAAAGATGCCTACTTACCTAGGTGAGAGCGAAGAGGCTAGGAGAATTTTGGGTGCACCCAATATTACAAGATAGACTGGTGAATACGCGTCCACCCTACACGAAAGCGCGCGATCAAATGTACGGCAAAATGGAGGCGCATGTATCTACAAGCGCGCAGCTGCCGCCCGCGCAATGCGAGTTCGAATGAAAATCTGACAGCGCGTGCTTGTTCAGAAGCATGTCATATAATTTAGACGTTTAGGCGACGTTGCAACCACCGTTGTCGAGGATAGACTGCCCTGTCTACCCTGGACAACGACGGTTGCAACAACAACGAAACTCCAGGTGCTAAGAACTTCAGGCTGTAAAATCGTTTTATCCTTTTAATGATTGTAGATAATTAGGAAAATGCTCTTTTGCATGCGCTGTATCAATTTTTCCAACAGTGGCCAGCGTGACCAATATTCCCATTTCTAGTTTCATCATTCTCAGCCGCACATCAAACGATTTTTCCAGGTCGGGTCAAAAACTTGACTGGCGCCCTCGTTTGAGATTGTCCTCATCTTGGATGCAACATATTCAATTTATTTATTTTATTTATTTATTTATTTATTTGCAGCTGTTATAAAAAACGTATACAAAAAAACAAGAACACACAGATTAAAAATTAAAACTATAAATAGACAAAGAGTATGAAATAAAGCTACAAACGCTGCAAATTCCACTAATTTGCAGCGTTTGTCAGCGTTTGCGAGATATCCTCAGGATATCTCTTATCCTGGTTTTCAGGACACACCTATTAATTATTGGTACGTATATGATTTTTAAAATAAAATAACCAAATCAAATAAATCTTAAAATAATAAATCCAAATAATCATAATCAAATAAATACACAACCTTACCTACTACATTTAACATCAAATGATATTAAAAGAAAATAACGTAATTACATAAATTTAAAAATCTACATATAATAAATCAAAATATTTAACATCAAATAATCACGTTACAAATTAATAAATAAACGAAGACTATAGTAATAATCCAATTAGCAAATAGTTATTTTAAAATCACTACCTAAAGCATGAAGAACAGAAAATCAGAGTTTCATCATTAATACAGACTGGTTTTTTCCCGGCGTTTTCACAGGATTGGCGTTTTCAACAAGACTCCTCCAGCATTTGAGATTAATAATTTTTAAAAACTCGCAAAACAAATATAATAGGTGCGACTTTTTCTTGACCCTGTGTTAAGAACCCTGAGATATAATTGAATTCTTCATTGCCTTAATTTTCTAATGGATTTCCTTATGTGTGGCATCAATATACTTGTATAATACATACATACAACTAGTAAAACGCACAAGCCAGACTGCACACACACCTTCTATGCTTAGGTACCAGCAAATTTTACTATTTAATCTTGCTACAACTTTACACGCGAGCTTTCCTGTATGGGAAACAATGTTTACCGGTATATAATGTTTACCGGTATAACAAACAATACCGCATCAACTAATAATTAAAGTGATGCTTTATTTTTTATTTATTTATTTATTTATTTACTTATTAATTTCCTTAATTCAATTTACAATTAACATAAAGAAAATCCTTATCCTAACACAAAAACATTTTATAATAAGTGTACATTATACCTAGCTTAGAAAGGAAATTCATCTTTTTGACATATCGGTTTACAACCTCACGAGGTATGAACCTGTGTTGAGGTGGTACTAACATCGGGTATATTATTTTGAGACGAGAGGGCAAGTCTTATCTAATACGTTAACAATTTAAAAATTAAAGTTAAAATTAAAAACATCAATAAAATTATACAAATTAAATTAAAATTTATGACAATCTACTAAGTTATATAAAATAATATTTATTTATTATATATTAGATACAAACGCATATAAATATGATATATTATACCATATATAAATATTATTATATATTATATATAAATATAACATTATGTAACATATATATCAATATTATAAATAAATTCATACATATAAATTAATAGTATATAAAATATAGTTATAATATATATATATATATAACATGATCACACTCGAGACCTCAATAATTCTTCACAGTCTTCCTTAGATTTATCTAAAAGCCAAGTTGCCACCACTCTTCTAAACGTAGCGTAAGGTACGTCGGTCGTTTGTACGTCCATTGTCAGTTTATTGTAAAGCTTCGGAGCTAAAAATGTATAATGTCTAAATGCTATTGAAAGAGTTCGTGTCAATAAAGAGAATCAACGCGAATAACTCGCACACCTAATCATACACATACAGTCCGACCATCACTTGACGTTAGGCCATTCGGGTTTATTCGGCTCCGTTCGTGTAGCCCTGTCCTTTTCAGTCCCCAGGAAAGATTTTTTGTAGGCGATGCATTCCTATTACCATGGGCGTATATAAGGGGGGGGGGGGGGGGTTTAGGGGGTCCGGACCCCCCCCCCCCCCCCCCCCTTAGCATACGAGGAGAAAAATCGTGGAACTCGTGGAACCATTCTTTCATTGCCATGTGGTTACAGAACTTGATGCACGCTTTAAGCCACATGAAGAGACAATCGAAGGGATTCAAATGAGTCTGCCTGAAAAGACCAATGATGACTCTAAGATAAAAGAAAGCCTTAAAAAATAGCGCTATTATTTTTGGGACAAACTGAAGCGAATACTTTTCCAATTGAATATGAAATATAGCAGAGTCATTGGAAATCTATGACGGAAAAACCATCCACCGCACTAGAAACTCTCGACCAGTGCGAGAATCAGTTCTTTCCTACAATAAAAATGCTGCTCACTATTTTGGCCACACTCCCAGTGTCCAAAAAGCAACCCCAGAAAGGTGTTAAAGAGGTTGAGAAACCTTAAAGAGGTTGAAAAACTACTTGAGAAATAGCACGGGAGATGAACGACTAACTGGGCTGGCATTGATGAGTGTTCATCCTGATATAGCGGTCCAACTGGATCCTAACGAAATTATAATTATGTTGTCCATAAGGCGCAAAAGGCTAAATGTTATACTTTAAAGTTTTTAAAGTTTTGCGTGAAAGCGCATCCATACATCCTCACAAACGTTCACGTTTATAATACTAAGTAGAATATAATGTCATAAATAAATGCTCTACCGACATTATTTACTTATTTTATTTGAAGGTAGGTACTTAAAGTAACTATCATTTGTCCACGATTAACTTGCGTGTATTTTAATGTTTATGTAATTTTTAAATAACTGAGATTGGAGTTTAGAATTTTGCGTATTTCTGCGTGAAGTCCAGCCAATAACTAGTTTATCTTTGTATATTTTCGTACCCGCGGACCCCCCCCCCCCCCCATGTGAAAGCTATAGCTACGCCCGTGCCTATTACAGATACATCACACAGACTGCGCACGCGTTCAAAAATCAATTTAGGATGCGTTCCAACATCAAATTAACAATTGATAGTAGGACGCACCCTGGATGCTAGGTGCCTTAGTGAAACAAGTTTTTTTTCAAACACATGAATTGTCCAATCGAAGACTATCGCGGTTGTTTGACATTATAAATAGGATAGAAAACGAATTTACCGCGTGAAATTTGTAGGACCCGACGTTTCGGTGACGTTGCAGCCGCCGTTGTCTAGGGTAGACTGAGGCCTGTAAAGGATGTAATACCACTGCAAACCCCGGGTGTGTATAAAGTCGAATGCAGCTGCGGTCTAGCCTACGTTGGACAAACGAAACGGCCCATAGCCACGCGACTGACAGAACACATCAAAGCTGTTAAAAACGTTCAGCGAGAAAAATCGGCGATCTGCGAACATATATTGGATAGCGGTCATGAATTGTCCGTCCCCCTAAATTTCCGCCCGGGACAGGTACTCCTGGTTTGCCCCACTTCCACACCTATATCAGGGGCCGATCATTCTTGAAAGTACACATGTTTCTGGCCAATGGTTTCTATGTTGTGCTTCCTGACCATTTGTCATTTAAAAAACTTTCTGTCCTGACATAATTAACAGTGGCGGCGCTAGACCACACTTGGACGTCGGCGAAATTAGGTTCGCGAGGCCTTTTTTATTTCCCAGTCAAAAAGAAAACGTTAGATTTCATGAGCCGAATTATAGTGAAACTAATGTATGAGTAAACGAGTTTTATTGCTAATCAAATGATGTTAAAAATTACACAAATGGAAATTAAAATAGACGCACTTTTCGGCTTTTGGCCACCTGAACTTTTTCAGGATTATGTCATAGCTAATCATGTCATGTCATACTAGCTGCTATTTCAGCTTCAATTGATAGATTTGATGACGCAGATAGTCTCTCTTGAGTTATCGTGCTTCTCAAGTAGGTTTTAATCAATTTTAACTTTGAGAAGCTTCTCTCAGCGGAAGCTGTACTGACGGGAACTGTGAGCATGATTCTAATTGCTATGTAAACATTAGGATATATTTCTTCCAAATTATTTTCTAAAATGCACTGAATGAGTTGTTTCGCGTGGTTGACAGAGTCAAAGGAATTCGCTTTTTTAAAAGCTGTAGCTCTTCATATAGCTCGAAAGGTTGTATGTCACTGTTTTCGGCGTCGCCTTCCCGCAGTATTGTACCTAAATCATTACAATGCTTGAGAAGGACTTCTTTTGATATCCATTTCAAATAACTGATATCATAAATAAAACCAAATTGTTCAAAATATGCATTGAGCTCTTTAAATCGACATTCGGTGTCGACTATAATAGCATCTATCATTGTGTTAAAAAAGTTAACTCTGTAATGCATTTCAAAAGTCTGTAAATGCATTTAAATAATTTGTAAAAGTTTTGCGAGGTTCCCTTAGGTGCGAGGCCGTCGGCGGTCGCCGACGTCGCCGACGCCTAGCGCCGCCACTGCTCATTAACTGCAATTTTTCCCACTGGCCACTTTAAACTGGGAGTTAATGGGCCCTCGCTGAGTTGGCTACGAAGACCCATTCTGTTCAGGGTTGGTCAAACTCACGGGTCAACACCTATCCGACGGCCTCCACGCATGAAGTGCGAGCCTGGGTAGGACTCTAGTCTTAGGGTTAGTTTCCCTTAGGAATTAACCTTCTGGCGCTCCTGGACGGTCTGCGCACCGTGCGGCGTAAGCCAATCGATTGCGCACTCTGACTAACATCTTGCGGTGTCGACTACAACGGGCGAGCCCGTCACCACAGGACGTTTTAACGATTAGTCGTTCTGTCGCCCTGCAGTGAACGTAGAAGACTTTGGACAGTACAATTCTACGTCCAGCTACGTCACAACCCGTGAGAGTCCAACGCCTTACCGCGAGTTAGCCAGGAATAAACCCGGCGGGCTCGAGATACTCGCGCCCTCACTACCAATTGTGACCAGATTTCTCCGGTCTCTCGATTGGTTCCGAGTTCGAGGTCGCTTGCGCGGTCCTCTCCCTTACGAAGCGGTGAAACGGAGTGCACCGAATCTATCGCGGACCAAGGCGTCCTTTGCCCGACTCTGAACCGGGGTCGGATGGCCAATGGTCATTTCAAGAGCAGTCGCCGTAAGGTAGACAACCACCCCCGCTCTGTAGGAAACAATACAGTTCCCAGACTCCCCCGACTGTTAGTCGGAGAGCACAATCGATTGGCTTGCGCCGCACAATGTGCAGACCGTCCAGGGGCGCCAGAGGTTTGATTCCCAGGGGAGACTGGTTGACCCAGTGTCCTACCCAGGATTCGCACCCCACACGGGGAGGCCGTCGGATGGGTGTTGACCCGTGAGTGTGACCGACCCTGAACACATGGGTCATCGTGGCCACCTCATCATGGGCCCGTTAGCCCCCAGCCCGTTATGGGCTGACTAACAGTCGGGGGAGTCTGGAAGCAGTACTGTTTCCTATAGAGCGGGGGTGGTTGCGGACCTAACGGCGACTGTTCTTGAAACGACCATCGGCTACCCGATCCTGGGTGAACAGCCGGGCAAAGGACGCTGTGGTTCGCGATACATTCGGTATACACCGTTTCACCGCTTCGTAAGGGAGAGGACCGCGCAAGCGACCTCGAACTCGTAACCAATCGAGAGACTGGAGTAATCTGGTCGCAATTGAAAGTAAGGGCGTGAGTGTAAGCCCGCTGGGTAACACTCCTGGCTATCTCGCGGTTAAGGAGTTGGCCTCTTACGGGTTTGTGGTGGAGCTAGACAGTGGACTGTTTTGTCCAAGTCTTCTGCGCTCACTCCAGGGAGATAGAACAACTAATCGTTAAAACTTCCTGAGGTGACGGGCTCGCCCGCTGTAGTCGACAACCCTAGTTGGCCACTTTAAACTATTATCATTATGGATTGAGTTAGATTTTAAAAAAAAATAATTCAATGCTAATACTTACTCAGTTATTTATTTGGTTTTCTTTTTTTTGCTAATGCTCTCGGATATTTACGTGTGTGCAACAATCGAAAAGGTAAAATTTTACGATATTTTTGAATATGAGCTACCTACCTCGTGGCAGCAACGCAGCAGATACGGCAAGCAATATCTCATGTGTATGGATCCAAACACCACGAACAAACGTAGCGTGCGTTATTGGTTTGATCGCTTTCGCTTCGGTAATGTCTACTTCGTCAACAAGCATGTGGACGACTGGATAGTATAAGTAAGGCTCAGCGCAAACGAGCCACCAGCCACAGCAACAGGTGTTCGGGTGTTGCGACAAGTGGTCGGTGGCTGTCTCAAATCATAACCCTCTATCTGCCGTGTATTCTCACGATGGACTTCTTGGCGTGAAACGTGACATGGGAAGAGATGAGACGTCAGAATTTGAGACGCGTGAGATAACAACTAGAGTTGTCGACTACAATGGGCGACTCCGTCACCTCAGTAAGTTTTAACAATATTAGATCGTTCTGTCTCCCAAGGTGAGTAGAAAAGAAGACATTGCGTAACCGTGATATAACCAGGTAAATCAACCGAAGAGCCGACACGCGCGTCCTTAGATACTTCCAGTTGCAACCAGAAGACCTGTAACCAGTCGCCCGACTGGTTACAGGTTCGAGGTCGCTTGCGCGGTCCTCTACCCTATGAAGCGGTGATACGGTGCCTACCGAATCTATCGCGGACCACGGCATCCTTTGCACTGCTCTTCACCCGGTATCGTCACCCGATTGGTCGTTTCAGGCGCAGTTGCCGTAAGGTAAACAACTACCCACACTCTATAGGAGACAGTACTGTTTCCAGACCCCACCAACTGGCGATCAGAAT
This sequence comes from Micropterix aruncella, assembly GCA_944548615.1. NCBI lineage: Eukaryota > Metazoa > Arthropoda > Insecta > Lepidoptera > Micropterigidae > Micropterix > Micropterix aruncella. The sequence goes on from OX155974.1 coordinate 1,546,433, forward strand.
GCACAATCGACTAGCTGACGCAGCATAGTGTGCAAACCGTCCAGGAGCGCCCGAAGGTTGAATCCTAGGGGGAACTGGCTCGCAAGTCAGAGTCCTACCCTGCGTCGCACTTCTACGTGGAGGCCGCCGGATGTGTGATGACCCGTGAGTATGACCAACCCTGAACACATGGGTCTAGTGGCCAAACTGCAACAGGGCCTATTAGCTTCCACGAGAGAGAAGTAAGAGAGAGAGGAGACAGAGCGGTGCGGCAGAACATCGGGTATTACAAACTTCATGCATTTAATTTGTTTATATTATATTTATGATGTATCAAAATTATATTACACATTTATCGATCCTAAAAAATATCATTTTTACAACGATTGCATTGAAATATTCTCCCGATTGAATTATACTTATCCAACTAACACACAAAACAATGATTCTTCATAGATCTAGATCAGTGATTCCCAAAGTGGTCTATATATAGACCCCCAGGGGTCGATTTGGAATTGCAGGGATCCATGTCAATGAGAAATAAATGGGTGGGCATAAGATGTAAATGGGGGTTTACGTAAGCGGATCCAATTTAGGAAGGTCATGTCTTATTACACCTAAAACAGGTTGTGTGTACAGCATAGTATTTCAAAGTTATATTAATCGAAATAAACAAACGAGCATATTTCGTGTCATCTCAAATTGCATCACTAGTCGATAAAAGAGGCTAACGTACATGACCAACGAGGGTAAGTGCGAATGAGATATGTGGAAAAAATGCGAGAAAGATATAGTGCTATATGTGCAGTTATGTGCGGCTTTCTTAACTGCTTCATACTTTCAAAGTCGCGAACGCTTAGAAATGACCAACTAAAAATTGTACATGTTTTTAATTTTGTACAACTGTGCACTTTACCAAAACCCATATGTAACTGACCAGTACTGTGCCAGCTGACAAAAACACATTTAAAGGTTTAGGAAAGTTCAATATTTTTTAGGCAGGGGTCTACGGAAAACAGCAAGTGGTCTACGTGACAAAATAGTTTGGGTACCTCTGATCTAGATGCTAAATATATTTAATATTTATTCTTAGCTCTAAATAGATCTACCGGTAAACTTAAATATACAAATTCTTAAGCCAAAACGCTTTTAGGTAACAACATATTATTAGGATTTTCAAACAAAATTCCAAAGAATATACTATAAAATTTCTATTACTTCGATACATAGACATCTATTATACATACATACATAGGCATCATATTATATTACAAATTTATTCCATTTAAAACTATTATTTTTTTAAAGATTATATTTCAATTTTCTTCACGACGTATAACACCACCACATTGTATTATTTCAAGTAACATACAAATAAAATTTTAATATCCGATAAAAAAATAACAGCAAAAAGGTCGATCAATTAAAACTCTGCCGCTGAATTATAACTAACTAACACTGTTCCGTATTCCATATTTGTAGGTAATGAAAAAAAAAGTCTAACCTAATCAACTAAATTATACAATGCATCCATATATTAAAATATACTGGATAATTAACTACTGGAGATGGCATTGTTCGATTTAATCAAAAAAGTACTTGTGCTCCCCCGATGGACTATTTTCTGCTTGCTGAGAAAACGAACTGTACTCATTCAAAGGTCTACCTGCGGCGGTTGTTTACCGATTGTTTAATATTTTTCAATTGGCATTTGGCCAAAGTCATGTGTTTTTTAAGATCACTTTTCCAACCAAATTCATGCTTGCATATTGTACAAACAAATGGCCTAATATTCAGGTGAACTACATTAATGTGATTGATCAATGCTATCTTTTGTGTTAGTTCTTTGTTGCATTCCGAACAAGTATACTTAATTTTGAGATGGACTGAGTTTATGTGGTTTTTTAAATATTCTGGCCTTGAAAAACTACGACTGCATTTGTCGCATACGAAAGGCTTTAGTTTCCGGTGGACAGAGTTGACATGTTTAATTAGGTAATGTTTATGAAAGAAAGCGCGTTTGCATTCCTTACATTCGAATTCTTTCATTTTTCTATGAACGCTATCGATGTGCCGTTTAAAGACTGTTCGATTTCGAAATTCATTGCCGCATAAATCACACGTGAATATATTCTTCTGCCGATGAGCGAAATTTTCATGTGCACGTAAGTAGTTGCGATTGGAAAAGACTTTCTTACACTGCTGACAGGCATGCTTTAGTTTGCGATGGATCGATTGGACGTGTACATTTAAACTTGCACGCTGTTTAAATGCGCTGTCGCACTCTTTACATTTGAATTTGTTTAATTTCCTATGCACTACATCGACATGCTCAATTAGATCAAATCTACTACGCAAAACGTAACTGCATTTAACACACATAAAATTCTTCCCATTTGGCTTAACACAGTCTTTGCAAAATAACACAACCTCATTGTAATGCTTGCATGTTCCCATTGGCGCGCGTCTGTCTAGATGGCGATCACAAACAACGCATGTGAATTTATCAAATTTCGTTAGCAATACTTTGACCTGTTTCAACTTCTCAATGTCCTCCTCCTGTTCCTTGCTATCTGATTCGACATGAACGTTTCGTTCGGGTTTTATAAAAGCCACTGTCTCTTCTTCAAATTCCATAATACTTGATTCTATATAAGAACGGTTTGGTTGTTCTTCTTTTAAGTATATATCGCGTTTTAAGTTCACCGTTTCATTGTATTCATTGCCGGAGTAGCTTGGCATCCTATCATTGACATCGGACTCTAATTCTATCTTCACTTTAATGTTTGCATAATTTTCATCGTTTTCCTGCCTTCCCATGTTGATTATTCACACTTTTATTATATATAAAGGTAAAATAAAGCGGAGAACTGCAAAAAGTGACACCGTAAACAAACGTTATCAGTTTGACGTTTCGTGTTTAGTGTTGCCACATCTTGAAATATTAAATGACATTTCTTTATCATTAGTCATTATTGGTTTATTTCGTGTTATGTCATAATTGCCCCTTTGTGACTCCATTTTTTACCATCCCGGCCCACCAACCGACAAGTAGGGAAAGTAATATAAACGCGCAAAATACACCTTACTTTTAGAGTGAAAATATCCATTTTGAGCCCCCCTGAGACAATTAAGACCATTTCCAGATTAAGTCTGTATGTGTGTCTGTCTGTCTGTCTATCGCTAGAGCGCTATCTATCCTCCACGATAGCCCCCAAATTCTGAATCGACTTGGAAAAAGCAGGACGTTTTCGAAAACGGGCGATTTAAATCGACCCATTATTAGCAGTTCACTCGAATTTAAAGAAATTTGTATGCGACGAATGTGGCTTAACTTTCTCGTTCAAAGGACATTAATTTGGATTCGTTGCATAGGAAATTGAAGCAATTCTTTCGTGGGCAACGCAAACAAGCATTTAATAATGTACATTATTAAATAAATGAGAATGTTTACTAGATCGATTATTAAACATTGCAGTTATGTTTTGCTGTTTTAAAATGGGAGTTAATGGGCCCTTGCTGGGTTGGCCACGAAGACCCATTCTGTTCAGGGTTGGTCACACTCACGGGTCAACACCCATCTGACGGCCTCCACGCATGAAGTGCGAGCCTGGGTAGTCTGTCGGGGGAGTCTGGAAGCAGTGCTGTTTCCTATAGAGCGGGGGTGGTAGCGGACCTTATGGCGACTGCTCTTGAAACGACCATCGGCCATCCGATCCTGGGTGAACAGCCGGGCAAAGGACGCTGTGGTCCGCGATAGATTCGGTATACACCGTTTCACCGCTTCGTAAGGGAGAGGACCGCGCAAGCGACCTCGAATTCGGAACCAATCGAGAGACCGGAGTAATCTGGTCATAATTGGAAGTAAGGGCGCGAGTGTCGGCCCGCCAGGTAACATCCCTGGCTATCTCGCGGTTAAGGCGTTGGCCTCTTACGGGCTTGTGACATAGCTAGATGGTGGACTGTTTTTGTCCCAAGTCTCTACGTTCACTCCAGGGAGATAGAACGACTAATCGTTAAAACTTCCTGAGGTGACGGGCTCGCCCGATGTAGTCGACAACCCAAGTTGCTGTTTTAAAATATTCTGTAAGGCTATACTCGTATCTCGATTCTCTTCCAATTTTCTTTCTTTATTTATATTATCTTCATGAAAGATACGAATGATATCGCACTACTTCTTACTGATTAAAACCACATAGTAATCTATTCGGAGTTTCCTTTGTCGTTCTGCATACTATAATATTCAGCGCAATTTCTACCTAAATAAAAATCGATCCCATTTACTTGGAGTTCCAGAAAGCTTACTTAGAATCTTACAGTTAAGTGACAACCTAAATAGAAATTCTAGGCCTTAGCGGATGAGGAGAACTAGTTTTTTTCAGCAAATAGTTGCCGTGACTTATTAGAGACATCATACTGAAAATCGTTGTTTAGGTAATAAAAAAGAAGTAAAATTATGATAATGACAATAAAAGATTTTCTTCAATAAAATTATATTAAGATCACTTAGCCAATGCGGCGTCAATATATAAATTCAAGAGGTCCGGAATTCCACCCTCAAACTGGATATTTTTTGATGTGGCAACGTGGACATACTTAGCTCCTTACAATAGTTACAATACATCATTAGCAGGGCATAACATCTAATTGATAGTACATACATTACGATCACACCCAAGTAGTTGATGACAGACAACAAAACAAAACCATGAAGATGTCATATCCCAGAAACCATCCACGAATAGTCCCTAGAAGATGTCTTCAAATTATTTAAACGGCAAGGTAACCCATTTTATCCGCTTTTTTGTACTCCATTCGGTGAACGAAGCGGCAGAATAAATTTGAATTAGCTGACGTATGGCCAGAGTGTGAAATTGAAATACATAATTTATTTAATTATAGTAACATAAATACTATTTATTATTATTAATAATAAATTTACTAAAACCTGTAATGAAATATAGCAGAAAATATCGCTTTCTCCGTAAAGCAGCCTACTGGGTTGTCTGGGGGATGAATAGGATCCCCTATTTCATAGGTACCACATATCAAATCGAAGACTATCGCGGTTGTTTGACATTATAAATAGGATAGAAACGAATTTATCTTTATAAATTCGTTTCTATCCTATTTATAATACCACATATCAATAGTACCATCTTCTTCTCCGTCGTTCCCTCATTACTGAGAATCGTGGCCACTAGACAACAGTTTGCCTACGAGGCTCCTCCACTTCGACCTGTCTTCTGCATGGCGGGTCGCAGATTGTATTGACCCTTCTGTAACTTCTTTGATGAGGTCGTTCCATCTGGCTCTGCTACTTCTTCCCTCTACTTGACCCCCGGAAAGCATTTTCTCCAGATTCTCTGGGTTTCTCCTGGCAACATGACCGAAGAACTGCAGGACCCTTCTCATGCATACGGTGGAGAGCCTCACTTGGATACCGAGTTCTTCCAGGACAGATTTGTTGGTGCGGCGTGCTGTCCATGGGATTCCTAGCATTTTACGCCAACACCACATCTCCAGTGCATCGATTTTGGTGCGTATCCGAGCCTTCAGGGTCCACGTCTCCGATGTTCTATACATCGGAGAGAAAAATCGAGAGAACCAGAGCTCGAACCAGCCTGACCTTAGTCCGCTGACTTATACACCTTCTTCCACAGCCTCTCTAGCTTGCTCATGGCCGATCTTGCCATCTGGCTTCTGCGTGAGACCTCCTTTCGCAGTTTCCGTCGTTGCATATCATGGAGCCCAGTCTTTCACAGCTTGGAGGTCACTCAGCTCGTTGGTGCGTTGCATGGTTCCAGCCCGGTCCACAAACATGAGTTTGGTCTTGCTGCGGTTCATGTGCAGTCCATACTCCTTGCTTTCCTTCTCCACCCTGCGTAATAGGGTTGTCAACTCATTTTCATCGGCTCCTATAATGGTCGTCATACAATAGTAACATACATAAATACTATTTAATATAAACAATAATAATAATAATAAATCCACTAAAAGTGTAATAAAATATTATAGCTGAAAGTATAACTTTGGTGAGGAATGTGGTATGGTAAGCAAAATAAAACACTGATAATATTGATGAAAATATAATGCTCGTTCGGTAACCGTAATTATGTAAATTCTTAAGTCTAACGTTTCTAGGCTACAATATATGGGGAGGGATTTTGAAGCGAAATCCATATATTATACTGCACTAGTAGACAAGTAAGTAGTGTAAGTAGACATTGGGCTCGATTGCGTTTCTTCGTGAACTAAAATCGGAAATTAGTCAGTGTGAACGAGACAGGGCAATACGCTAGAGCGGAATATGACATGACCGGTTGTCTTTTTTCGCATTAATGCTGGCCGCCAAGGTCAAATCTTACACAGCACGAAATATGCTCGAATTTATTCGGACGAGTATAAGTTCGACGGGTAGTATTTATCGACGATCGTTTGTTTCTTATTCCGCTCTAACGTATTGCTCTGTCTCGTTCGCTTGGACTAATTTTAGTTTTAGTTCACAAAGAAACGCAATCGGGCCCATTTTCAATGTTATGTTATAAAATTATTAATTTGAAAATCGTTTCCAATTTTTTTTTTACTCGTTTTTCATATCTGCGCCCTATTAATGCTATTTTAACTAACATAAAAAATACGCTTTACGCAGAGAAGAAATATGATGAAGTGCCTTAATCTAGGTAAATTCATATTCCCGTGTTGCATGTTCGTAAGTAACGGATAATGGAGAATGTTACTGGGTCTGCCAATTGGCTTAAAACTTCGTCATATTAGAGCTTATATGTATACAAATACATTAGTTTTTGTTTCATTCAAAAATACCAAGTAGTTTTTGTTTTGCACACATTTAAAACCCCGTAAATATCGAATCCGGCGCTAGGGCGGCCGGCTACTGTGTGACGTCATTTTCCAACACTTCGATCGCTCGCGCGCTCTCGTTATTAGAGCACTGATATATAAATAGTAAAATGTTAATACCTACATACCTATTATTCTTTTAAAATTTTACTAAAATAATTTGACTTATTGCGAATACAATGAAACGGACACATGTACTAAACGTTTTCGCATTTTGACATCCATTGGAACAAGAAAAAACAACTTTCTTGATTCATTGGTGGTTATGGTTTTACATTTTGGCACAAAACACAATTTTCTACTATTTGGAATAGACATTTCAAAAGATATTAGCGTAATCTTCTAATGAAACCTTGTAAACCGTACGGTAGCGCGCGACGGACTGAGCGAGTGTTGAACTATGACGTCACACGCAGCGAGCGCCGGCGGAAGAAACTAGCGTTGCGCATCTATATTTAAAATTCCATATCACGAAAACTAATGGACGTATTGAAATAATTTTTTCACACGATTTTTTTATATTTAGAAGACAATACGGAGAGCGTAAAAATAAAAATTAGTGAACATTCTCCATTCCCTATAATAAAATAAGACAAGTAAACTACGAAAAAAATATATACTAGGTGCCTAATGGAGTTACAGTCAGTTTTTTCTTCAAAAAAGTGATTGCACCTCACCGACGAACTATCTTCTGTATGCGAAGAAAATGGTCTACTATTTACGGTTGCCTTTCAATTGCTTACATATGTTTTAATTGGCATTTTGCAGAAATCATGTGTTTTTGAAGTTGATTTCTATAATAAAATTTAAGCTTGCATTTTGTACAAGCAAATTGCTTAGTTCTATGGTGAAATACATTTAAATGTAAGACTAAAGTCCCCTTTTGCGTGAAACCTTTGTTACATTCCGCACAACTATATTTCATTTTGACATGAACTGAGTTTATGTGTTTCTTTAAATCTCCTCGAAATGCAAAACTGCTTTTGCATTTATCGCACGCAAAAGGCTTCAACTTCCGGTGGACAGCATTGACATGTTGAGTTAAGTGACAACTAAGGAAGAAAGCGCTTTTGCATTCCATACATTGAAATTCCTTAATTCTTCTATGAACTCCATCCATGTGCCGTTTAAGTTGGATTTGACTTTGAAATTCTTTGTTACATACATCACACGCGAATATATTCAAATGCCGGTGGGCGAAATTTACATGTGTTTGTAAGCAGTCGCGATTAAAAAAGACTTTCTTACACTGCTGACACGTATGCTTTATTTTACGATGGACCGATTGAATGTGTCTTTTTAAATTTTGAGTCGTTGTAAATGCTCCGTTGCACTCTTCACATCTATATTTTTTCAATTTTCTATGCACTATGTCGACGTGCTCAATTAGATGAAATCTAGAATTGAATCCATGGCTACATTTGACACACATATATTTATTCCCATTTGGCTGAATACAGTCTTTGCACAGTAACACAATTTCATTGTAATGCTTGTATGCACCCATTACCACGCTTCTGTCTAGATTGCGATCGCAAACAACGCATGTGAATTTATTAAATTTCGTTAACAATACTTTGACCTCCTTCATCTGCTTAATAACATCTTCCTGTACCTCACTAACCGATTTAACAGGTTCGAATCGTTCGGGTTTTATGAAAGCCACTGCCACTTCGAATTCCACAATGTTTGCTTCTATATAAGAAAAGCTTGGTTGTTCCTCTTTGAACTGAATATCGCTTTCTATTTTTATCGCTTCACTGACTTCATTGCCAGAGTAGCTTGGCATCCTCTCTTCGACGTCAGACTCTAATTCTATCTTCACTATAATGTCTGCATTATTTTCGTTGTTTTCCTGCCTTTCCATGGTTATAATTTACACTTTTAATTATATATAAAGTAAAACAGCGGAGAGCTGCAAAAAGTTACACGATCTACACCGTAAACAAACGTCATAAGTTTGACGTTTTGTGTGTAGTGTTGCCACATCCTGTGTTTTTGTAGAATATTCGGGGGGCGCCAGTTTTGCATGCGGCAAACTTGCAAAAAAAGTCACTTTTGACAGCTCCAAATTTGTTGAGGGCAGATTTGCAGGAGGCAACCTTGCAGGCGGCAACCTTGCAGGCGGCAACCTTCAGTACATCAACCTAAATGTTTTAAGTTTTTCTGTTAGGTTACGTTAGGTTAGGTTTTTCTTTCCCTAAAATCGAAGTGACATTAATTACCGGCATTCTTGTAGTGGATGAATTAGTACATCAAACTAAACATTACAAAAAAAGGTTTTAAGTTTTTCTGTTAGGTTAGGTTAGGTTCTCGAAACGTCAGTTTGACATTTGCAAAACTGCCTTCTGCAAGATTGCCTTCTGCAAAACTGCCGCTTGCAAGAATGCCGTCTGCAAGATTGCCGTCTGCAAATTTGCCTTCTGCAAGTTTGATGGGACCCGAATATTCTATGCATGATAAAATGCTTTGATTATGTTATATTTCCGTCACCCCATTTTATCTCAAACCCAATTTAAGTAGAAAACTCCATTCATTATTTAACATCGGAGTCTCGGCGATATAGATGCCGAAAGTGTCCCGTAAATAGTGCGTTTTTGTTTAGAGTGTTAAGGGTGTTATTTGTTTAGGGTCCATGTACGTATGATATCCGTTTTTATTCCGCCATAACTTCTAAACGCTTGAATCGATTTAGAAGTGTGGTATTGTTAGAATCGTTATGTCATCCCGAGTGTAATATCGTACGACCACTTGCTCTCATATAAAAGAGAGAGCCTATATCAAAAATATGCATCCAGACGGAGGTGATTCCATATAGGATGCAGATGTAGAAACATTAGTGTAAATTTCGACCAGCAGGGTGATTTTATAACTTTAGCGTTCTCTATTGGCTTCGCTATCGCGCTGATTTAGCGAACTATAACTGGCGGCCGATTTTATAACTTCATTTTCACATCGAAGTGACGTCACTATCTTCCTCTAATCCGAAACGAATCGAAAAAGCGAAACGTCATTTTTTATTAATGAGTATGACGTTTCTCTTCTATGATTTATGCGCGGAACGTCGATTTAATTAATTATTTGACGTTTCTATTCTATAATCTCTGCGCGCAGCCGTTTTCGATGGATTTTATAATTTTTATTCGAAACGTCCTTTGCAATTTCGCTTCGCAAACTTTTCGGCAGCTTTAAATGTAACATAAACTGAAAAATCACAAGTATGAGTAGGTAATTAATTATGTGTTTTGTTACAAAAGCTTTTACGAACAACATCTAGGTAGGTACTCAGTGGCGAATTTGCAGTCTTGGCCGCCCTAGGCCCCATGCCACAGTAGAAAGAGCTAAGCAGTACGGAAGCTACGTACAAACGATCAAAACGAACGCACTCACACAGACGCACGCTTCAACAATAAGCTAAGCAATCTTCGGGGGGAAGTCAGTCGTGGGTGCCAAAATTGATTTTATAGTGTTCAATTCAATGGTGCCACCAAAGGTAAGAATGATTGATTGTTAAGTTGCTTATCTATACTACTATATACAATTCTTGAGGGCAGTATATGTATGTAAGTCTTTCTGTATGTTTTGATTTGCTTAAAAACAGCTGAACCGATTTAGGTAAAACTTCATCAAAGTGTTCCTTAGAATCTCAGTATTAAAAAAGGTATTATTGGGTTGGTTTGATTTGTCTTGACAAAAACTATAAACTTGTGCACACGATAAACCTGTCATGTTTGGGCTCGTTTGATTTGTCTTGACAAAAACTATAACCTTGTGTGATGCCCAGCATCTGATGATGGACTAACTACCTATCCGCACGTAGTGTTGGGCATTTTTCTTTTGTGGACGCACTTCTGTGAGCGCCGAAACCCTTCATCCGATTGAGCTGAAATTTGGCATGCAGATTGTGGTTGAAATCCGTCCACCCAGCGTTGGCTCCTGACTAGAGGACTCCTCAACGGTAAACAGCAGAGACCCAATATTTTGTATACGCATTCATTTATGATAGCAACTTCCAAGTTTCACCATGACATGGCTGATCTACCCTGGGTTGGCTCCCGATGAGGGGACTCCTCAACGGTCAACAGCAGAGATCTAAAATTTTGTATACGCATTCAATTATGATAGCTCCTTCCAAATTCCACCATAACATGGCTGACGTACCCTGGGTTGGCTCCCAACGAGGAAACTCCTCAACGGTCAACGTGAGTCGAAGTCGAAGTCGAAGAGTCCCCTCATCGGGAGCCAACCCAGGGTACATCATCCATGTTATAGTGAAACTTAGAAGAGTCTATCATAATTGAATGCGTATAAAAATTTTTGAGTCTCTGCTGTTGACCGTTGAAGAGTCCCCTCATCGGGAGCCAACCCAGGGTACATCAGCCATGTCATAGTGCAACTTGAAAGGGCCTATCATAATTGAATGCGTATACAAAATTTTGAGTCTCTGCTGTTGACCGTTGAGGAGTTTCTTCGTTGGGAGCCAACCCAGGGTACATCAGCCATGTCATAGTGAAACTTGAAAGGGCCTATCATAATTGAATGCGTATACAAAATTTTGAGTCTCTGTTGTTGACCGTTGAGGAGTTTCTTCGTTGGGAGACAACCCAGGGTACATCAGCCATGTCATAGTGAAACTTGAAAGGGCCTATCATAATTGAATGCGTATACAAAATTTTGAGTCTCTGCTGTTGACCGTTGAGGAGTTTCCTCGTAGGGAGCCAACCCAGGGTACATCAGCCATGTCATAGTGAAACTTGAAAGGGCCTATCATAATTGAATGCGTATACAAAATTTTGAGTCTCAGCTGTTGACCGTTGAGGAGTTTCCTCGTTGGGAGCCAACCCAGGGTACATCAGCCATGGCATAGTGAAACTTGAAAGGACCTATCATAATTGAATGCGTATACAAAATTTTGAGTCTCTGCTGTTGACCGTTGAGGAGTTTCCTCGTTGGGAGCCAACCCAGGGTACATCAGCCATGTCATAGTGAAACTTGAAAGGGCCTATCATAATTGAATGCGTATACAAAATTTTGAGTCTCTGCTGTTGACCGTTGAGGAGTTTCCTCGTAGGGAGCCAACCCAGGGTACATCAGCCATGTCATAGTGAAACTTGAAAGGGCCTATCATAATTGAATGCGTATACAAAATTTTGAGTCTCTGCTGTTGACCGTTGAGGAGTTCCCTCGTTGGGAGCCAACCCAGGGTACATCAGCCATGTAATTCTGAAACTTGGAAGTTGCTATCATAATTGAATGCGTACACAAAATTGTGTGTCTTTGCTGTTGACAGAGGAAAAGTATCCTCGTCAGGAGCCGATCTTGGCTGTAAAATCAGGTCATGATCATGCCATAAAAATGCATTGTCATCGTACCCCAAATGATTTTATTAATAATTAAAAATAACATCATTTTTACAAAAAATAAAGATTGACAACCCTAGCGCTCCAATGGAAAGTAGGTATTTATTTTTAAAAATGGGCTTAGTTTCCGTACTGCTCATGTTTCTACTGTGCCCATGCCATGTATCAGGTACCAGCCGCCCCTTTCTCAGCACCCATCAGACTACAATAATGAATATATTTTTTTGCCAAATTTTATCGAAATCGGTTCAACATCAGTTAAGTACCTACTGCCAGTTTGTATTTTTTCGAGGATTCAGGGATATTTGCACATTTAAATAAAACATTTCAAACGGTGTTAGGTTTTATTTATTTAAATAACTAAAGGTTATTCTCTTACAAGATATAATAAGTGTTTTACAATGTGTTACAAAACTCGTCTGCACTTAAGCGCAGCAAAATCAATAATTAAATCTTCGCAATCCAATTTCCTTAAAAAATTAGCTTCTATGTTAAGCAAATCAAGGTCGTTTAACCTTTGCTCCGTCATTGTTGTGCGTAAATAATTTGACTTTTTCGACTTTCGACTTTTTCGACGTTTTCGACTTTTTCGACTTTTTTGACCCTTTTGAGTTTTTCGACTTTTTGAAATTTTGCACAATCGCACGGAATGAATAACAGTTATGGATGGCGCAGCTGTCAAACAATAGGATCGCCGCGAACGCTATCTATTGAAAGTGGCCTATTTCCCAAAATGACCAATTTAGATTTTTTCGATTTCCAGTTGTTTCTTTTAATTTTTCCTAAATATTTTTTTTTTGTAAACCACCCCCTGAATCAAGCCAAACAAAATTTTTAAAAAAATAATTCAAATCGGTCCAGTCATTTCCGAGATCTTGCGAGACTAACGCACGGCGATTCATTTTTATATATAAGAAGACTAGATGTCCCGGTGAACTTCGTATCACCTAAAATTAATTTTATTGTAACTCTTCATAAGCGTTTATTGATCCTAATCAACCTTCCAAATCCAATTCATTGAAATCTATACTTAATATGGCCGAATCATGTACGGTTTGAGTTTCGTTTGGTGATTAAATGAAAGTCGTTTGTAATTAAAATAAATTCAATGTATTTCATTTACATGATGAAATATAAATGCTTTTTCGACTTTTCCGACTTTTTCAGCTTTCGACTTTTCCGACTTTTTTGCATTTTTCGACTTTTCGGACTTTTTTGACTTTTTCGACTTTTTTGACTCTCGACTTCTTTGACTTTGTCGACTTTTCGACTTTTTGAAATTTTACATAACCGCACGGAATGAATAACAGTTATGGATGGAGCTGTCAAACAATAGGATCGCCGCGAACGCCATCTATTGAAAGTGGCCCATTTCCCATTTTGACTGACAAATGACAAATTTCGATTTTTTCGATTTTCAGTTGTTTCTTTTAATTTTTCCTAAATATTTTTTTTCGTAAACCACCCCTGAATTAAGGAAAACAAAACCAAAAAAATAATAATTCAAATCGGTCGAGTCATTTTCGAGATCTTGCGAGACTAATGCACGACGATTCATTTTTATATATAAGATAATTCAATGAGTTCCTTAATGGAATGAATTTTTTGAATTTTAGATTTTAAGCATGTTTTTAGAGCCTTTAATTGGTCATAAAGAATAACTGAGATGTCTTTACTGTATTTAGCCGACAGTTTTCCGGAAGCGTTTAATATATCTTTGTTTGAAGAAGACGGCAGTTTCTCCGGTTGTAATATTTCGAACATACTACTCAGGTCGCCATGTCAGGTCAGGTCAGGTTGGGGGCCCCGTATAATTGATACCGCAGATACGGCGGTAGCTACACCCCTGCCAGGAAACTCCCCCGATCGAAAACCTCTAGGCCATTTGCGAAAAACAGTACTTCTAATAATAATAATAAAATAGACTTTCAAATTAAATATTTGTCTTTATTATTTCTTAACTTTGAAGAATAAGTATGGTTATTTGATGAAGACTCTTGGTATTTTTCCCTGGTCGTCTCTGGCGATGTTGTGCTGATGCAACAGATGCTTGCGGACATTGTGATTCTTGGCGTAAAGGACCTCGCAAACGTAGCACTGGTACTTGTACTGGCGATTGTGGATGTTGTTCACGTGGTGGTTCAGGTAGGAGCGGTGGTGGAAGCTCTTCGGACACCAGTCGCACTGCCAACAAAGCAAATATAATATACTAGCTGACCCGAGCCCACTTCGTTGGGCGGTAAAACTTTTTACTTGTGATGAAATTTTGAGTTTGATTCGGTTAGTACTGAGTGCTATGATTTATTTCCTGACTGCCAAAAGAAGGGTTATATTTTTACTGCATATGTATGTATGTATTTGCATGCCAATTTGACTATATTACCGTTATTTGTGAGTGTCTTCTTGTGAGTGTTTTATCTCTTTAACCATTTATGCAGTAAAAGGGAAATTATATGCAGTAAAAGGGAAAAATCTTTTGTTTTAAACACTTGAGACGATAAATTTACTTATTTTGATATGCATTCATAATTGTTGATAATATGACCAACAAACATGACCTAACGATTTAAATTATTTTTTTAATACAATTACAATACAATTAAACTACTTTTTGTGAAATATAAAAGTTAGATATATGCTGTCGCTGACTTTTTGTAGGCATTACCAAGCTCTACAACTTTTCTCTAGAACTCAATCATATATCTCTCATCGCCCGCTCGCTACGTAACATCCCCTACAGGACATAAATGTCGGCCGCCTAAACTCCGTAATGTCCGCTACCGGACCAAGCGCTCGCCGCTGCGAAAAATGCAATTTACGATTCGAAACGTCGTACTATATGCTTTCTGAGGGCGCAACGATATGGCCAAAATATCTTTAATTCAAGATTTCCGTGTGGCAATATCGAACAACGATTTAAAAATTGAACATAGACGTCAAACGCCCAGTCTCCCGTCGGCAAATCGCACGGCCGCGTACGGCTCCGCGAAATTGGTGATAAAAAGTGCCATCGACTCGCGCCAATATCACGCGCGAAACTGACAAAACAAAAGGGACGGCCGAGTGTTTACTTCGCGAACCAAGGGGTTAATAATTATGTTGAGTTTAGAAAACGAACGAAACAATATTTTTTATCTAAATGTTTGTACAATTTGAGTGAGTTTTAAGTTAGAGATTTATGTTTTTTTATTTAATTGTTTATTTCATGTCTATTTTCTACACACTAAACGGGTTTTTTGAAAATAAATATGATTGCAATGTGACAGGGTCTAGGAAGATGAAGAAGAAGAGGATGTTTGATACCTTATATTGCCGCACGTCCGTGTGATAGACGAGATGGTTCCTGATGCAAGTCCTCCTGGAGAAAGCTTTAGGGCAATGCGCGCAGAGGAATGGCTTTTCGTGGGTGTGCGCCGCGCGGACATGTTCTTTGAGTTCATGGGCGTGGACTCCGCGAAACGAGCACAGCTGGCAGGGGAACGGTTTCACCGCATCGTGGCGCGTCATGCAGTGGTGTCGCATGGCCGTCTCGTTCACAAACCCCTTGCCGCACTTCTACAAAAAATAACAGACACAAATTATTACCTCGAAGATCAAGAAATGTGTCCTTCATAGAATTAACTGTTCCACGGGAATCAAATATCCCAAAAGACCATGACTACAAATTAAATAAATACCATGATCTTGCAAATGCCGTCACCCGGAACGGCTTCACTGTTCACCTTCACGCGGTGGAAGTTGGCGCTCGTGGCCTGCCAGCTAAATCTTTGTTTCACCTTTTTAAAGATCTTGGTCTCTCCAGGAAAATAATCAACTCCTTTCTAGAAAAAATATCTAAAACTGCGATTTCCGCATCTCAAATTCTATGGCTTCGAAGGGGGAGTGAATGGGTGGTAAGGTGAACGCTCACATGTGGCAAGACAGCTGTCCTAAACCTACCACAGCCGGTCGTTAGTCCGGGATCCACCGTTCACCTCCCAGAAGTGTAATAATTATATATAATGGGCCCGATTTTCGGTAGGTGAATTCCATGGCAGCTCCGTTTGTATTTTATTTATTTTGAAAAATCTCAAGTAAAGAGGCTTTCGCTATATTCTCATTGTGTGTTTCTTTCAACATATCAGCTAAATTCTGCCTTTTTTTTATCATCACCAGCCACTAAAAAAAATATGCATAGTTGGCAGCCATTTTGCTATGTATTTTGACGTTTCAATCGATATCCAGCCAAGTTGTTAAAATCTCCGCAACATTTACAATCTAATAGAAAAACAAATCGGTTGTGTCACTCTAAGACTTTCTCGGCAAGCAGACATGACTGGTCAGTTTCGAACAAACCGGACGTACCGGACAGACCGGACGGACCGGACGGACAGGACGGACCGGACGGACCGGACGGACAGGAAGGACCGTACGGACCGTCGAAAAACGCAAAACGCAGTCGTTAGTCGTCAATAGCGATTAACGTATTCAATCGTCAATCGTTAGTCGACTAAATTTTGCCCAACACTGAATTTTTGATAGGTTGCATTACAGCCTGTACAGAAAACATTCCACTTTTGTATACTTAGCTGTCGCGCGACAGCCCTGACTGGCTAGCACCGAGGCGTCCGAGAATCTATGCAGTGGTAGCGTACAGACAACGCGCGCCTGTATGAGTGCAAAATCGCTGCGTAGTATGGAGATGTTTTACTTGTATGATTTTACTATGTCGTTACCTTCGCTACTGCGACTAATGCAACACGTCTCAAACTTTCGAAGTTTAACATATTTAAGGTTCTCGTGAACCAGTAACATCCCTCCACCGTTTTTTGAAGGCTTCATTTATAAGGCTTCATTTTATGTCCTCAGTCAGGGATTTCAAAGAAGCCGGTAACTTAAAACATTGATTGGACTGCAAAAACTCCCAGGCTGCGAGCTGGCAGACCAATTAATATTTAAATAGCATAATTTTAGCTACTGCGAGAACTCGGTTTCATTCTGTAACGGTACGTTGAACCCTAAAAATGATTGGACTGCGTAACCCTTCAACACGGGGCTCGGCCGATATGGTTTTTATAGACTTTATTAATTGACTGTAAAGCCAACGGAAAGGTTTAGTTCGGTAACTACATGAGGTAAAATGATGGTTTTAAGTGAACCATTTATCTATTCACTGCGAAAACCCCCCAAGCTTATCCCGGAAGAGCAATTTTTTTCTTCCCTATTCGAGGTCTTCTTTTTGTGGAATCGGTATTATTCTGCAGCTCGTTGAGGTAAGTAATCATGAAGCTGCCGTCCGGACCGTTGAGTCTTGGACAGATTTAGGAGCAAGCCATATGATGTATAAGCACATATACACATAATCAGTGGTAATGTTATAAAGTGGTCAAGTATTATTATTATTATTATTGTTTATTCTGGACAGTCAGCTTTGCTGATACGTCCAGATCAGATCTTGTAAAGCTAAATATATGTAACAATATTAACAAGTTTTTAGGTACAAATCGAGTCTGTTTTCAAATTGATTGACAAAGATTGCACTAATCACTTCAAATTGTAGTTTATTCCACATGTCCACCACTCTATTTAGCAGAACGTTCTTAAGAGGATTAGATTTAAATTTTGTACGGTTGAGTCTTTTGTTGTGACCTCGAAGATTTGTGTTGACATTGAATTTGTAAATATTCTTCAGTGCAGGTACATTGTAATAATGTGTTAGAATTTTATATGTCTCAATCAGGTCCCCTCTTTGTCTTCTTTGTTTGAGTGTAGTAATTCCAAGTAATTTTAAGCGATCTTCATAATTCCTATTCTTCAGGCCCACTGGCATTTTGGTTGCCCTTCGCTGAACCTTTTCCAGAATATCTACACCTTTGCAAAAGTAAGGGTTCCAAATCTGATAGCCTCAACTCAAGAATAGGTCTCGCATATGCCTTGTAGATCTTGATAAAAACCTCTATTGACAGATGTTGGAAAGCCTTCCTTATTAGATAGAGAGTAGAGTTGGCTCTTTTAGCAATTGCAATTATGTGTTTCTCCCATTTGAGATCATCAGTAATTGTTATTCCAAGATCTTTTTGTTCCTTGACTGCTTCTAGTTGGGCGTTTGCCAGAAAATATTGTTTGTTGGGGTTGCTTTTCCCGATATGAAGCACTACACATTTCTCAACGTTTAAGGTAAGCAACCAATCTTCCGTCCACGCTTTGATCTTGTCAAGAACTTGCTGAAGCTGTCCACTGCATAGAATAGGATTGGCGAAGAATTTTGTGTCATCGGCAAAGTAGCTGCTCTGCGATGTGGTTGAGGCTTGAAGATCCGTAATATACAAGGTGAACAAAACTGGACCCATTATAAATAGGATAGAAAACGAATTTACCGCGTGAAATTTGTAGGACCCGACGTTTCGGTGACGTTGCAGCCGCCGTTGTCTAGGGTAGACTAAAGAGCTCAGCTCTTTAGTCTACCCTAGACAACGGCGGCTGCAACGTCACCGAAACGTCGGGTCCTACAAATTTCACGCGGTAAATTCGTTTTCTATCCTATTTATAATGTCAAACAACCGCGATAGTCTTCGATTTTATAAAACTGGACCCAGTTTGCGTGTCGTTAGAGTTTATCTTACCTCGCAGATAAAGTGGTATCCGTTGTGTATCTGCATGTGGAAGCGCAGCGACTGAGCGTGTTGCAGCTGTTTGTGGCAGACTTTGCAGCGAACGCCCTGCTTCTTGGATGCGCCCGAATCGCCGTCTCTCATTCGCCGCTTGCGTCTCCTCTTTGGGACGCCGACTGTGCTCTTCTTCGGCACCACCCCATTCTGTAACACCACACATTACGTCATTTTATCATTCACCTCAGGAACCCGTCACCTCAGGATGTTTTAACAATAATGATCGTTCTATCTCCCGTGAGGCGAGCGTAGAAGACTTTGAGACGAAACAGTCTACTGTCTAGTTACTAGATAATTCATGCCCCCTTTGTAGTAATACCCCTTGCACAGCCAGACATATTCTAGCTGGCTGCGAGGTGGCCTTAGATCAAGGATGTTACACTTACCGCCATGACAAAGTCCTTGCAACAGCAAGGACTTTGTCGTGGCGGTAAGTGTAACATCCTTTGTGGCGGTAAGTGTTTGTCGAGTACGCCAAGACGTGTGGCCGACGTGGCGGGTATCGGGCTAAATACCTTCAATCATAATGAACAGTACAACCTTACCATGGCCCCCAGTCCCATTTAGCCCCACTAGCCCGAGCCTATGGCAGTGGTTACGGTAACGGCGGGGCAGGGGGTGCTAAGAATCTCTGGGCACAATCAGGCTGCTAAACCAAACTGACAGTTCAATCAGTGCGTGCTACCGACTATGACGTATGCTTGTGAGACATGGACACTGACTGCTGGGATAATCCACGAGCTTAAGGTGGTGCAGCGTAACATGGAGCGAGTCATGCTCGGCATATTATTACGCGATCGAGTCCGAAATGAGCTCATTAGACAGCGCACGAAGGTGGTCGACGTGGGTCAAAGAGTGGCCAAGCTGAAATGGGCTCGGGCCGGCCACGTGGCCCGACGACACGACGAACGGTGGAGCAAGCGCGGTTTGGAGTGAAGACCCCGGCTAGGCAGAAGAAGCATGGGCAGACCACCGGCCCGATGGTCCGATGACATTAAGGAAACCGCTGGACCAGTCTGGATGAGGGAAACGGACAACCGATCCGGATGGAGAGTGATTGGAGAGGCGTATGCCCAATGGAGGGCGAATACACACTGATTTAGAAGAATCTTTATCATCGTCAAATAACAGATGAGGGTATATATTTCTAATACCCGATCTTAGACTATAAGTAAAACCGGTAGATATATTAAAAATACCTTATTTTTAATTGGCATGGCATTGGAAGTGACACTCTCGGATTTGTCTATGTCATCTGTCATAATGGCATCAACGTAGGTCTGCAACTCTTCAAATACGTCATCCGAACTGTCCTCCTGCTTGTCACTACAACAAAACATAACGTAAAACGGTTACAGAGAGACATACACAAGATCCAATACAGACGAAAGTCAGAAACCGAGCAGATCAAGAGCATTTTTACCATTCGTCAAGGGCGTGACGGATCGAATAAGATGCTAAATAAATTCGATATAAAAATGATCTTTAAACCGACCCGAAATATAGCTCCATCTATCGAACCAGCTTGCAACTCGAACCCCTACTTATGATGTCCTGGAAAACGTGCAGCATGGGCAACCAAATTGCCAGTGGGCCTGAAGAATAGGAATTACGAAGATCGCATGGAATTACTTGGACTGCCTCTTCTCAAACTAAGAAGAGAAAGAGGGGACCTGATTGAGACATATAAAATTCTCACAAATCACTATGATGCGCCTAGGCTAAAGGATATTTCCAAATTCAACGTCAACATAAATCTTCGAGGTCACAGCAAATAACTCAACCATGCAAAATTTAAATCTAATCCTCTTAACCCTTCAGGCCTCGGCCTCTCAGCCGATTGACAAGTTGATGTCCCAAAAAAAAATTTGTAAAAATTAGTAAAAAATTTGAATTATGACACTGTCTCACCATAACATTAATTACTGCCAAACCACTGTACCCATAATTAAAATACAACATAATATCATAATAAAACATGATAAAATAAAACAAATTATATTAACCCTTGGAGTAAATGGGTATTTTCATGGATGCATCTGTCTCTTTTGCAGGATTTTCGGCGACATCGACTTAAAGTACTATAACTACGAAACTACTACACCAATCATAAAAAGAACAACTGCACAATGATTGCATTGAAATTTCGAATATAGAATATTGAAATATCATTTTGTAAAACAATTAGATAATTATGAATAAATATTAGAACGTCAAAGAAGTGAAAAAAACGCGCGACCAGATTTGGTCGACTCGTACTCAACGGATAATTGTTTCGCGACCAGATTTGGTTGACTCATACTCAACGGGTTAAAATAAAATTTAAACGGGGCCGTCACGCTGAATCGTGTTGTGGCCGATATCGGCCAATCGGGGCATTAGGGGTTAAGAACGTTTGAGTAATTAGTGCAAGACCTCTGACAGTCGATTTAAGAACAGACTTGATTTATAGCTAAAAACTTGTTAATATTGCTTATGACTAGCTTTATAAGATCTGATCTGGACGTATCAGCAAAGCTACCTGTTCAGAATAAATACAAAAATAATAATAATCTCCTACTTAACAAAACCCACGTCGGACAAACGAAACAGCCCATTTTTTTTTATTATTTCTTGTTTGGGGATTTTTTAAGGTCTTCATGAGCCTTGTAACACTGCGACCATTGCTGATCTAATGTGTTCGCCACCTGCTATAGTTCTGCGGTAAGCCTCGTGTCATTTAAGAACCGCAACAGGCTTTTGGCGACAGATTGTTTTACCTCCTCAGGTTGGAGGTAATGACCACCCAAGTGGGTGTATCTTTTTCGCATCAGCGGGCCACACTTGCACATGAGGTGCTGGGGAGTTTCCTCTGCCTCTTGGCGGAACCTGCACATTTTCGTGTCCCCGAGCTTAAGGTTGCACATGTGTATATTCAGGCCACAATGCCCCGTGAGCGCCCTCACCAGTATGCGTAGATTGTTCCTATTTAGCGATAAGGCCTCACAGGCAGTCTTATGGTCGTAAGCCTTAATTAGCGCTTTTGAATGATTCAAACCTGGCGTGTTGTTTCAGTGATTGACGGATTGTTATAAACATATTTTTTGAGCATTAGGTTTGCAAGGCTTTTTCGTACGCCCTAGCAAGGTTCCCTTTGCTGTCGTTTTAGCAAGTTCGTCGGCTTTTTCATTTCCCTCGATTCCTGCATGGCTGAGAACCCATCTTAGAATTACTCTGTTCATTTCGCCAAGGGAATTCAGTAGTGCTATGCAGTTTTGTTAGTACCTACGGTTGGTATAAACGGCCCATAGCCTCTCGACTGATATAATCTATTAAAGTTGTTGAAAATGTTCAGCGAGAAAAATCGGTGATCTGCGAACACATATTGGATAGCAGAAGTAACCACTGGATGCAGTTTCAAAATCCCATTGTGCTATCCAAGGAACAATTCTACTTTCCTCGCATGATCTGGTAAACCATTGGAATAAGAAGAACCCCGAACTTCAATAAATGACGGTTTCAAACTCTCTACTCGTGGAACCCTCTTCTTAAAATGTTCTCAACGCCTATCGCAAAGCGCAAGAACCCAACACAAGATACAACTAGAGCTGTCAACTACAACGGGCGAACCCGTCAACTCAGGAAGTTTTAACGATATTAGATCGTTTTATCCCCCAAGAGGTGTGCGTAGAATACTAGGGACGAAAACAGTCCACTGTCTAGTTACACCACTCACACGCCTTACCGCGAGATAACCAGGTTAATCAACTAGCGAGCCGACACTCGCGCCCTTACTTCCAGTTGCAACCAGATTACTCTGGTCTCCCGACTGGTTACAGGTTCGAGGTCGCTTGTGCGGTCCTCTCCCTTACGTAGCGGTGATACGGTGTTTACCGAATCTATTGGTCATTTTAAGAGCAATTGCCGTTAAGGTTAACAACTACCCCCGCTCTGTAGGAAACAGTTCTGTTTCCAGACTCCCCCGGCTGTCAGTCGGAATGCACAATCGATTGCCTGACGCCGCACGGTGCGCAAACCGTTCGGGAACGCCCAAAAGTTGACTTCTAGGGGAAACTGGCCCGCAGGCCAGAGTCCTACCCGGGCTCGCACTACTGACTGCCTGGAGGCCGCCGGATGGGTGTTGACCTGTGAGTTTGACCAACTATAAACGATGGGCCTTAGTGGCCTAACTGCACAACTAGAGTTGTCAAGTTTTAACGATTAGTCGTTCTATCTCTCTGGAGTGAACGCAGAAGACTTGGATAGAACAGTCCACCGTCAAGCTCCGCCACAAACCCGTAAGAGGCCAATGCCTTAACCGCGAGATAGTCAGGAGTGTTACCCAGCGGGCTTACACTCACGCCCTTACTTTGCGACCAGATTACTCCAGTCTCTCGATTGGTTACGAGTTCGAGGTCGATTGCGCGGTTCTCTCCCTTACGAAGCGGTGAAACGGTGTATACCGAATCTATCGCGGACCACGGCATCCTTTGCGCGGCTGTTCACCCAGGATCAGGTAGCCGATGGTCGTTTCAAGAGCAGTCGCCGTAAGGTCCGCAACCACCCCCGCTCTATAGGAAACAGTACTGCTTCCAGACTCCCCCGACTGTTAGTCAAAGTGCGCTATCGATTGGCTTACGCCGCACGGTGCGCAGACCGTCCAGGAGCGCCAGAAGGTTGATTCCTAGGTGAAACTGACCCTAAGGCCAGAGTCCTACCCAGGCTCGCACTTCATTCTCCACTTCGCGTGGAGGCCGTCGGATGGGTGTTGACCCATGAGTGTGACCAACCCTGAACAGCCTAACTGCACAAGGCCCATTAGCTCTTAACACAAGATACAATTAACACAGCTCCATCACCATAAATAAAAATAAATAAAATACAAACGAAGCTGCCATGGAATTCACTGACCGAAAATCGGGCCCATCATATATAATTATTACACTTCTGGGAGGTGAACGGTGGATTCCGGACTAACGACCGGCTGTGGTAGGTTTAGGACAGCTGTCTTGCCACGTGTGAGCGTTCACCTTACCACCCATTCACTCCCCCCTTCGAAGCCATAGAATTTGAGATGCAGAAATCGCGGTTCTAGATAATTTTTCTAGAAAGGAGTTGATTATTTTCCTGGAGAGAGCAAGATCTTTAAAAAGGTGAAACAAAGATTTAGCTGGCAGGCCACGAGCGCCTACTTCCACAGCGAGAAGGTGAACAGTGAAGCCGTTCCAGGTGACGGCATTTGCGAGATCATGGTATTTATTTAATTTGTACTCGTGGTCTTTTGGGATATTTGATTCCCATGGAACAGTTAATTCTACGATAAGGACCATCTTCCGAGATAGAGAGTAAAGAGTTATATCTGGACGCAAGGCTGTGCATCCGAGACTTTCAGGGAATTTATACTGCTTAGAGACCGAATCGACCTCCATAATCCAATCTGATAATTGAGCTTTCTCAATTATTGAGAAAGGTTTTGCAGTGAGATGTTTTTTGCCTTTAGAGCCAACCCGCACAAACTGTATTGGGGGTTTGGAGGATACTGTGGAACCCTTGTTGGCACTAGCCACTGAGAGGCTAATTACCTCGCGTATATATAATATGTGTAGTAACAGCGGCAATTTGCCGCCTGCCCGTAGAAAAATGGATCACGACTGACAGCACTTCAGTCTACTCTGGACAATGGCGGTTGGAGCAGCATCCCGACGGATGCGGCGCCTGGATCATAATACTTACTTGACTTTGCAACATTTTAATATACATGTAGCGACATGCAATGACATAAACATCGAATAACAATCGAGCATACGATAGTCATGCATGTCCCTACACATGCCCGAGCCGCCCATTGCACAGGCGGGATAAAACCAGTCGTAAACTGGACCCAGCGGACCGCGCCCGCGCGCCTTGCACGTGTACCGATCAAATCACAAAGGAATAAATAGCTGCGATTCAAACGTTGGAGTTTCAATACCTTTCATATCTTTGGAGTCAGATATCGACAAGACAGGGTTGAAATAAGGGCAGCCCTGATCTCAACAACCCCTTCACTGGGATGCAACCCCTAAACTGATGACCCGACGCAAGAATACAACAACCTTCAGGTAACCTTACCTCCATTAAGTGATAATCCCGACGTTTCATCAACAGCTATCCGACGCCGCGGGCTGTAACGCGCATAAAGACAGTAAAGTGAAAATCAGTAAATACTTCCAATTAAACTCTGTGTTAAAAAGTGCACCGAACGAAGCGACGCCGGGCGAAATCGCGATAACTCCCGGTTTCCTTATCTCCCCCAGCGAGCGAATACGGAGAAATTCGCTCGGTCGCTTATTGCGCCGGCCGCGAGCCACGAACTCGAGTGACCCCACGCCGCCGGAGCAACGCCGTCTTATCAGCACGCCGGTCACTGCATCGACGCAGTGACATATATTCGTTATCAGCCGCGCTGACCGACATTCAAAAACAAACATTGAACGACTTACTTCCCACGATCGAAGGACGACGCAACTCGATAATAAAGGCGTGTATACACCATCATACTGGTTATTATATTTATTATCATATGTAATTGCGTGCACACAAAAATAGCATGGCAAATAACGAACAAATAACACCTCAACCAACGACATCTAAACCAATACCAACCTTAGAGGAAGCATCAACAGGTCTAGCTGCGATGTCTGTGGCACAACGCATTCCAGAATTTTGGGCGAAGAACGTCAAATTATGGATAATTCAATTTGAGGCAGTTATCGCTCCACAAAAACTCGGCGATGAGGCTAAGTTTCAACTGGTAGTCGCTAAGCTACGGCTTGAAGATCTACAACAAGTGAGCGACATACTTACCAACCCACCAGCCGAAAATAAATACGCAGCACTGAAGAAAAGACTCATCGAGTCCTACGTCGACTCCGAGCAACGACAATTCCACCAACTATTGGAGGAGATGGAGCTTGGAGACGACAAGCCATCGCATCTTCTACGGAAAATGAGACAACTAGCCGGAGATAAAATAAGCGATCAGGCGCTTAAGTTCCTCTGGGGATCGCACTTGCCTAAAGCAGTGCGCACGGTTCTAGCCATACACGAGAAAAAAGAGCTCACAGATCTGGCAACCATGGCCGATTGCGTTATGGAGAATTCAACAACAAATAAGCGCATCGACGAAGTGAGAACATCAACACCGCCATCACGGTCTACAAGCAGAGAGCTACAAGACATTCATAAATTGGTCTTGGATCTGACGCAGAGATTAGACAAGCTATCACAAGAAATGTCCACAAGCAGACACACACCACGACGAGACTACGCGGACAAGCAAACTTTCACACCGACAACCCGTTCCAGCTCCTCTAGGAGGTACACACCTTCGCAGGACGGTCTGTGCTTTTATCACCACACATTCAAGAAGCAAGCCAGAAAATGCAAAGAACCCCATGGAACCCGAAGAGAGAACCCGAAGACGACACAAAAAACTAAGTAATGTCGGCTCCAGCGAGACGTCAGCTGACAACAATAATAAACGTCTCACAATTTTTGACAAGAACAATAAACTACGATTTCTCATTGACACAGGGGCACAAATTTCAGTGCTCCCCAAACATCGAAAAAGCAGTCAGCACGACACAAACGTCCGACTATTTGCAGCAAACGGCTCCGAAATAAAAACGTACGGAGAGAGAACACTACGTCTCAACCTAAATCTTCGACGATCCTATATTTGGAAGTTCATCGAGGCAGACGTAGGATCACCCATCTTGGGCGCAGATTTCTTGGAGCATTACCACCTACTCGTCGATTTACGAGAGAGACGCCTAGTCGATGGCGAAACGAACCTGTCAACAAAAATGTCAGTCGACAAATCCAACACGCCAACGATCAAAATCGTCACCGAACATCATCCCTTCGCAGACATTCTCAACGAATTTCCGAGTATTACTCGCGTGACAACGATGGATTACACGGAGGCGAAGCACGACGTACAGCATTTCATCGAGACGTCAGGACCACCGGTATTCTGCAAAGTTAGACCCCTGCCACCGGACAAATACGAACGAGTGAAAAAACAGCTCGAACAACTCGTAGAGCTCGGTGTTTGCAGACCATCTAAGTCTAACTGGTCGTCAGCATTACACGTGGTACCAAAGAAGAACGGGGAGTTACGCCTGTGCGGCGATTACCGACGCCTCAATACCATTAGTTTGGCCGACAGGTATCCAATTCCCCGGATACAAGACTTCACATACACACTCCACGGAAAAAAGTTCTTCACGAAACTAGACCTCGTCAGGGCGTACAACTCTATCCCTATTAGGGAGGAGGATGTACCAAAAACTGCCATGATAACGCCCTTCGGACTGTTCGAATTTGTACGTTGCTGCTACGGACTTCGAAATGCGGGACAGACGTTCCAACGCTTCATGGATTCCATTCTGAGAGGACTAGACAACACGTTCTGCTACATAGACGATATCTTGATCGCGAGCGACACAGAAGAGGCACACAGGAGAGACGTGAGGCTCGCACTATCTCGTCTCGATCAGAACGGACTGAAACTCAATATCCAGAAATGCGTATTCAACCAGCGAACACTAGAATACCTCGGATACCAGGTATCTCAACATGGTATCAGACCATTGGAAGATAGAGTCGAAGTGATCGCCAATTACAAACTCCCCGAAACCATCCATCAACTACGACAGTTCCTTGGCATGATGAATTACTACCGCAGCTGCATTCCAAATGCAGCTAAAGCACAGTACCACCTAAACAAATATTTAATAGGTGCCAAAAAAAACGATAAAACGATTATTAATTACAGCGCCGAAGCTATATCAGCATTCGAGCAATGTAAACGAGCCATTAGGGAATCTTGCACGCTCGCATTTCCAGCGCGTGACGCCGAAGTCGCATTAATGACCGCATTAATGACCGAAATTTCTCTATCGGTGCAGTAATCCAACAAAAAATAAACGACAAAATCGAACCGATAGGATTTTTCTCCAGAGGCCTGACTGACACTCAGAAGAGATACAGCACGTACGACAGAGAGTTACTAGCTATTTACCAAGCAGTCAAGCATTACAAACACATGATCGAAGGCAGAGACATCACGATCTATACAGACCATCGACTGCTGATATACGCTTTTAAAAAAAACGCAAATGCTAAAAACGAGACACCGAGAAGAATTCGTCAGTTGGCTTACATGGCACAATTTAGTACGGAAATAAAATACGTACCAGGCGAACAGAATCCAGTGGCGGACTTTTTATCACGGATAGAAACCATCAACTGTCCGTCACCACTGGATTATCAAGCTCTTGCCAAAGACCAGGAAGATGACCACGAAATCGAGCAATTCTCATTCGAAAACAGATACATGCGGAAACTCACCTTTCCAGGCGCAGACACACCGATAATATGCGACACGTCAGATAATAGAATTCGCCCATTCCTAACAAAAACGTTCAAAGAACAGGCTTTCCATATCATTCATGACGTCGCGCATCCAGGCATCAGAGGCACTAGAAATCTGATGCGCGAAAGATACTATTGGCCGAACATGCTGAGAGACGTTAAAGAATGGACCAGAAACTGCATATCATGTCAAAAAGCGAAAGTCACGAGACACACGCGCACACCATTGAGCAAATTCGGCGAAGCAGGAAGATTTGAGCACATCCACCTCGACTACGTAGGACCTCTCGAAACATCACAAGGCTGTAGATACCTGATGACGATGATCGACCGGACGACTTCATGGCCAGAAGCCGTCCCAGTAGATGATATGTCGGCAGAAACCGCAGCACGTATATTTTACGAGAACTGGATCTGCAGATTCGGATGCCCATCGATAGTAACGACCGACAGAGAACGAAACTTCGAGTCACAGTTATTCTCAAAACTGTCAAAAATTATGGGAATACAGAAGACAAGAACCACTGCCTACCACCCACAATGCAACGGTAAGGTAGAAAGACTACATCGAACGCTCAAAGCAGCAATTATGGCTAGAGGACACACACACAGATGGGCTGAAGAACTACCATCAGTATTGATGGGCCTTCGAGCAGCCCTACGCAGCGACAACAACAGTAGTGCAGCAGAACTCACCTACGGCACTACGATGAGATTGCCAGGAGAATTTTTCGAAGCTTCCAAGGCAACAACACTAGATACAGACTTTGTTGACAGACTTAAAGACCACATTAAGGAGTTGACAACAAAGCCAAGAAGAAATAACGCAGAGAAAAGCATCTTTATCCACCCAGACTTGCAAACTTGCAGTCACGCCTTTGTCAGAATCGACAGAATAAAAAAACCTTTGACAGCACCCTTCGAAGGCCCTGTACGTATTTTGAAAAGACAACCAAAGTATTACACGGTTATAATCAATGGAAAAGAACAAAACATTTCTCTTGACAGACTGAAACCCGCATACATACACAACGACAGAATCGAAACGGAAGACACGCCAACAGAAAAGAGCACGTACGTTCCAGATAAAACACACGACAATGAAGACGCATCGTCAGCAAAATCAACAGCGCAATGCACACGCAGCGGAAGGAGAATCAGACCTACAGTTCGTTTCGCAGAACAATAACAAAGAATTTCGCTTCGTAGAAAACTGATTATTCCGACGCTCAAGAAAAATAAAGCGAGCTACCAAACGACACAACGCGTCAGTCGACCGCAACATTCGCACACCATCCAAGCAGCAGAAAAATACAAAATGGGAGCAAGCGCATCCGCAGCAGCAGCAGCCGCTACAACATCCGACATCCTGATCATTGCAATAGCAGTGGGGATGACAGCCCTAATGTCGGCATCACCAAGAAGTGCAAAGGAGAGACCGAGAATTGGATGAGGAAGCGGATCTTCCAACACGTCAGCACACCACCAGCAGCCCCTGGAACCTCCGATTCCAGACAGCCAGTAATGCAGGTGTAGTGCAGTTAAGTGTATAAAGCATCACCGGCGCTAAAGGCCAGTGAAGACATTGAAAAATAAAAACAGCCTCTGATTTCACGATTTATGTCAAACGCAACCATGAGAATCTAATGTACATATATATAGTTCATAACCATGTTTACATTTTACATTTTCTATATTTTACACAATGTTTAACTTTTTACAAACATTTTTAACGTATACAATCTTTCGCAGCGTAATATACTAACCATGTCTACTAACGAAAATAAAGTATTTTCTAGGAAGGGGGTGAATGTAGCGACATGCAATGACATAAACATCGAATAACAATCGAGCATACGATAGTCATGCATGTCCCTACACATGCCCGAGCCGCCCGTTGCACAGGCGGGATAAAACCAGTCGTAAACTGGACCCAGCGGACCGCGCCCGCGCGCCTTGCACGTGTACCGATCAAATCACAAAGGAATAAATAGCTGCGATTCAAACGTTGGAATTTCAATACCTTTCATATCTTTGGAGTCAGATATCGACAAGACAGGGTTGAAATAAGGGCAGCCCTGATCTCAACAACCCCTTCACTGGGATGCAACCCCTAAATACATATGTACCAATCTGCATTAGTTTTTGAGGCGAAAATAAATAAAGGATTCTGCGATGGAAAATCCATACCTGGGTGTATGTGCTATATTGTCGATATGTTCTTCTTTTTTAATATCCTTGACTTTGATTAGGGCGTTTCGGGCAGCCGACCGAGGAAAGTGTCTCTGGAATACAGCCACTTCCATGGCCATCTGCAGGCGACGATCTCCGTGCGTCTCTTCTGTGTTCAGGGTGTCGGCGATGAGTAGCATCTTAGAGAGGACCTCCTGGCTCAATCGGCACTTGGATCGGAATGTGATGGCACTTCTCAATTGAGACGTACAGCGTTCGCAAATTTTCTGCGGGAAGCAATCGCTCTCCTTCACCTGGAAATATCCCAGAGAGTCAATCGATCAAATCTCGACTTTAAAATCAAAATCAAAATCAAAATGTTCTTTATTAAATAGACAAAATTAAATATTATTTTTAATTTATGTTCTTACGATGCGTCCAAGCCTTACTCCCAAGCCGTTTTGTCATTTACATAATCAGATATTGTATAGTATGCTTTTTTATACAATTTTGCTTTGATGGTAGCTTAAAACTTATTTACAGATAGTTCTCTAATAGTATGAGGAAGTTTGTTATAGAAGCATTGTCCCAAAAAAGAATTGCTTATTTTGTGGAGACGAGTGGCACGTACAACAAGGTTATGCTTATTTCTAATATTAACATTATGAGTGTCGCTTTTTCTTTTAAACTCGTCAATATTCTTGTGGACATACAACAGCTTTTCGTATACATATATTGTGATGCAACAGTAAGAATATTTATCTCTTTGAATTTTTCTCCAAGGGAAACCCGAGGAATAAGTTTATATATAGCTCTTACAGCACGTTTCTGTAGTATATAGATGTTATTGATGTCCGCACAGCTTTCCCAGAGAAGAATACCATAGGACATAATGCTATGAAAGTAACTAAAGTATACTATTCTTGCTGTATCTACATCAGTCAGCCGCCTTATTGTTTTAACTGCGTATGCCGCAGAGCTAAGTTTTCCTGACATTTTCTCAATTTGTGGGCCCCATTGTAATTTGGAGTCAATTGTTATCCCTAGAAACACAGTTGAAGCAACAGGCTCCAGTCTAGTTCCATTTATTTCTACATTGGTTTGTACCTGCTTAACATTAGGTGAAGAAAATTTAATCACTTTGGTTTTTTTTCATTTAACCCCTCGAGTACCAGACGGCCCGAAACGTCCAGAATTGATATTTACCGTCGAACCCCAGACGGCCCGAAATGGCCAGGCGAGGCCGAATAGGAACATAAAACAGGTCTTTTTTAGACGATCGGTGTGACAGTTTCGGAGTAATCGTTTTTTTTCTGAAACGCCATCTTTTTTTTGAGACTCGCGAATTTCTTACGGGCCGTAAGGCACACATTAAAATAAAACCGCGGGCCTCGAGGGGTTAATAGTAGGTTTAAAACAATGTTTCTCACCCAAATGGCCACCAATTTCAATGGTGAATGATGCAAAATGAAGTCTTCTTCTTGAATAAGTTGACGATTTCGTTAGATGCAAATATATTGTAACTTCACTACTTTTCTTGTATTTAAAAGGAAGGAGCGACAATTTGACGTTTAAATAGCAGGCAGCGTTGTCAGACCTCGCAACCTGTCCTCCCGACTGGTTACTGGTCCGCAGTCGCTTGCACGACCTTTACCTGATGTAATTCAGCGGTAATTCATTTTGGATTTATCCCAGACCATGGCGTCTTTTGCCCGTCTATTCACTCGTGATCAAGTGGCCAGTTGGTCCTTTAAAGAGCGGCTGACATCAGGTCAACATCCACCCCCGCTGCTTAGGAAACCGTATGTCGTTTCCAGGCTCCTGTAGCTATTCGCCGGAGTGCAGTCGATTAGCTGACGCCACACAGTGAGCAAACCACGCAGTAGCGCTCGAAGGTCATCCTTCAAGGGAAACTGATCCAATATGCATGCAACGAGAACCAGGGGAAACAGAGTCCTTACTGGGGTAGACCCTCTTCGAGGAAACTACTAGATATGAGCCGAACTGTAAATTGAGCCGACCCAAACGAACGATGTATGTCTTAGTGGCCCTACTGCACAAGGACCATTAGCTACCAACTAATGATAACAACTAGAGTTGTCGACTACAGCGGGCAAGCCCGTCACCTCAGGAAGTTTTAACGATTAGTCGTTCTATCTCCCTGTAGTGAGCGCAGTAGACTTGGACAAAACAGTCCACCGTCAAGCTCCGCCACAAACCCGTAAGAGACCAACGCTATAACCGCAAGATAGCCAGGAGTGTTGCCCAGCGGGCTTACACTCACGCCCTTACTTCCAATTGCGACCAGATTATTCCGGTCTCTCGATTGGTTCCGAGTTCGAGGTCGCTTGTGCGGTCCTCTCCCTTACGAAGCGGTGAAAAGGTGTATACCGAATCTATCGCGGACCACGGCATCCTTTGCCCGGCTGTTCACCCAGGATCGGGTAGCCGATAATCGTTTTGAAAGTAGTCGCCGTAAGGTCCGCAACCACCTCCCCTCTATAGGAAACAGTACTGCTTCCAGACTCCCCCGACTGTTAGGCAGAAAGTGCAATCTATTGGCTTATGCCGCACGGAGCGCAAACCGTCCAGGAGCGCCAGAAGGTTGATTCCTAGGGGAAACTAACCCTAAGGCCAAAGTCCTACCCAGGCTCGCACTTAATGCGTGGAGGCCGTCGGATGGGTGTTGACCCGTGAGTGTGACCAACCCTGAACAGAATGGGTCTTCGTGGCCAACTCAGCAAGGGCCCCTTAGCTCCAAGCAATGATAACCATCAAAACATTCAATTACTAGTGCCATCTATTGCATTTCTATATAGGCTGATTACATCTAGAATTAATACGGAGATATTCGAATGCCATCTATAAATAAATAAAATGCAAGCGGAGCTGTCATGGAATCCACTGACCGGAGTCTGGCCTATCATAATACTATTATTACACTTCTGGGGGGTGAGCGGTGTATTACCCTCCAAACCCCCAACACAGTTTGTGCGGGACGGCTCTAAAGGCAAAAAATATTCCACTTCAAAACCTTTCTCAATAATCGAGAAAGCTTCAGATTGGATTCTGGAGGCCGATTCAGTCTCTAAGCAGTATAAATTCCATGAAAGTCTCGGATGCACAGCCCTCCGTCTATTCAAAGTAGGTAGACAACAACATAATTATGACAATGTGAATGATTCTATCTCGAATGTTGTGGAATGGTTCACAGCAAACAATCTGCTACTAAATGAAAAGAAAACAAAATGTATAAAATTCTCACTTCCAAATGTAAAGCAGATAGGGCCAAATATTATCATAAAAAATGAGCGCCTAGAACTGGTCGATTCCACGGCATTCCTTGGTATCACTTTAGATAAAAAGTTACAATGGGGCCCACACATTAAGAAATTGGCCGACAGGCTAAGTTCTGCGGCATATGCTGTAAAAAAAATCGTAATTTAACAGATATAGACACCGCGAGGCTGGTTTACTTCAGCTATTTTCACAGCTTGATGTCGTATGGCATCTTGCTGTGGGGTCATAGTTAGTTAGTTAGTTTGTCTGGGCTTTTTCCCGCACTTGACCTCTTGATTGGGCCGTTGTGCGTGGCTCATGTTTCTATTTATGTTACTCCAGCCAACCCAGGCTGTCCCAGAAGGTTAGCAGCCTGTTTGGGTTGCTACAGGCCTCCGGGACAGATGCTGGAGATTGTAGTATTCTTGCTCGTTGCTCTGCCACGCTCCTGCATTCCATGAGCACATGCTGTGGCGTTTCTTCTTCCTCCATGCATCCTCTGCATAGAGGGCTGTCTGTCACACCTATGGTAAACAGGTGTTTGTTTGTGTTGTGGCATCTTGCTGTGGGGTCATGCTGCTGACGCTGATAAAATATTTATACTACAGAAACGAGCCATCCGCGCTATTTATAAATTAGGTGCTAGACAGTCGTTAAGCGGAAAATTTAAAGAAATCAATATTTTGACACTTGCATCTCATTACATCTATGAAAACTTAATGTATGTGCATAAAAATAAAGAACTGTTTTTAAAAAACTATGATAAGCATGGTGTCAATACTAGAAATAAAAATAAACTTGCTGACCATAAAAGTCGACTCTCCAAAACCACAAAATCATTCAAAGGGCAATGTATAGGCTTCTACAATAAAGTCCCAGAAAACATGCAAAATTTATCTGTGATACAATTTAACCCCTCCTCTCGCGAAGTAAAAATTCAGCTATCACTTTTGCCCGCGACATTTTCGCGCGTAAAATCGACGCGAGTCGACGACCTTGATACAAACGACCATAACTTGTAAACCACTATACGGATCATTAAAAAAATTACTGTAAAATGATCGCATTGAAATTTGACATAATAAAAAAATATAACCTGGAAATTGGGGGAGTCGGCCGTTGGTCCCGCAAGGGATGTTAGGGAGTTACCGGGTTAAGTCATTTATTAAGAAGAAGCTGTACTCAAAGGGCTACTATAAAATAAATGATTATCTAGACGACGAAGACCCTTGGAAATAAAATGGTTACCTCGATGATTTATATCACGTTATATGTCACAATAATTTGTTATAATGTCACAATAATTTAATTTTTATATCATTTATGTATGTTTGTATGCATTATTGACGTCAAAAAGTTACGATTTCATACTATTTTGAATAAAAAACTTGTGATTATTATTATATAACTCTTTGCTCTCTATCTCGGAAAATGGCCCTTATCGCAGAATTAACCCTAGCCGACATAAGCAGGAATTCGTTATAAGCGGGAAACACCTATTTTTGCTTGTAAAGGTCAGAAAGTGAGTAAAAGTCAAAGATCCTGGAAGTAAATGTCTTTCCACTACTGGCCTCACAGTATCTCAATAGAGGGCACTGAAATTGGATTCTGGAGGTCGATTCGGTCACTAAGCAGTATAAATTCGCTGAAAGTCTCGGATGATATAGAATTAACTGTTCCATGGGAATCAAATATCCCAAAGGACCACGACTACAAATGTAATAAATACCATGATCTCGCAAATGCCGTCACCCGGAACGGCTTCACGTTGGCGCTCATGGCCTGCCAGCTAAATCTCTATTTCACCTCTTTAAAGAGCTTGGTCGTTCCAGAATAATAATCAACTCTTTCCTAGAAAAAATATCTAAAACCGCGATTTGCGCATCTCAAGTTCTATGGCTTCGAAGGGGGAGTGAATGGGTGGTAAGGTCAACGCTCACATGTGGTAAGACAGCTGCCCTAAACCTACCACAGCCGGTCGTTAGTCCGGAATCCCCTGCTCACCCCCCAGAAGGGTAAAAAAATTATATCATGATGAGCCCGACTCCGGTCGGTGAATTCCATGGCAGCTCCGTTTGTATTTTATCTATTCAACGGATTTGGCTCCCTCTGACTTCAGGCTATTCTCACATCTTTAAAAATTCATGTGAGGAAAACGGTTTTCGTCGAAAGAAGAGGTAATAAGCAGCCGAGGAAACGATTTTTGACAGTCTTTCGGATTCTCACTTCAGGGATGGAATCCATAAATTGGAAGATTATTGGGACAAATCTAATGAAGTTCAGGGAGATTGTATTAAATAATAAAATGTATTTCAAACCATGGACCGGGCTGGAACCATGCAACGCACCAACGAGCTGAGTGACCTTCAAGCTGTGAACGACTTTGTCTATCTGGGCTCCATGATATGCAACGACGGAAACTGCGAAAAGGAAGTCTCACGCAGAAGCCAGATGGCAAGATCGGCCATGAGCAAGCTAGAAAGGCTGTGGAAAAATCGGGGTATAAGTCAGCGGACTAAGGTCAGGCTGGTTCGAGCTCTGGTTTTCTCGATCTTTCTCTATGCATCGGAGACATGGACCCTAAAGGCTCGGATGCGCACCATAATCGATGCACTGGAGATGTGGTGATGGCGTAAATGCTAGGAATCCCATGGACAGCACGCCGCACCAACAAATCTGTCCTGGAAGAACTCGGCATCCAAGTGAGGCTCTCCACCGTATGCATGAGAAGGGTCCTGCAGTTCTTCGGTCATGTTGCCAGGAGAAACCCAGAGAATCTGGAGAAAATGCTTTCCGGGGGTCGAGTGGAGGGAAGAAGAAGCAGAGGCAGATCACCGGCCAGATGGAACGACCTCATCAAAGAAGTTACAAAAGGGTCAATACAATCTGCGACCCGCCATGCAAAAGACAGGTCGAAGTGGACAGCCTCGTAGGCAAACTGTTGTCTAGTGGCCACGATCCTCAGTAATGAGGGAACGACGGAGAAGAAGAAGATTTCAAACCATATAAAATCTAAGTGAAAGAAAAATTAAGGACATTTCTTTTTTTATGAAATATTGCGTGTTTTGAGGCTTTTTGATTTGGCATTACAATGATCGATCTAGTAGTATTTATTTTTTTTCTTGATTTTTGAGAAAGATTCCTATAACATATATTGGAATGGGGATGTGATGGGGATACAGTGAAGAAATGAAAGGAGGAAACTCCATTATCCAACAGCGGCAGTGCACGAGCTAAAAGATAAGTAACTCACATTGATTCTTCCGAATTCTCTAATAAGAGTAGTGAAATCGCGTAAAATCGAAAGGCCCTCCTCGCCGCGTTCACCATTGTCAAACATAGGGAAAAGACGACCGTGATCCAAGCAAATTCGGCATATTTTATCGAAGTATTCGCTAATCGTCGGAGTCATCGAATAAAATGGGCAATATTATGTTTATAAAAAAGAAAATTCACGCTTTTAAAAACATCCGAACGTCAAACGAAGTGACAGCTGTCAAATAAACAAAAGCGGTGTTGATGATGATGATGTTTCGGTATCATGTCTTACATTAGTGATAGAAACCCATTAAACATGTATGAAAATCAGGCCAGGTTATATTTCTAAGATAATATATTTTATTTTATTTTTATTTTATTAATTTTAGGAATCTTACAGCTAGGTATACGGTTATTACAAATTAATATGTATATAAGGCCAATTACAAGGTTCCCCAAGTAAAAATGTATGAATAGATATATAAAAGGGGAGAAAAAAAAGAAAAACAAGTAGACTAAGAAAAAACTAAACAAAATAGAACAAAGGATTAGCCAAAGAAGGCGTCAGCCAGTAACTTCTTGAGCTGCTGGACTGACATATTAAATAAGTCAATGTCATATTGGGTAGCTACATCATTGAAACTTTGGCTTGCTCTCAATAGATAACTGTTTAGCCTGTAATTGGTGTTAGCTCTGGGGATAAACAGGGTGCATGGTCTTCTGATCGGATCAGCAGAGACCCTCAACCCAACCTTCTCCAATAAATCCGGGCAGTCAACTGAGCCATTTGCTATCTTCAATAGGTAGGCGACATCTGCAATATGGCGTCTTGTGGCTAAAGGTAAGAGGTGAAATTTATGACAACGTTTAGTGTAGTAGTGGAAAGATTTTTTTTACTTTAAATTGTAGGTGCCGTACAAAACGTCTCTGAATTCGCTCAATGCGGGTAATGTAAGTGTTATAGCTGGGGTTCCAGATTTGTGATGCATATTCCAAGTGACTACGTACATATGCACAATAAAGAATTTTAATGGTTTTAATAGATTTAAACTCAGATGATAAACGC
This sequence comes from Micropterix aruncella, assembly GCA_944548615.1. Classification (NCBI taxonomy): domain Eukaryota; kingdom Metazoa; phylum Arthropoda; class Insecta; order Lepidoptera; family Micropterigidae; genus Micropterix; species Micropterix aruncella. Next base: position 1,584,454 of record OX155974.1, read on the forward strand.
AGAACAAAACCTAATGTTCTTGATGCTTTGCTGATGACACTATTGATGTGCTCATCAAAGAGTAATTTAGTGTCAAAGATTATACCTAAATCACGGATTGAGTTTACTCTAGTAATATTGATATTCTTAAGTGTATAAGAAAAAAGAAGAGGTTGTGGCTTACGAGTGAAGGAACATAAATAACATTTGGATACATTTAAGTCCAATTTGTTCAACAAACAGAAACGGTCAAAACGATTGAGATCTTCTTGCAAACGTTGTGCACTTTCTTGTGAGTTAATCGGACAGAGTATCTTCATGTCGTCAGCGTATAGGATTACTTCGCAGAATTTGAAGCACGAAGATACATCATTGACAACGATGTTAAACAGGAGCGGTCCCAATAGGGATCCTTGGGGTATATACATAGTATCATTGGGTATCATTGGGTATTGTATATGGTATTAAGTTCTTACATATAAAGTTGCTGTTCTTTAAAGGAAATTTAACGCCAAAAACCTTGTATGAATTTAATTAATAGAAATATTGACCCCTATTATCTACGCAGATGTATCATTTTAATGGGAGTTGCTTAATTCCTTTGTTGTAAAGCTCTCGTGGACATGAACCAATCGATGCTTTAAAGGCATTTTCACCGACTCTTCAAAATTGATTTTTCCCTTGTAAAAAATATCTAAATTCTGACAAAACTATTGGAGCAAGGTCTGGCAAGTAGGGTGGGTGACCAAGAGTCCCCAGCCGCAACTTCTGAAACTTTGCGACTGTTTGCAGTGAAATCTGTAGTTATACGTTGTCATGCAGAAGCAGTGGCGATGAGCGATTGACCAGGCTCGGTTATTGAATCACGAGCTTCTTCATAATTGTTTGCAGTTCTTAACGGTACACATTTACGGTAACTGTATAGCCGGACTGGAAGAATCTGTAATAGAAAACACCGGCACAGGATCTCATATTTGAAAATCGTACAAATTTTCAACTTTACCATGGTTTCTATCGTATTTTAATTTATAATATCTATCGTATTTTAATTTATCAGCCTACCAACCGACGGGGATGTACATTCTGTACATTCTGAACGCGCTAAATAAAAATTCGTGATGAAGGCGGATATATACATTTTGATCCCCCATGAGACGATTAAGACTATTTTCAGGTTGAACTTAATCCGATGGCTTAATCCGATTGAGCTAAAATTTGATATGCGTGCCTAAATTGGTCATCGCAAGAGTTGAAAAGATTGTGGATGAAATCGGTCCACCAGAGGGCGCGCTAGGCATATTTAAATCACGAAATATTGGACTTGAATTTCGGTACGCATGTGCCTTGATATGCCGAAATCACATCGTGAACTTTTCGTTCGAATATCTCATATACAAGCTTCACAAATAATATTTCAATTCCGCCATATATTCGTTAAATAGTACGGCTCTTGAAAGCGGTGATGCATGCTATGCGTGTATCGGTCGACATTTGAATTCGAAGGCTAGCGGCGACCCACGTTTGCAATTTTATTTTTAAATTGAACGAGATGACGTGCGTTCGAAATTCAAATGTTCATTGTGTAGCGTCGTATATTGATAGGAATTTTCGCTAACTGCTTTATCGACTTTATTTATGAAATCAATATTCAGATGAAGTAAGTCTCTGGCTACTTGCCTGGAAAGTCGGGGTGACACAACCGATTTTTTATATAGGAGATGAATCAAGAATGAGCAAGCCACTTATCTCAAACGTAATAAAGTGTAACAAAATGAATTCTCGCAACAAACCGACGAAATATGAAATAAAATATCATTGCTATACAATAATAATCCATGTATTGAACTCCGAACACGAGCTATGTCAGCTGTCAACGCGCCACAGATTTAAAACTTTTACGCACGCAGACGAGACAATCTTCAGTTGAATTTCAACATATCTATCTCTTTCGATCGTATGAGAATTTCCCGCGTAGACAGAGAGAGCATTATATTTTTTGACGTTTCGGTGAGTCATCTGTCGTGCATCTGTCCGTCGCGTTAAATCAACCGTGACTCTCTCTTGAAATCTTTTTGTTTCTCCAGAGATCGCCAAATTTTAATCGGATATTGCTTTTTTGATACATTATGGAGCATTACGATGTGATCGTGAACCAGCCAGTGGTGATAGACAACGTAAATACGGCGTTTTATCTTACTAAACATAACCTATGGCTCGCGGGAATTGTTGCCAATGCGGCACTCCTTAATGTCTTTGTTTTTGGGGGTTTTCGGTGTTTTAAAGTGTTGTTTGGGCTGTTTTTCAGGGCTCTGGAGTCATCAAGGCGGGGTTCGCCGGGGATCAGATACCAAAATGCCGGTTTCCGAATTAGTAAGTCAGTTTTTATCTTGTATTATTTTGTTAGTCGCTCCATAGTGACCATTGACTTAGAGATATGCAGTGGGCGGCCACTTCCATAGAAAGAAAATTTGTATGGAGCCAGAGGCTATCAAGGTGGCAACTTAACTATGCCACAATAACACGAAATGCGGTTGTCAGCCTGCGAGACGCGTCTGCCCACTTTTCCGCGAGCTGTATATTGTCTTTGCTCTGTCCATCACACATACTGGGCATTTTGCTGCGCATACGCACGCATAGCGTCCGCACACCGCTTCCGCTCTGCTGTCAGTCGTGCGTGTGATCAATGGTGCGTCTTATGTGCGTTGTTTGCTTACCATTTGCTGCGTCACTTGTGTTTTACGTCTTACCGGCTTCATTTTGGGTTTTTCGAGTTTTGTGCCGATGTATAAGAAATGTGTAGTTTGCGGACTAATTAGGCGCAAGAGAGGAGAACCTGAGGGTGTGAGTGTCTTTTATGGCAGTATTTTTAATGTCACATTTTTTCATAGTATTAATATTTATTCTAATACGAGACATCAATAAACCGTATGCTTGATTCGTAATTTTGTTTTTATTTCTATCGAGTTATGTATCCGGTAAGGGTGGGCTACACTGGCTTGTGGCGTTTTTATCGATAGGTGGGCTGCGCTGGCTTGTGGCGTTTTTATCGATATCGATAAATAGGCTGGTTAATGCTTAACTATTGCATTGGTCAGATGTTGCCATTTCGCAAGACCAGAGGGTTGCCATTCTGCTAAAACCAGAGTGTTGAAAAAGAGTGTGACAGACACATTCTACAAGAAATTGCGACGGTTGGCTGCAATGCGGTTTTTGTGCTGTTGGCTATATTATAGTCGCCGGTACTAACAAAAGTGAATTTCGATTCAAATGTACTGAGTTCCGCATCTTATTTATATGATCAGTGGAGATATGTAGGTCTGACATCGGCGGTCGCAGCATTCATAAAACGATATAACTGCAGTATAGGAACCTCTCTCCAAAAAATAAAATATAGACCAATAGATTGTTTCATTTTAATGCTAAATCTGGAAGAAAATTGTGTTGGTTGCTATAAATAAGCGAAATATAGGCATTGAAAGTGTAAATTTTATATGTAAACAAGAAGGCCAAAATAAAATTCACCACGCTATATTTCACCACGCTGATTCCGAATCTTCCATAATCTTTATTCGATCTCAATAACTAAGCGAGATATAGGCGTTCAAATTTTTCATGCCAATGTCCAAAAAGTTGCGGCCATTTTGTTTGTACATACCGTGTTGGACACGTTCGAGTATATCGTAATATCGATAACAATTAGCGATATTACAGAAATTATGACAATTGGCAAAGCTTTTAGATTAATCGAAATATTTTGAAAAAAACGATTGGAAAAATACATATTTTCGCGAAACTTATAAAAAGGGCACTATTTTCGATGTTTTTTCAATGACTTTGCATATTGATGACAGAAGATATCCTGTAATGTCGTTTGTTTCAGGTTACCTTTAGTCATCATCACCAAAGTCATTTTGTAAAAACCTTGAAAAAAATCCGAATTATCGCTAACACATTGTCATGTTAATATCAATAACACAAGTAACATTAACGCGCCGCAAGTAACATTTTTTTCCTTGAATTTCGCGCGAAATTAAAAAAAAATTGTTACCTGCTGGTGATATTCAAATATTTAGGATTTTTCTATTGTTTCAGGATACCTTTTATTATCAAAACGCAGTCATTGAAAAAAACTTCAAAAATAGTCTCATTTTTTAAAATATCGCACATTTTTTTTCACGACCATGTCATCATTTTTGTAATATCGCGAATCGTTATCGATATTAGAGAACTCGCGATATATCGACTATTTTCCGACACTACTTCTGAAACAATATGGCCGTTTTGTTGACGTTTAGTAAGCAAACTTTGAATGCCTATATCTCGCTTATTTATTGAGAGCGACAAAAGATTATTGCAGATTCGGAATCTACGTGGCGAATATAGTCCGGTGACGTTTAAAAATCAACATTCCAGGAGAGGTTCCTATACTGCAGTTCTGCCCCCGATAGTAAAAAGGGCGCATCTAACATTTTTTCCGAAATAGAGTTATATATATATTGCCGTGATCAGCAAAAAAATACGCATCTGCTGATATCCTACTAATATTATAAACGCGAAAGTTTGTATGTATGTATGGATGTTTGTTACTCTTTCACGCAAAAACTACTGGATGGATTTTGATGAAACTTTACAATAATATAGCTTACACATCAGAATAACACATAGGCTATAATTTTAAAAGATATATAGTTTTCTATCATCATTATCACAATTTTCCATCACCACGCGGGTGAAACCGCTGGTCGCAGCTAGTATATATATATAAGAAAGTCGGATTTGTTCGAACACTTGTAACTCTAGAACGGCTGGACCGATTTGCATGGTTTTTGATTTGTAGTAGGTATTTATTTGTCTCCGACCCGAATAGCAGAATAACTTTTAAAAACAAAAAATGGAAAATTGTCAAAAAATTCAAATAAAAGAAAAAACATTTTCCCATACAAAATGTAAATCCGTGATTTTCTCATGGTCGTATTATCTCATGTACGTGGCATGTTCACGTGTCGGCAAATCATCCGCTTTATTTGTTCTTGCGCCTGATAAAAAAACAAAAAATGTCGTATATCACAAGGTGCTTTAATGAAGAGAATTAAACCGAGTGCATCCCATGCTGCACAATATGTAAATAGTTTAATTCAATCATGTCTTGCTGACATGCGATTGATATACTTAATTTTTGTACTTTTATATTTCTTTTTGTGTTATTATCTTAATAAAGTAGTGAACTTAATATTTATTTTGTATTGTATTACTTTCATAAAATCATAAATTAAGTTCAGCTAATCTGTAAAACGACATTCATTGACTGTTAGGCGGTACGAAGTTCGCCGGGTCAGCTAGTTTTTTATATTTTTCTAGCTCGACTGTACACGAAGTTACAGTAACGTCAAAGGACGCAAGTACATGTATTTTTCTACCAATACTAAGCTAAAAGGACGCATTGAATGTAAACTAGAATGAAAAGGCTTATTTGCGTATATGTGTTCTTTTCTTTTGGAAAATTTCCATCAGTTCAGAAATTGAAAAGACACATTTTCTTCTGTACTAAGTAGGTAAGACGTTAGTGGTCACTTGCGTCTTTGCAATCTATTAATTCACTAAGTAGTTTAAGCGCATATATATTGAGTTGTCGACTACAACGGGCGAGCCCGTCACCACAGGAAGTTTTAACGATTAGTCGTTCTGTCGACCTGCAGTGAGCGTAGAAGACTTTGGACAAAACAATCCGACGTCTAGCTACGCCACAACCCGTTAGAGACCAACGCCTTACCGCGAGGAGCCAGTTATGTTAACTGGCGGGCGGCACTCGCGCCCTAACTACCAATTGTGACCAGATTTCTCCGGTCTCTCGATTGGTTCCGAGTTCGAGGTCGCTTGCGCAATCCTCTCCCTTACGAAGCGGTGAAACGGTGTATACTGAATCTATCGCGGACCATGGCGTCCTTTGCCCGACTCTGAACCGGTATCGGACGGCCAATGGTCATTTCAAGAGCAGTCGCCGTAAGGTACGCAACCACCCTCGCTCTATAGGAAACAATACAGCTTCCAGACTCCCCCGACTGTTAGTCGGAGTGCACAATCGACTGGCTTGCGCCGCACGGTGCGCAGACCGTCCAGGAGCGCCAGAGGTTTGATTCCCAGGGGAAACTGGTTTGCACCCCGTGCGTGGAGGCCGTCGGGTGGGTGTTGACCCGTGAGTATGACCGACCCTGAACACATGGGTCTTCGTGGCCAACCCGTCATGGGCCCGTTAGCTCCCAAAGCGCATGTGGCAAATGGGCCTTTTATATTTAGTAATTCCTTTAGATGTTTGGACGCTTAATTAAGAATAGGAATATTGCAAGTATAACCAATACTACATTAAAAAGGCGCAAGTAGCCAATTGCGACCTTTCAACTTAAGGAAAAATCTAGTGAGAACTCATAAACACTAAAAATAAAAGCAGTTCATTGACTATGCTTAGTTGAAAAGACGTAAATGGCTATACGACTTTTCAACCTAATATCAAGTATTTTCCTAAATTTTTTTTACTAAGATGAAAAGGAAAATTGTTAATAATTCAATAAATAATTAGGATATAGAAAAATTATAAATCACACATAGTTGAAACGCAAACCCAATTTATTGCATTAACAGAATGTGTCTATAGTTTTTCTTTATGAGACAGCAAGCATTTAAATAATTTTTACACAAAACATTTTTTATCTTGGTTTAGACTTTATGCTACATGCGCCCTTCTTATTATCGGGGGCAGAGTTATACCGCTATTGTTAGTATTTATATACAAAATCGATCAAAAAAGGTGTTGCCTCGTTTATGCGCGCGAAGCCTGGCTTCTGAAAGGTTAAGTTGTTTGCTCTTTAAGTTATTCCGTAACTGTAATTGATGAAATTTTCAGTATCGGTCGTCCGAAACATGTGCGAGTGATGGCAGGCGCTTTAGAGGGGGATATCTTCGTAGGCCCACGTGCTGAAGAACACCGCGGCCTGCTAAGTATCAAATATCCTATGGAACACGGTATCGTCACAGATTGGAATGACATGGAACGCATTTGGACTTACATATACAGGTTTTTGATTGATTTGCTATAATAATAATAATAATATTATGCAGGGTGGAGAAGGAAAGCAAGGAGTATGAACTGCACATGAACTGCAGCAAGACCAAATTCATGTTTGTGGACCGGGCTCGAACCATGCAACGCACCAACGAGCCGAGTGACCTTCAAGCTGTGAAAGACTTTGTCTATCTGGGCTCCATGATATGCAACGACGGAAACTGCGAAAAGGAGGTCTCACCCAGAAGCCAGATGGCAAGATCGGCCATTAGCAAGCTAGAAAGGCTGTGGAAGAATCGGGGTATAAGTCAGCGGACTAAGGTCAGGCTGGTTCGAGCTCTGGTTTTCTCGATCTTTCTCTATGCATCGGAGACATGGACCCTGAAGGCTCGGATACGCACCAAAATCGATGCACTGGAGATGTGGTGTTGTCGTAAAATGCTAGGAATCCCATGGACAGCACGCCGCACCAACAAATCTGTCCTGGAAGAACTCGGCATCCAAGTGAGGCTCTTCCCCGTATGCATGAGAAGGGTCCTGCAGCTCTTCGGTCATGTTGCCAGGAGAAACCCAGAGAATCTGGAGAAAATGCTTTCCGGGGGTCGAGTGGAGGGAAGAAGATGCAGAGAATATACAAAGAAGTTACAAAAGGGTCAATACAATTTGCGACCCGCCATGCAGAAGACAGATCGAAGTGGAGGAGCCTCGTAGGCAAACTGTTGTCTAGTGGCCACGATCCTCAGTAATGAGGGTATGAGTAACCGACGGAGAAGAATAATAATAATAAACTCTATTTAACCTAATCATACAGTGGGGCGGAGTCAACTACAACAGGTGAACCCTTCACCCCAGGCTGGTAACGGGCGATTCATTTAGAGGTACTTTTTGTCTATGGATTTTTTGACAGATGAAGCGTGAGTCGTGATAACCTTTTATGGTATTTTTATTCAGTATAGTTTGACATTTCATCATGGATAGACTTAGCCCCCGCACAGCGTCTACAAATTATTCAGCTGTATTACGAAAATCAGCGTTCTGCAAGGAATGTGTTTCGTGCACTTAGAGAAACTTATGTTTAGAAATAAGAAAAAATATGTTTAGAACAATCCGTCAACCACTGGAACAACACGCCAGGGTTGAATCATTCCAAAGCGCTCATTAAGGCTTACGACTGTAAGACGGCCCGTGAGGCCCTATCGCTAAATAGGAACAATCTACGCATACTGGTGAGGGCGCTCACGGGGCATTGTGGCCTGAACAGACACATGTTCAACCCAAAGCTCAGAGACACAAAAATGTGCAGGTTCTGCCAAGGAGATTGGTCTCTCGATTGGTTACGAGTTCGAGGTCGCTTGCGCGGTCCTCTCCCTTACGAAGCTGTGAAACGGTGTGCACCGAATCTATCGCGGACCAAGGCGTCCTTTGCCCGACTCTGAACCGGGATCGGATGGCCAATGGTCATTTCAAGAGCAGTCGCCGTAAGGTAGGCAACCACCCCCGCTTTATAGGAAACAATACAGTTCCCAGACTCCCCCGACTGTTAGTCGGAGAGCACAATCGATTGGCTTGCGCCGCTCGGTACGCAGACCGTCCAGGAGCGCCAGAGGTTTGATTCCCAGGGGAGACTGGTTGACCCAGTGTCCTATCCAGGCTCGCACCCCATGCGAGGAGGCCATCGGATGGGTGTTGACCCGTGAGTGTGACCGACCCTGAACACATGGGTCATCATGGCCACCTCATCATGGGCCCGTTAGCTCCCATCTTGACTAACAGTCGGGGGAGTCTGGAAGCAGTACTGTTTCCTTCCCCCTCTTGACTAACAGTCGGGGGAGTCTGGAAGCAGTACTGTTTCCTATAGAGCGGGGGTGGTTGCGGACCTTACGGCGACTGCTCTTGAAACGACCATCGGCCATCCGATCCTGGGTGAACAGCCGGGCAAAGGACGCTGTGGTCCGCGATAGATTCGGTAAACACCATTTCACCGCTTCGTAAGGGAGAGGACCGTGCAAGCGACCTCAAACTCATAACCAATCGAGAGACCGGAGTAATCTGGTCACAATTGGAAGTAAGGGCGAGAGTGTCGGCCCGCCAGGTAAAATTCCTGGCTATCTCGCGGTTAAGGCGTTGGCCTCTTACGGGCTTGTGGCGTAGCTAGATGGTGGACTGTTTTGTCCCCAAGTCTTCTATGTTCACTCCAGGGAGATAGAACGACTAATCGTTAAAACTTCCTGAGGTGACGGGCTCGCCCGCTGTAGTCGACAACCCAAGTTGTCCAGATAAATAACAATAACTACACTGTGTGAATATCAGCAGACAGAAAAGCTCATTTACTTATTTTTCTCTTATTTTTCAGTAAAGACCAGTTGTCGACGTTTTCTGAGGAGCATCCCGTGCTTTTGACAGAGGCACCCTTGAATCCGCGCCGCAACCGCGAGAAGGCAGCCGAACTGTTCTTCGAGACCTTCAATGTTCCCGCGCTTTTTGTGAGCATGCAGGCCGTACTCAGCTTGTAAGTTTAACTTTGGTCAAATCTTATTTTCTTATGTTGAACTGCCCTTTGTGCATAGTTTATCAGATCAATTATGGTATTGGATTGTGCTCTCTTGGCTGATTATTATAATTATAATTACTATTACTATTTATTCTGGATAGGCAGCTTTGCTGATACCTCCAGATCAGATCTTGAAAAGCTAAACATTATTAATAATATAATATAAACAATATTAACATTTTTTTATGTACAAATCGAGTCTGTTTTTAAATTGATTGACAGAGATTGCACTAATCACTTCAAATGGTAGTTTATTCCACATGTCCACCACTCTATTTGGCAGAACGTTCTTAAGAGGATTAGATTTAAATTTTGTACGGTGGAGTTTTTTGTTGTGACCTCGAAGATTTGTGTAGACGTTGAATTTGTAAATATTCTTCAGTGCAGGTACATCGTAATAATGTGTTAGAATTTTATATGTCTCAATCAGGTCTCTTCTTTGTTTGAGTGTAGTAATTCCAAGTAATTTCAAGCGATTTTCATAATTCCTATTCTTCAGGCCCACTGCCATTTTGGCTGCCATTCGCTGAACCTTTTCCAGAATATCTACATCTTTGCAAAAGTAAGGGTTTCAGATCTGATAGCCATACTCGAGAATAGGTCTCGCATATGCCTTGTAGATCTTGATAAAAACCTCTATTGACAGATGTTGGAAAGCCTTCCTTATTAGGTAGAGAGTAGAGGTGGCTCTTTTAGCAATTGCAATTATGTGTTTCTCCCATTTGAGATCATCAGTAATTGTTATTCCAAGATCTTTTTGTTGCTTGACTGCTTCTAGTTGGGCGTTTGCCAGAAAATATTGTTTGTTGGGGTTGCTTTTCCCGATATGAAGCACTACACATTTCTCAACGTTTAAGGTAAGCAACCAATCTTCCGTCCACGCTTTGATCTTGTCGAGATCTTGCTGAAGCTGTCCACTGCATCCTATCACCAAGATGATACCAAGTTCTTCGTGAACCCACTTATAGCTCACCAGAACATCCAGGACAGCCTCAACTCTATAGTGCAGTGGACCAAGGAATGGTTGCTTTCTCTCAATCGTAGATACGTGCACTGTTCTATATATTGTTTCTGGAAATCCACGAGGAATTTTGCGTAATTGTCAGAGGCTGACCAAAGTCCGAAACCGTGGAAACTTAATGGTTTCATGGGGCGTTTACACTCTCGCGCGAGGCGCGAGGCGAGACGCAAAACCATGTCGTAAACAAACGGAACAGAGGCAAAGCTTCTAGCAAGTAGGTAAACATTTTGTACGCTCGTTAGAAGCTTTGCCTCTGTTCCATTTGTTTACTGATATGGTTTTGCGTCTCGCCTCGCGCCTCGCGCGAGAGTGTAAACGCCCTATCAAAAGTTGAAGGATAGGATGTCATTGATAGAGTAGAGTAAGTACAGTGTGAGGCACGAATAATGCGACCATCCGGCAACACCATAACTTTGACACTAGTTGTCAGATCTTCTTTATTTGACTTTTACTTGAAACTTCAGTCTATTATTATTATTATTATTATTATATATTTAACAGGCAGGCAGCTTAAGCTGATGCGCCTGAGTCTTGCATTACAATTTCTGTGGAATAAGTCCAGTTTATTTTTAAAGTCATTGACACTTTTGGCATTCATCACTTCACTTGGGAGAGCATTCCATTCGTTTACCACTCTACTGCTGAGGAAATGTTTCTTGGGATTTGAATGGAATGATTCACGCTGGAGTTTCAGATGATGCCCATGCAGATGTGTGTTAGTGTTCATGGTGTAGATAGTCTGCAACCCAGGAACGTCATACAATACAGTCAGGATCTTATATGTCTCGATTAAGGTACCCCGTGCCCTGCGTTGCTCCATAATGGTCAAACCGAGAGCCGACAATCTTTTCTCGTATGTTAGATGCTTCAAGTTAAAAGGCAATTTAGTCGCTCTTCGCTGGACCTTCTCTAGAAGATCGATATCCTTCCTAAAGTATGGATTCCAGATCTGATAGGCATGTTCCAAAATGGGTCTTACAAATGACTTATAGATTTTCAGCATCAGTTCCTCTGTGATCAAGTGGAAAGCTTTTTGAATTAGAAACAATAGAGAGTTTGCTTTCTTTACCAATGCAGTCACGTTTTCTTCCCATTTTAGGTCTTCGGTGTCTCTTCACAGCACTAATACAGGTGTAATAAAAGAGGGAACAAAATAAAAATGACATACAATACAATTGAGGGACTCCCTGTTATGGGGGTTCACACTCTCGCGCGAGGCGCGAGGCGAGACGCAAAACCATGTAGTAAACAAACGGAACAGAGGCAAAGCTTCTAGCAAGTAGGTAAACATTTTGTACGCCCGTTAGAAGCTTTGCCTCTGTTCCATTTGTTTACTGATATGGTTTTAAGTCTCGCCTCGCGCCTCGCGCGAGAGTGTAAACGCCCTATAAAACATAAACGGAAAGGGTTACCAACTTAGGAGATTTTAATTCCCCAGTTTAAATAAAATAAACAATGTTTTGTAACGCATTGTTCGAACCTCCCTCCCTCCCCTGTAATGCATCGCAACGTAAAACAAGACCCCCCTCCCCCAAATTGCGTTATGTAATACTTGAACATTCCCTTACCGCGGGACACTGGGTGTGCACCAGGGTTGGCAAAAACCCGGGTTTTATCAAAAAATATCTGCCCACTGGGTTATTTCGGTTTTTTTCGGGGATTTTCGGGCTTTTTCGGGGAATTTTGGGTTTTTTCGGAGTTAATGAGAATTTTAAATGAATATATTTTAATTTTACATTTAATTTTATTTTACTATCATTTTATTGCATTTTTTTCTCCCAATCCAAATCTATTTACTACTGAATAAAGTTGGAACACTACCATGAAGGGAATTCCATCGAAAATCGTTATTGTCAGTTGTCGGGGAGATCCCTTTTATTTTCACATCAGGATAAGAGTTAACACTAACAACCGCTAGTGGCGCTGTTTCGGCGCGAAAGTATTGAGTAGTAGTGCAAACGATTTTAGAACTAAATAGTGTATATTGAAGTGTGTATAAGGGTCTTTGTCGCTTGAAGAGTATTGTAATAGTTTTGTAATAAATCGAATTGAGTGTTCTACCGTGTTTTTGCATCTTCTGCTGTCTATCCACGTAACAATATTATCCATAAGTTATCTTATAAATCATGCCAAAAGTAGTCGGAAGTGGTAGAAAGGAAGGGGCAGAATGGACAGAAGTTATTAAAATAGATAATAAAAGAGTGCACTGTAATAAATAAAAACAAACGGAGCTGCCATGGAATTCACCGACCGGAGTCGGGCCCATCATAATACTTAATTTTTTTTACACTTCTGGGGGGTGAGCAGTGGATTCCGGACTTACGAACCGGCTGTGGTAGGTTTAGGACAGCTGTCTTGCCACATGTGAGCGTACACCTTACCACCCATTCACTCCCCCTTCGAAGCCATAGAATTTTAGATGCGCAAATCGCAGTTTTAGATATTTTTTCTAAGAAAGAGTTGATTATTTTTCTGGAATGGCCAAGATCTTTAAAGAGGTGAAATAGAGATTTAGCTGGCAGGCCACGAGCGCCAACTTCCACCGCGTGAAGGAATAAGTGGAAAAAAACGTATACGAGCGCACATGAACAAGTTTTTAGTTAGGGCACGGGACGGAGACGTGAACCGGCGTCGAGGTTACCAGCACGATGATTTGGATTCCGATGAATGTCTACTTCAAAAATTTGCTTCAATATCATCACATTCAACGGGTTCTACTGCTGGATCATCTCGCTGTGTCAGTATCATCAATGTCAATAAGTATTTATTCAAAAACCCACATTCGTCAAAAACCCTCAGGTTTTTTCAGGTGGGTTTTACACAATTTAACCCAGTGGGTTTTTTCGGGTTGGGGAAAATCAAGCCAACCCTGGTGTGCACCCAGCTTGCTGACCTTGTCCCTTACTACCAGTTTTGGCCAGATTTCTCGGGCCTAACGACTTTAAGGGTTCGAGTTCGCTTACGCGGTCCTCTCCCTTATCCGTGTCTACCGGAACTGACCCGCAGACACAAATTCCTACCCGGGCTCACACTTCTGCTTGCAGGCTACCGGATAGGTGCTGACCTGTGAGGTGGGCCGACCCTAACACATGGGTCATAATGGCCCAACTGCACTGGGCCCATTAGCTCCCAAGTGAAGTGATCAGTGCCAAAATCAGGGTCAATGACTTTAAAAATAAACTGGAGTTATTCCACAAAAACATAGAATCAGGTTTATCGGTTTAAGCTGCCTGCCTGTTAAATATGTAATAATATAATAAGAAATAATCATGTTTTTAACACGCTTTTATTAGGTTGACCTGTATGTAACTAACTATGTAATGGAATCTAAGGTAACTAATTTAGCCATCTTCCAAGGATCGTAGAGTCATGAAAATTGGCAGCTGTATTTCTGATGACAATACAATAATATGGTACTGTCGAACTGATCTGATGATGGAGTCGGAAGATATGAACTGGAACTTCATGATGGAACATCGTATCATAGCTGTGTTTCGACTTGTTAGAAAAATCTCGGAATGAACTTTGACCACGATTAGGTTTCAAGGTCTGATGATGAAGCCGGAAGATAGGCACTGGCATTCCATGATGGAATATCGTATCATAGCCGTGTTTGGACTTGTTAGAAAGGTCTTGTAATGAACTTTGACCACGATTAAGTTTCAAGGTCTGATGATGAAGCCGGAAGACAGGAACTGGCATTTCATGATGGAATATTGTATCATAGTCGTGTTTGCACCTGTGAGAAAGGTCACGTAATGGACTTTGAACACGATCAGGTTTCAAGGTTATAACATTGTATTTTTTTAACATTGTATTATTGTATTTTTTTTGGTTTTTACGTGGATTTATAAAAGCGTGTTTTTAGTGTTTTTTTTAAAACTATTAATTTATCTATTTTGTTGTAGATACGCGACGGGCCGTACTACTGGAGTAGTGCTGGATTCGGGGGATGGAGTGACGCATGCAGTACCCATCTACGAAGGTTTCGCCATGCCCCACAGTATCATGAGGGTGGACAACGCCGGCAGGGACGTCACCAAGTATCTCAAGTGAGTGCCATAAATATCCAACATCCGTTTCTGCCAGATGCAAACCTTCTTCTTCTTTGTCTTTTTGTCTCTCGAGTTGGCCACGAAGACCCATTCTGTTCAGGGTTGGTCACACTTACGAGTCAACACCTATCCGACGGCCTCCACGCATGAAGTGCGAGCCTGGGTAGGACTCTGGCCTTACGGTCAGTTTCCCCTGGGAATCAACCTTCTGGCGCTCCTGGACGGTCTGCGCACCGTGCGGCGTAAGCCAATCGACTGCGCACTCTGCCTAACAGTCGGGGGAGTCTGGAAACATCACTGTTTCCTATAGAGCGGGGATGATTGCGGACCTTACGGCGACTGCTCTTGAAACGACCATCAGCTATCCGATCCTGGGTGAACAGCCGGGCAAAGGACGCTGTGGTCCGCGATAGATTCGGTATACACCGTTTCACCGCTTCGTAAGGGAGAGGACCGCGCAAGCGACCTCGAACTCGTAGCCAATCGAGAGACCGGAGTAATCTGGTCACAATTGGAAGTAAGGGCGTGAGTGTAGGCCCGCCGGGTAACACTCCTGGCTATCTCGCTGTTAGGCGTTGGCCTCTTACGGGCTTGTGGCGTAGCTAGATAGTGGACTGTTTTGTCCAAGTCTTCTGCGCTCACTCCAGGGAGATAGAACGACTAATCGTTAAAACTTCCTGAGGTGGCGGGCTCGCCCGCTGTAGTCGACAGCCCTAGTTGTCTCTCGAGGGGTTCGTAATGGTTGGGTCGGTCCAACTCGCGGTTGAACTCCCATTCGGTAGCCTCTGGACTTAACCTGGAAGGGACGCTGTGAACTCTGCCTGTAGCTGCAGTCGTTGACATTTGGGATTGGAGGTTCCAATCCGGGGGAACACCTCGGGCGGAACTGGACGGTCTGCGTCGGCCAATTGCTTGCACAGTCCGGCGAATAACCGGGGAAGTCTGAAAACGTAGGTTTCCTAAGTAGCTGTTGAGCTGGCGTCACCTATCTTTGAAACGCTCCGTTGGCCACCCAATCCCAGGTGATGTTGACGAGCAAAGGCGGTATCGGTCCACGATAAATTTGAACTGATTTACGGCTAACGTCAGGTGGAGGCCGCGCAAGCGACTGCAAATCCATGACCAGACTGGAGGATGGAGTAATCAACCTCATCTGAGACTACCTTGAGCATCCCACACCCTGATCTGAGTTTTCTTGGCACAATGGTTTTCTTGAGACGCAGGAGCCAACTAGAGCTCGAACGAGATACTGTTCGGGACGAAAACAATCCGCAGTCTAGCTACGCCACATGCCCCTCAGAGGCCAAAACCTTACGGCGAGGCACCGGGAAAAGTAACCAGCGGGCAGCCTCGCCCCCTGACTACCAGTTTGGAAGGATATCTCCGTCTGGAGTTAACCTTCAAGATACCTCCTACCTCCTGACTGGTTACAGGATCGAGGTCGCTTGCGCGGTCCTCTCCCTTATGAAGCGGTGATTCGGTGTCAACTGAATCTATCGCGGACCTCGGCATCCTTTGCCCGGCTTATTCACCTGGGTTCCGAATTCCGTTTCAAGAGCAGTTGACATAAGGCTAACAACCATCCCCGCTCTATAGGAAACATTACTGTTCCCAGACTCCCCCGGTTGTTAGTCGGAGTGCACAATCGAATGGCTGACGCCGCACGGTGCGCAAACCGTTTAGGAGCGCCCGTAGGTTGACTCCTAGGGGAGACTGGCCCGCAGGCCAGCGCAGGATGAGTATGACCGGCCCTGAACGAATGGGTCTTCGCAGCTAACTCCAACAGGGCCCATTGGCGCCCTATCAGGTGGAGGCTACATCCAGTCGAGAGATATCGATGGGTGTCAATTACCACATGCAAACCAGCCACCCCGAGGAGTTATAACGGCCATGCCATTCTGTCTCCCATGGAGTGAACGTAAAGACTTAATAGACGACACAATTCACAGTTAATATATTCTAACAGCCCGTAACATAACAGCCCGTAACCTAACAGCCCGTAAGAGTTCGATGCCTTACCCCGAGACAATGGGACGTGCACCCAGTGGGCAAACTTTGCGTCGCAACAAGATTTAGCCGGCCTCTACCTAATGTTCTCTGCCTCTGACCTCGAATCTCAGGTAGAGGCTGGTCTCTTGGGCGGCCTCTACCTGATGTTCTCTGCCTTTGACCTCTAATCTGAGGTAGAAGCTGGTCTCTTGGGCGGCCTCTACCTCTAATCTATACTCATATTATAAAGAGGTAAAGTTTGTGACGTAGGAAGTAATCTCTGGATCTACTGAACCGATTTTGAAAATTATTTTACCAATAGAAAGCCACATTATTTGTGAGTGTCATAGGCTATATATTAATCCGAAAAATAAAAAGACTTTTTCGTCGTAGTCGGATTTGCAAAGTAAGTCGGAGAATAAGCGGTCGAACAAAAACGTTTCTATTTTTTTATTTGTTGAGTGGGGCTTTTCTAAGGTCTTTATGAGCCTTGTAATACTGCGACCATTGCTGATCTATTGTGTTCGCCACCTACTATAGTTCTGCGCTAAGCCTCGTGTCATTTAAGAACCGCAGCAGGATTTTGGATTTTTCGGATTAAAATTTTGTTTTACCTCCTTAGGTTGGAGGTAGTGACCACCCAGGTGGTTGTATCTTTTACGCATCAGCGAGCCACACTCGCACATGAGGTTCTGGGGAGTTTCCTCTGCCCCTTGGCAGAACCTGCACATTTTTGTGTCTTTGAGCTTGAGGTTGAACATGTGTTTGTTCAGGCCACAATGCCCCGTGAGCGCCCTTACCAGTATGCGTAGATTGTTCCTATTTAGCGATAGGGCCTCACGGGCCGTCTTACGGTCGTAAGGCTTAATAAGCGCTTTGGAATGATTCAACCCTGGCGTGTTGTTCCAGTGGTTGACGGATTGTTCTAAACACATTTGTTTGAGCATTAGGTTTGCAAGGCTTTTTGGTACGCCACAGCAAGGTTCAGGGCCGTATAACGTTCCCTTTGCTCCCGTCCTAGCAAGTTCGTCGGCTTTTTCATTTCCCTCGATTCCTGCATGGCCGGGAACCCATCTTAGTATTACCCTGTTCTTTTCGCCCAGGGAATTCAGTAGTGATATGCAGTTTTGCACTAGCTTTGAATTAATGGTATTCGAGGCTAGTGCCATAAGAGCTGCTTTGCTATCCGAGTGGATATAGATACGGTGGTTGGCGTAGTCCTTTTGGAGGTTGATATCCGCACATTCAATAATAGCGTAAACCTCCGCTTGGAATATGGAGGCGTATTTTCCCAAGTTTACACTTCTTTCGAAGTTTGGTCGCTCTCCATATATACCACAGCCTACGTCAAGTCCCGATTTGGACCCATCAGTATACCATTTAAGGCTACCGGCCTCCCATTGCAGTTGGCTTTTTAGCCAGTCGTCTCTGGGCGGCAGTTCCACTGTAAAAAGTTTTCCAAAGTTTAGCAGTGGAAGCATGGTGTCTGATACCATGTTGAGGGTTGGATTTTCACTGACTGAGTCAAGAACTGATCTTAGTGCTTGTGAGATCCAGTTTACCTTCTCTCGGGCAGATAGCCTGTACATGCTGGCTTTCGCCACCTGTTGCAAATGAATGTGTAGGGGCGGTAAGTTCAGCAGTGCATCTAGAGCTGCTCCAGGAGTGGAGGACATTGCGCCAGTTGTCATGAGGCACGCCGTCCTTTGGATATTATTTAGTTTGGTAATCACAGTTTTCTGGTTGGCTTTGTTGCACCATACCACCGAGGCGTACGAGATTATCGGCCTCACAATGGCAGTGTATAGCCAGTGGGAGATCTTGGGGTTAAGGCCCCAGTTTTTCCCCGCCAGTCTTCTGCTTATACCCAAAGCACTTTTAGCTTTTTGAATTGTTTTATCTAGGTGGCTGTTCCAGGTAAGTCTCTGGTCGAGCGTGACTCCCAGGTACTTTACTTCCTTGGAGAAAGGAATCTGCCTGTGGTTTAAGATTGGCATTTTTAGTCCACCTAGTTGACGTTTGTTGGTAAATGGCACGAGGACGGTCTTATCGGCGTTGACCGATAATTCGTTCTCTCTGCACCAATTGCTAACGATTGTTAACGCTTTTTGCATTATGTGTGAGATCGTGTTTTGGCAGAAGCCTCGGACAATGACTACTAGGTCATCAGCATAGCCCTGTGTGTCTATCCTGGCCTCTGCCATCCTATGCAGGAGTTGATCTATTGCAAGAGTCCATAGTAGGGGCGAGAGTACGCCTCCCTGCGGGCAGCCTCTTGTAGTGGTGACTTCAAGGTTTGTTCCGTGAAGAGCTACCTTGGCCGTGCGGCTTGAGAGCATCGCTTTCACCCATCTGGTTGTGGTGTTTTCAACTTGTTTTGACTCTAGCCCCTTCACCAGTGATTTAATTGGGGTTTTGTCGAAGGCGCCCTCAATGTCTAAAAATGCGCATAATGCGATTTGTTTGTCTTCCAACGCCTTTTCCACTCTGTCTACTAGGTAGAGCAGAGCGGTTTCCGTGGATTTGCCTCTGCAGTAGGCGTGTTGGTTACAGCTGATAGGGTTGACCGTTAGGATTTTTTCCCTGATATATACTGAAAAACGTTTCTAACTAACACTACCTTAACGATGAGAGATTTATGATTAAATTCTAGAGAAAAGTTGTAGAGCTTGATAATGCCTATAAAAAAGTCAGCGACAGCATATGTCTAACTTTTATATTTAAGTCACAAAAAGTAGTTTTTTATATTAAAAAAATAATTTAAATCGTTAGGTCATGTTTATTGGTCATATTATCAACAATTATGAATTCTTATCAAAATAAATAAATTTATCGTCTAAAGTTTTTAAAACCAAAGACTTTTCCCTTTTACTGCATAAATAGTTAAAGAGATAATACGCTCACAAATAAGACACTCACAAGAAGACACTCACAAATAACGGTATTATAGTCAAATCGGCATGCAAATACATATGCAGTAAAAATATAACCCTTCTTTTGGCAGTTAGGAAATAAATCATAGCACTCAGTACTAACCGAACCACACTCATAATTTCATCACAGGTAAAAAGTTTTACCGCCCAACGAAGTGGGCACGGGTCAGCTAGTGTTAGCGATAATTCCGTTCGAATTGATCACAGACCATTGCGGATCGGGTGGCCAACAAATCGTTTAAAGGTAGCTGATAACAGATCAGATAACAGGCCAACCACCGCTTAAAAGCATATCCAAAGGTGCACTGGAAAGAGAAAGAGAGAGGGGATATGGTTGCAGGATCTGTAACATGGACTGGGCCCTATAAACCTATCTACCCGTACCATCATCATAATTTTCAGGCCCGGTGGGTGCAGTCCTAATATTCTCAGATCTTACGCTCTAATATCTGTTTACGTTTATCTGACATTATAGGTTGTTGCTGCGCAAGGAAGGCTGCACGATGCGCACTTCTGCAGAACTAGAAGTAGTGAGGCAAATCAAAGAGAAGGCCTGCTACCTCTCCACGAATCCATTGAAGGAGGAAGCCGCCGTTGACGGAGCGGAAAAAGCCCACTACACTCTACCAGATGGCAACACTCTCGAGGTACGTAAGTTTGACAAATGTCCTCCTGATACATTGAGCTCAACTTCAGAACCATCTGAAGACAGAACGTTGCTCAGCCTGGATACTTAGAAATATGTTGTATATTTATTTTTTATATTATTCAGAAGCTTTACAGACAAATCCAATTAGCCCTTGAATATTAAATCTACTTCGTACAATTTTATAATAACTGATTTACATATTATTATGTATAATGCGGACATTTAAAAATAAGTCAAAAATATAAGCTAAGTAAAACAAGGTATCTATCTACATCTATACTAATATTATAAAGAGGTATAGTTTGTGACGTTGTAGGAAGTAATCTCTGGATCTACTGAACCGATTTTGAAAATTCTTTTACCAATAGAAAGCCTCGTTATTTGAGAGTAAATAAAATTAAATACAAACGGAGCTGCCATGGAATTCACTGAGCAAAAATTGGGCCCATCATATATAATTATTACACTTCTGGGAAGTGAAGGGTGGATTCCGGACTAACGACCGGCGGTGGTAGGTTTAGGACAGCTGTCTTGCCACATGTGAGCGTGCACCTTACCACCCATTCACTCCCCCTTCGAAGCCATAGAATTTGAGATGCAGAAATCGCGGTTTTAGATAATTTTTCTAGAAAGGAGTTGATTATTTTCCTGGAGAGCCCAAGATCTTTAAAAAGGTGAAACAAAGATTTAGCTGGCGGGCCACGAGCGCCTACTTCCACCGCGTGAAGGTGAACAGTGAAGCCGTTCCGGGTGACGGCATTTGCGAGGTCATGGTATTTATTTAATTTGTACTCGTGGTCTTTTGGGATATTTGATTCCCATGGAACAGTTAATTCTACGATAAGGACCATCTTCCGAGATAGAGAGTAAAGAGTTATATCTGGACGCAGGGCTGTGCATCCGAGACTTTCAGGGAATTTATACTGCTTAGAGACCGAATCGACCTCCATAATCCAATCTGAAGCTTTCTCGATTATTGAGAAAGGTTTTGCAGTGAGATGTTTTTTGCCTTTAGAGCCAACCCGCACAAACTGTATTGGGGGTTTGGAGGATACTGTCAAACCCTCGTTGGCACGAGCCACTGAGAGGCTAAGTACCTCGCGATCAACAGCAAGGACTTTGTCGTGGCGGTAAGTGTACCGTCCTTGATCCAAGGCCACCTTGCAGCTAGCTAGAATATGTCTAGCTGTGTAAGGGGTGTTGCTACAAAGGGGACATGAACTATCCTCGGCATAGCTCCAACGAGCGAGGTTACTGGGGTCTGGAAGTGTATGCTGAATGGCATTTAAATAAAATTTCAGCATCTCTGGCGTCCAGTCATACAACATTACTTTCCAGTGCATTGGAGGAGGAATGCAAAAGTCTCCAATTGTTGTCCAATAATTCTGGCTTTCAAGGCCAATAGCGTGAGCCATACTATTGCTGTCGTAATCTCCCCGCAAGAGAGACTTCTTCAAGTCCACATCGCTCATGGTTGTACTGCCATACCCCAGACCAGTGCCATTCTGGCTGATTCCAGTAAGGAACTTTTTGTGGAAGTCAACGCGAATCATAGGCTATATATTAATCCGAAAAATGAAAAGACTTTTTCGTGGTAGTCGGATTTGCAAAATCGGAGAAAAATTCGGATGAGGATATTCTTCCACGGTCAACAGCACAGACACACAGTTTTGTATAGGCATTCAATTATGATAGCTCGTTCTAAATTTCAATGGCTGCTGCACCCAGGGTTGGCTCCCGACGACGGGATTCTTCAACGGTCGACAGCACAATCCGATTATTATTTTTTTACGAGATTATTTAATAGATTTGTCTTTCTTCCTTATATTAAGTTATGTGTTTATCGTTTGACCAATGTAGATCGGACCGGCTCGGTTCCGCGCCCCCGAAGTGCTGTTCCGCCCCGATCTTCTGGGCGAGGAGTGCGAAGGTCTGCACGAGGTGCTCATGTTCTCCATCCACAAGTCCGACCTGGATCTACGAAGAGTCCTCTACCAGAACATCGTCCTGTCGGGCGGCAGCACGCTCTTCCGCGGATTCGGCGATCGCCTACTCCTCGAAATCAAGAGGCTCGCACCCAAAGACATGAAAATACGGGTGAGCTTTCTTCTTTATACATATATGTACAGGGTGAATTTTTAATTAGTGACATACTTGACATGGGTGAATCGGTACGAGCAAATAAGCAACTTTTAACAACAAATTGTTGAGTCAAATAATATAATAAAATTATTTTAAAATTACGTTTTACTCCAAATGATTTACAACAGTTTGAGAATCGATCAGCTGTTTTATTTGACCTTGATAATGGATCGAGGTTGTTGAAATTGGCAGCATTGAATGGCATTCAATAACACAATAATCGCAAAGCAAAGCACAGATGGCGCTGCACTGTTATTTCTGAACAGATATTTTTAGAATATTAGATACATTTACCACCACATATTGAACCTTTTTAAAAACAAAAAAGATATTTGAAAAAATAAAACAGTGCCTAAAATATACCTAATATTTAAAAAACAGTTTCTTATTCTATTTTACTATTTCCATCTATCGGTTATTCACGCGACTATTGTGATATGTATTTTTTATTTTTTTATTTGTTGAGTGGGGCTTTTCTAAGGTCTTTATGAGCCTTGTAACACTGCGACCATTGCTGATCTATTGTGCTCGCCACCTACTATAGTTCTGCGCTAAGCCTCTTGTCATTTAAAAACCGCAGCAGGCTTTTGGCGCCAGATTGTTTTACCTCCTCAGGTTGGAGGTAGTGACCACCCAGGTCGTTGTATCTTTTACGCATCAGCGGGCCACACTCGCACATGAGGTGCTGGGGAGTTTCCTCTGCCCCTTGGCAGAACCTGCACATTTTTGTGTCTTTGAGCTTGAGGTTGAACATGTGTTTGTTCAGGCCACAATGCCCCGTGAGCGCCCTTACCAGTATGCGTAGATTGTTCCTATTTAGCGATAGGGCCTCACGGGCCGTCTTACGGTCGTAAGGCTTAATAAGCGCTTTGGAATGATTCAACCCTGGCGTGTTGTTCCAGTGGTTGACGGATTGTTCTAAACACATTTGTTTGAGCATTAGGTTTGCAAGGCTTTTTGGTACGCCACAGCAAGGTTCAGGGCCGTATAACGTTCCCTTTGCTCCCGTCCTAGCAAGTTCGTCGGCTTTTTCATTTCCCTCGATTCCTGCATGGCCGGGAACCCATCTTAGTATTACCCTGTTCTTTTCGCCCATGGAATTCAGTAGTGATATGCAGTTTTGCACTAGCTTTGAATTAATGGTATTCGAGGCTAGTGCCATAAGAGCTGCTTTGCTATCCGAGTGGATATAGATACGGTGGTTGGCGTAGTCCTTTTGGAGGTTGATATCCGCACATTCAATAATAGCGTAAACCTCCGCTTGGAATATGGAGGCGTATTTTCCCAAGTTTACGCTTCTTTCGAAGTTTGGTCGCTCTCCATATATACCACAGCCTACGTCAAGTCCCGATTTGGACCCATCAGTATACCATTTAAGGCTACCGGCCTCCCATTGCAGTTGGCTTTTTAGCCAGTCGTCTCTGGGCGGCAGTTCCACTGTAAAAAGTTTTCCAAAGTTTAGGAGTGGGAGCATGGTGTCTGATACCATGTTGAGGGTTGGATTTTCACTGACTGAGGGAAGAACTGATCTTAGTGCTTGTGAGATCCAGTTTACCTTCTCCGGGCTGATAGCCTGTACATGCTGGCTTTCGCCACCTGTTGCAAATGAATGTGTAGGGGCGGTAAGTTCAGCAGTGCATCTAGAGCTGCTCCAGGAGTGGAGGACATTGCGCCAGTTGTCATGAGGCACACCGTCCTTTGGATATTGTTTAGTTTGGTAATCACAATTTTGTGGTTGGCTTTGTTGCACCATACCACCGAGGCGTACGAGATTGGCAGTGTATAGCCAGTGGGAGATCTTTGGGTTAAGGCCCCAGTTTTTCCCCGCCAGTCTTCTGCTTATACCCAAAGCACTTTTAGCTTTTTGAATTGTTTTATCTAGGTGGCTGTTCCAGGTGAGTCTCTGGTCGAGCGTGACTCCCAGATACTTTACTTCCTTGGAGAAAGGAATCTGCCTGTGGTTTAAGATTGGCATTTTTAGTCCACCTATTGTGATATGTAAGCTCATTGAAAGTAATCATTCGAACCGCAAGATGGCAATCGGTACGAGCAAATAAGCAACTTTTAACAACAAATTGTTGAGTCAAATAATATAATAAAATTATTTTAAAATTACGTTTTACTCCAAATGATTTACAACAGTTTGAGAATCGATCAGCTGTTTTATTTGACCTTGATAATGGATCGAGGTAGTCGAAATCAGCAGCATTAAATGGCATTCAATAACACAATAGTCGCGAAGCAAAGCACAGATGGCGCTGCGCTGTTATTTCTGAACAGATATATTTAGAATATTTGATACATTTCCCACCACATATTGAACCTTTTGAAAAACAAAAAAAGATATTTGAAAAAATAAAACAGTGCCCAAAATATACCATAGTTAAAAACAGTCTTTTATTCTATTTTACTATTTCCATCTATCGGTTATTCACGCAACTATTGTGATATGTAATTGTAAGCTCATTGAAAGTAATCATTCGAACCGCAAGATGGCAATCTGTGTTTTTTTATAGATTTCTTCTAAATTACTGCTTTTTTAACTACTGGGTACATTTTTAGGTCCTGTCTTATTTGTAATGTCTATTCTCTTTTTAAATTTTCGCACCGGTCGGCGAAGACAATCGGTTGTGCATTCTGACTAATTGCTGAAGGGGTCTGGAGACTATGGCAATACACTTTACATTTTTACATTTACATTTTCGTCGAATCCAATTGACGGC
Source organism: Micropterix aruncella (assembly GCA_944548615.1). Taxonomy (NCBI): domain Eukaryota; kingdom Metazoa; phylum Arthropoda; class Insecta; order Lepidoptera; family Micropterigidae; genus Micropterix; species Micropterix aruncella. The sequence goes on from OX155974.1 coordinate 1,609,553, forward strand.
TAAAGACCGCTCTTGGACGTGTCAAAATAATTGAGTTAGGTAGTCAGTCTCGTTACTGCTCTTTACTGAACATACCTAGGTAGTCAAGAATTAACTACTAGATTGTCAAACTATAAATATAAATAATCAAAATACAAGCCTAATATTTGAAATGGTTAGTAACTTGAAAAGATACTTAGTAAAATTATTCATCGTAATATTCAAATTGTCAGTAAAATGTTAAATAATCAAATTAAATCTACGTTATGCATTTTAAACTAAAATCCAGAATGCCTTCAATGCCAGAATGATTGGACAACAATTGGGGACTTTTGCATTCCGCCTCCAATGCACTGGAAGGTAATGCTCTATGACTGGACGCCAGAGATGCTGAAATTTTATTTGAATGCCTTTCAGCATACACTTCCAGACCCCAGTAACCTCGCTCGTTGGAGCTTTGCCGAGGATAGTTATTGTCCCCTCTGTAGCAATACCCCTTGCACAGCTAGACACATTCTAGCTGGCTGCAAGGTGGCCTTAGATCAAGGACGGTACACTTACCGCCATGACAAAGTTCTCGCTGTTATTCGCGAGGTTATTAGTCTCTCAGTGGCTCGTGCCAACAAGGGTTTGACAGTATCCTCCAAACCCTCAATACAGTTTGTGCGGGATAGCTCTAAAGGCAAAAAACATTTAACTACAAAACCTTTCTCAATAATCGAGAAAGCTACAGATTGGATTCTGGAGGTCGATTCGGTCTCTAAGCAGTATAAATTCCCTGAAAGTCTCGGATGCACAGCCCTCCGTCCAGATATAACTCTTTACTCTCTATCTCAGAAGGTGGCTCTTATTGTAGAATTAACTGTTCCATGGGAATCAAATATCCCAAAAGACCACGAGTACAAATTAAATAAATACCATGATCTTGCAAATGCCGTAACCCGGAACGGCTTCACTGTTCACCTTCACGCGGTGGAAGTTGGCGCTCGTGGCCTGCCAGCTAAATCTCTATTTCACCTCTTTAAAGATCTTGGCCTTTCCAGAAAAATAATCAACTCTTTCTTAGAAAAATTATCTAAAACTGCGATTTGCGCATCTCAAATTCTATGGCTTCGAAGGGGGAGTGAATGGGTGGTAAGGTGAATGCTCACATGTGGCAAGACAGCTGTCCTAAACCTACCACAGCCGGTTCGTAAGTCCGGAATCCACTGCTCACCCCCCAGAAGTGTAAAAAAAAAATAGTATTATGATGGGCCCGACTCCGGTCGGTGAATTCCATGGCAGCTCTGTTTGTATTTATTATTTATTTATATATATACTTATAAGACCATATAAAATAACCCGACAATAAGGCTCTACTTTTTTACACGCTTTTATTAGGTCGACCTGTATGTAACTATGTAATGGAATCTAAGGTAACTAATTTAACCATCTTCCAAGAATCGTAGCGTCATGAAAATTGGCAGCTGTATGTAGTTCTGATGACAATACAATAATATAGTACTGTCGAACTGATCTGATGATAGAGTCGGAAGATATGAACTGGAACTTCATGATGGAACATCGTATCATAGCTGTGTTTGGACTTGTTAGAAAAGTCTCGGAATGAACTTTGACCACGATTAGGTTTCAAGGCCTGATGATGAAGCCGGAAGATAGGCACTGGCATTCCATGATGGAATATTGTATCATAGCCGTGTGTATGTGAATATCGTATCATAGCCCAAAAGCGTGTTTTTAGTGTTTTTTTAAACTATTAATTTATTAAGTAATTTCAATGGGCACAATATTTGAAAAATCATGACCCTCAAATTCGGACAGATTATAGAAAGGGTGGCCTATCAGCATCTCCTTTATGTTTTTTTTAAATTTTATGTCCTCCAGCTGTTTAAATTTTGTAGGGAGTAGATTATAGAATTTAATGCTAAGGTACAAGTAGCTTTTCTGTACTTTTGCCAGTCGTATTCCGGGTACGCATAAAAGGGAGCTACCGCGGGTATGATGCGAGTGAATTTCTGCATTAATTGCAGTTTCTGCGAGGTGCTGTCTAGCATACATTAAACACTGGTATATGAACGCCGAATACATAGTCATTACCCTTGCCTTGCTGAAATATTCTTTGCATGAGGTCCTAGTCGTTACCTGATACATGCTGCGCAGTGCGCTCTTTTGCAAAAGAAAGATTCTTTTACTGGTTTCCTAAGCAGCGGGGGTGGATGTTGACCTGTTGTCATGCCACTCTTGAAATGACCTTGGGCCACTTGATCCCGTGTGACACTACGGGCAAAGAACGCCCAGGTCTGCGATACATTCAAACTGAATTACAGCTGTAATACAACAGGTAGAGGTTGCGACTTCGGACTTCGGACCCGTAACCAGTCGGGAGGATGGAGGTATCCTGAAGGTTAATTCCAGACGGAGATATCCTGCCATAATTGGTAGTTTGGGGGTGAGGCTGCCCGCTGGATACCTTTCCCGGTGCCTCGCCGTAAGGCGTTGTCCCCAAGTCTTCCTCATCACCTATCCGACGGCCTCCACGCATGAAGTGCGAGCCTGGGTAGGACTCTGGCCTTATGGTCAGTTTCCCCTAGGAATCAACCTTCTGGCGCTCCTGGACGGTCTGCGCACCGTGCGGCGTAAGCCAATCGACTGTGCACTCTGACTAACAGCCGGGGGAGTCTGGAAGCAGTACTGTTTCCTATAGAGCGGGGGTGGTTGCGGACCTTACGGCGACTCCTCTTGAAATGACCATCGGCCATCCGATCCTGGGTGAACAGTCGGGCAAAGGACGCTGTGGTCCGCGATAGATTCGGTATTCACCGCTTCGTAAGGGAGAGGACCGCGCAAGCGACCTCGAACTCGGAACCAATCGAGAGACCAAAGTAATCTGGTCACAATTGGAAGTAAGGGCGTGAGTGTCGGCCCGCCGGGTAACATTCCTGGCTATCTCGCGGTTAAGGCGTTGGCCTCTTACGGGCTTGTGACGTAGCTAGACGGTGGACGGTTTTGTCCTCAAGATTTCTGTTCTCACTCCAGTGAGATAGAACGACTAATCGTTAAACTTCCTGAGGTGACGGGCTCGCCCGCTGTAGTCGACAACCCAAGTTATCCCCGAGTCTTCTACGCTCATCCCACGACTGAAAGAACGATCTATATCGTTATACCAGCCTGGGGTGACGGGTTCGCCTATATTTAACGGTGTTATGTTTTTCAGGTATCGGCACCGCAGGAGAGGCTATATTCAACCTGGATCGGAGGTTCAATCCTCGCGTCTCTCGACACTTTCCGTAAGATGTGGGTGTCAAAGCGGGAGTTCGATGAGGAGGGACACCGGGCCATACATCGCAAGACTTTCTAATGCCCCGCACCCACGCGCATTTAGGGATCCTATAAAAAAACATTGGCAGCGTGTGAACGAGTTTTATTGACTAGTGAAAGGCTTTTATGAAAGAGATCTAAAATAATCCGAGACGCTAGCGGAGACCACATCACAGAATTCACTACCAATTCATCTACCACAGTTTACAGAGTATTACTGTTAATTATATAAGTTATTACATTTGCCGAATCCCATAGTACGGTTTGGCAACCCTTCTGCGGCGGCGACATGCAGGTGTCGCTGATAGCATTGTCTGGCAAAATTAACATGAATTTATTTTACTACTATAATAACATTCATAATGAATGGTTTTTTTATAAAGGACGAATTGATTATAAAATCCCATTAATTTAACCAATAATAACATTCAATTAATAGTGCCATCTATGTATTTTTATATAAGCTGATTACATTGCAGAAAGAATACGGAGAGATTTTAATGCTATCTATTAGTGTATTTGAACATTAGAGCGCATATGTTATGTATCCATATGTATTGTAATCACATTTTTGGGATTTTCGACCCCCCCCCCCCCTCCCCCATGTCAACAGGCGTAATCAGCGGCATGACCCCCCCCGCCCCCCTCCCCAATATTACGTAATCAACAGAATTTGTGGAAAATTTAAAGAATCATGAACCGGTATAATATATTAGTATGCTTGCACACACCTAGAAACAAATTTTCGAGGGCTTTGAAAATTTTGCGTGGAATGACTGGCTTCCGACAGGTTAATTATCAATGTTATTGTAGATTACCAAATAAATTGCCATTAGTTTCGCCGGACAATGCTATCAGCGCCACCTACATGTCGCCGGTGTAGAAGGGTTGCCGAAACGTACTATGGCATTGAACATTTTAATACTCTATATAATCAATGCTTATAGTGTAAAGGTAACAACTTGGGTTGTCGACTACAACGGGCGAGCCCGTCACCACAGGGAGTTTTAACGATTAGTCGTTCTATCGACCTGCAGTGAGCGTAGAAGACTTTGGACAAAACGATCCGATGTCTAGCTACGCCACAACCCGTAAGAGACCAATGCCTTACCGCGAGATAGCCAGGAATGCTACCTGGCGGGCGGCACTCGCGCCCTAACTACCCGTTGTAGTCGACACCTCAAGATTTCTGTCAACTCTCCTAACAGCAGATAGGAAAATTTTCTCCTACATTGTCAGTTACTGACTTCAGTGCTGACCCGATACCGTAAATTGATTTTAAATCAGTGCAGCACTGCCGCTATATATTTTGAAGTCAGTCTGCTCACCGCACCACATGCGCCAGCGCCACTGACCTTGTCTAAACGCAGTAGTTGGTCAGTTGCTGGTGCAGCGTTGTAGGGTGACGTCGCGTAGTGTCAGCGGCTTTAATTAGCGAAAATGACATATCTATTCGAATAACTCTTTTTGTAACATTTCTGTCAACTCTTCCAACAGCAGATGGAACATTTTATCAACGAATAATTCACTTGTATCAAAATTCACAAGACTTATAATAACACGCGTACTCATTGGCAAAATAACCAAGATTAACAGTTCATGATGCCAGCACTGTCGCCTGTAATGGACGTAATATAAATCCCTATTAACCGCTGGGGTGCCAAAAAGGCCGATCGGCCTTTTTCGATGGTTGACAGATCCGCACGTAACCGTTTCGGCTGGCCTCCATATATATTATATAAATATATAATATATATGGCTAATACACGCATGAAGTTCGAGCCTGGGTAGGACTCTGGCCTTATGGTCAGTTTCCCCTAGGAATCAACCTTCTGGCGCTCCTGGACGGTCTGCGCACCGTGCGGCGTAAGCCAATCGACTGTGCACTCTGACTAACAGTCGGGGGAGTCTGGAAGCAGTACTGTTTCCTATAGAGCGGGGGTGGCTGCGGACCTTACGGCGACTGCTCTCGAAACGACCATCGGCTACCCGATTCTGGGTGAACAGCCGGGCAAAGGACGCTGTGGTCCGCGATAGATTCGGTATACACCGTTTCACCGCTTCGTAAGGGGGAGGACCGCGCAAGCGACCTCGAACTCGTAACCAATCGAGAGACTGGAGTAATCTGGTCACAATTGGAAGTAAGGGCGTGAGTGTAGGCCCGCCGGGTAACACTCCTGGCTATCTCGCGGTTAAGGCGTTGGCCTCTTACGGGCTTTTGGCGTAGCTAGATGGTGGACTGTTTTGTCCTCAAGTCTTCTGCGCTCACTCCAGGGAGATAGAACGACTAATCGTTAAAACTTCGTGAGGTGACGGGCTCGCCCGCTGTAGTCGACATCCCAAGTTATGGCTAGTACATGGAGGTATCAACTACAATAGGCGAACCTGTCACCTCACGAAGTTTTAACAATATTGATCGTTCTGTCTCCCAAGAGGCCAGCGTAGAAGACTTTTGAACGAAACAGTCCGCTGTTCAGTTACGCCAATCGCTCGTAAGAAGCCTACGCCTTACCGAGAGACACTGGGTGTGCAAACAGCAGGCCGACCTCATGCCCTAACTACCACTTTCGGCCAGGTTTCTTCGGCCTCCAGACTGGTTACAGGTTTATACTCGCTATCACTCGGGATCGGGTGGCCGATTGGTCGTTTCAAGAGCGGTTGCCGTAAGGTTAATAACCACTCTCGCTCTATACGAAACAAAGCCGTTTCCAGACGCCCCCGGTTATCAATCGGCATGCACAATCGATTGGCTGACGACGAACAATGCGCAAACCGTCCAGGAGCACCCGAAGGTTGACTTCTAGGGGAAACTGGCCTGCAGGCCAGGGTTCTACCCAGGCTCGCACTTCTGCGTGGAGGCTGCCGGACTGGTCTTGACTCGTGAGTTTGACCTACCCTAAACACATGGGTCTTAGTGGCCTATCTGCAACAGGGCCCATTAGCTCCACTCAGAAACCGTCACAAAGCCACGTTACTATTACTATTATATGGGAAGCCTGAAGTGAAGGCCCGACTCTTTTATTGATTTTATATGACTGGGCTATTCTTAATTCTTTTCAATTATTTCATTCCTTATCAGTTCGGATGAAACGCTGCTTAGTTTCTATAAGAACGGACGGATGTATGAACGATGAATGCATGGGACGCTTATTTATTTTGGGTTAGTTAAAAAGACTAAAAATCACTACCTATCTAGATAACACGAGATTAGATCTTATTGCGGTATTTAATTTTTTGTAAATTGTATTACGTAGGTACGTCGTTTTATCTTAAATAAAGTTTTTTTTTTATAAACATTCCAACATGAGACCCTTTATTTTCCCTGTAGAGGAAAGTATTGTGAAAGCTCTTCTTGTCTGTGTGTATGTGTGTGTGTATTCCTCCACAATAGTTCCTAAACGCTTCATCCGATTGAGCTGAAGTTTGGTAATCAGATGAAGCATTTGGGCGCTATCATGGAGGAATATACACAACTAGAAATGTCAACTACAATAAGCGAACCCATTACCTCAGGAAGTATTAACGATTATAGATCGTTTTGTCTCCCCTGACTACTAGTTTGGAAGGATATCTCCGTCTGGAATCAACCTTTAGGATACATCCTGCCTCCTGACTGGTTACACGATCGCTTGCGCGGTCCTCTCCCTTATGAAGCGGTGATACGATGTCCACCGAATCTATCGCGGACCACAGCATCCTTTGCCCGGCTTATTCACCCGGGATTGGGTGTCAGAATGGTCGCTTCAAGAGCAGTTGCCATAAGGTTAAGTGTCCAGACTCCTCCGACTGTTAGTCGGAATGCACAATCAATTGGATGACGCTGCACGATGCGCAAACCGTCAGGAGCGCTCGATGGTTGACTCCTAGGAAAGATTGCTCCGCAGGCCAGCGTCCTACCCTGGCTCTCCCTTCTGCGTGGAGGCCGCCGGATACGTGTTGACCCGTGCGTTTGACCGAACCTATACAACTGGGTCTTAGTGTAAAATCGAAGACTATCGCGGTTGTTTGACATTATAAATAGGATAGAAAACGAATTTACCGCGTGAATTTACCACAAATGCACAGAAAGACCTTGGTATAACGATAACGAACAACTTGAAATGGGCAAACCATATTGAAAACATCGTAAAACAGGCAAACTCACTTCTATATTTGGTAAAGAAAGCTTTTCAAGTATTGACAATACCGACATTTCTAAAAATTTACAAAACCTACATTCGTCCTCTGATCGAGTATGGTTTTCAAATCTGGAATCCTTATTTTGCCAAGGACATCAACCTGCTTGAAAGTGTACAACGTAGAGCGACAAAACTGCCAAAAACCCTAAGAAAAACACCCTATGAACATAGATTAAAAATCCTCAAACTGACAACTCTGGAGCAACGGAGACACAGAGGAGATCTCATAGAGACATACAAAATACTGAGGCAACACTACGACTGCCCAGAGTTGGAAAGCATGTTTGTGTTCAATTCAAACCATCACTTAAGAGGTCACAGCCTGAAACTCAATGTTACAAGCTTTTCAACTGAAGCAAGAAAGCACTTCCTGACAAACAGAATCGTGAACAGCTGGAATAAACTGCCCGAGGAAGTTATCGAAGCACCAACCATAAACGCATTCAAAAATAGGCTTGATATCTATTTAAAAAATGATATATAAAAGAGAGAAGAAAAAAAGGAAACAGCAACACCAGTGAATCTCATAGATATGAACACATCAGCGTTAAGCTGCTAGTTCATCAACAAATAATAATAATAATAAATTTGTAGGACCCGACGTTTCGGTGACGTTGCAGCCGCCGTTGTCTAGGGTAGACTGAAGAGCTGTCAGTCCGTTGTTTTGCGGGTAGGCCGCAAACCGCTGCCGCCACTGCGTAGGTTATAATGGTGCAGCTGCGGTCTAGCCTACGTTGGACAAACGAAACGGCCCATAGCCACGCGACTGACAGAACACATCAAAGCTGCTAAAAACGTTCAGCGAGAAAAATCGGCGATCTGCGAACATATATTGGATAGCGGAAGTAACCACTGGATGCAGTTTCAAAATCCCATTGTTCTATCCAAGGAACAATTCTACTTTCCTCGCATGATCCGGGAAGCCATTGAAATAAGAAGAACTCCGAACTTCAATAGAGATGACGGCTACAAACTCTCTTCTACGTGGAACCCTCTTCTTAAAATGTTCCCGCCGCCGAACGCCGAACGCAAAGACGTAAAACAGGATACAGTGAGTGTTGTGTGCAAGACGGATTTTAAAAATTCCCGCGCTCCGAGCCCGGCCCCCCACCACCGTTATAACCTACGCAGTGGCGGCAGCGGTTTGCGGCCTACCCGCGAAACAACGGACTGACAGCTCTTCAGTCTACCCTAGACAGCGGCGGCTGCAACGTCACCGAAACGTCGGGTCCTACAAATTTCACGCGGTAAATTCGTTTTCTATCCTATTTATAATGGGTCTTAGTGGCCTAACTACAACAGGGCCCATTAGCTCCCGAAGGAATACACACAGACAGACTACACCCTTGTGCAAATTAATCTGAACACTTCAAAATATTTCATACTGGCAAGTAAAATCTGTTTTTTTGATGTGGCAACACTGTTCTGTACTGTGAAATGTCATTCTAACCTCTAATGTGACCCTAAGAGCTTGTCATATTGTTGTTGTGCGTGGATTTTAGTGTTTTTTCCTCACATTGTGTATGTCGGGGACTTTTTGAAGATTTTTGAAGATATTCGGATGTAATTCATCCCTACGAAGACGATGGATATCTCGTTGGAAATCCGTAGCAAGGTGATTGCTCTAGATGCGCACACATCGCTAAGTCAAAGACGAATATCTGAGGAATGTGGCATATCACTGGGATCAACTAACGCCATCATACGGAATCACAGGGAATCTGGTTCAATTTTGCCACAACGAATCGGAAAATGTGGCCGCAAAAGGAAAACTACAATGAAAGATGACACCATTTTGATTCGCAACAGTAAAATTAACCCACACAAGACTAGTGACGACTTACAAAAGGAGCTTGCAGCTTCTGGGACGATCGTGCACGCATCTACGGTACGTCGAAGACTCTTGGAAAGTGGGCGAAAAGCTAGGAGACCCTTAAAAAAACAGCTTCTTACAAAAACCATGAAGAAAAAAAGGATGACATGGGCACAAAAATATAAGCTCTGGACTTCTGAGGATTGGAAAAACGTTTTATTTTCTGACGAGAGTCACTTTTTTGTCCAGGGTATGCGTTACCAATTCGTTCGCAGGGCAGACGGAGAACCACTTTCTCCAGCCCATATCCAACAATCGGTGAAACATCCCGTTAAGAAAATGTTTTGGGGTTGCTTTTCATTCTATGGCACTGGTGCATTAGTTCCGGTAACAGGAATGATGAATAGTGCAAAATACATAGAAGTTTTGACGGACAGAATGATACATGAGCTAAAAAAAATTCCAACAGAGACTAAAATATTTCAACAAGACTTGGCTCCTTGCCATGCTTCCAAGTTGGTAAAGAAATTCTTTACCGATAACAGCATTATGTGTTTGGATTGGCCTGGAAACTCTCCAGATTTAAACCCAATCGAAAACTTGTGGTCAATCTGTAAAGCACGGCTAAGAAAAATGGACTGCACTACAAAAGAAAAGCTCGTAAATGCTGTAATTGAGGTGTGGTACAGAGATCCGAAAATTCGTGAAAACTGTAAAAACTTGGTGGAATCAATGCCGAAGCGTATACAGTTGCTACTTAAAGCTAAAGGAGGCCACATAAAATACTAATTTATAAGCTAAGTTAAAGTTTTGTATGATTTTCATGAATAAAACCATTATTTGACTAAAATTGCCAGTGTTCAGATTAATTTGCACAAGGGTGTACAGTCTGAAAATGGAAAAGGTACAAAAGCATCAATAAACGAGATATTCAATGTAAAAGAAGCTTATCTGATGGAAATGCGACAATAAACATCTACATTAGTGGTTCCCAAAGTGGTGTATAGACCCCCAGGGGTGGATTTCGAATTGCTGAGGGTCTATATCAGCAAGGAAAAAATGAAGGTGCGCAAGATTTAAATAGGGGTCCAGGTTAGCGGACCCCCATTTAGGCAGATAATAAATAAAATACAAACGGAGCTGCCATGGAATTCACCGACTGAAATCGGGCCCATCATATTGTGTTATTACACTTCTGGGGGGTGAGCAGTGGATTCCGGACTAACGACCGGCTGTGGTAGGTTTAGGACAGCTGTCTTGCCAGATGTGAGCGTTCACCTTACCACCCATTCACTCCCCCTTCGAAGCCGTAGAATTTGAGATGCGGAAATCACGGTATTAGATAATTTTTCTAAGAAGGAGTTGATTATTTCCCTGGAGAGACCAAGATCTTTAAAAAGGTGAAACAGAGATTTAGACGTGAACAGTGAAGTCGTTCCGGGTGACGGCATTTGCGAGATCATGGTATTTATTTAATTTGTACTCGTGGTCTTTTGGGATATTTGATTCCCATGGAACAGTTAATTCTACGATACGGGCCATCCTCCGAGATAGAGAGTAAAGAGTTATATCTGGACGCAGGTCTGTGCATCCGAGACTTTCTGGGAATTTATACTGCTTAGAGACCGAATCGACCTTCAGAATCCAATCTGAAGTCTCAAACATTTTGGCGTTCAGTAAATGTCGTATCACAACTACGACAGACTTTTCTAACAAGCACAAAAGCAATATGATAAGTGCCTAATATAGCATTAACCCTTAGAGTAAATGGGTATTTTCATGGATTCATCTGTCTCTTTTGCAGGATTTTCGGCGACATCGACTTACTGTACTAGTACTATAACTACGAAACTACTACACCAATCATAAAAAGAACAACTGCACAATGATTGCATTGAAATTTCGAATATAGAATATTGAAATATCATTTTGTAAAACAATTAGATAATTATGAATAAATATGAGAACGTCAAAGAAGTGAAAAAAACGCGCGACCAGATTTGGTCGACTCGTACTCAACGGATAATTGTTTCGCGACCAGATTTGGTTGACTCAAACTCAACGGGTTAAGCTGATTAAAAGCCATGTAAAAGCGTTCAGATCAACTCTCAGCTATGTAAAGGTGTCATTTAAAGCAATTTGGCTTATATTACCTTTTTGTCTTATAATTTTGTCGTATAGAGTTTTACTCAGTTTAGTTTAGTTTAGTTTTCCTGGGCTATTTCCCGCACTTGGGCTCTTGATTGGGCCGTCGTGCGTAACTCGTGTTTCTATTTATGTTACTCCAGCCAACCCAGGCTGTCCCAGACGGTTAGCAGCCTGTTTGGGTTGCTACAGGCCTCCGGGACAGATGCTGGAGATTGTAGTATTCTTGCCCGTTGCTCTGCCACGCTCCTGCATTCCATGAGCACATGCTGTGGCGTTTCTTCTTCCTCCATGCATCCTCTGCATAGAGGGCTGTCTATCACACCTATGGTAAACAGGTGTTTGTTTAAGGGACAGTGGCCTGTCATAGTACCTATGACTTTACGGATTTTGTCCCTTTTTAATCTGGTGAGGTTGCGGGAAAGTTTTTTAGGCGCTTCCGGAACCGCGTTATTTGTTTGCCTGCATCCTGCGTTTTTTTTCCATTTTTTAAGGTGGGTTTCGTCGGTGTTCCTGCGTAGCCATGTTTTTATTTGGGCCTGGGGTATGGGCATTGAGGGTTACGGTCCATATACTATTTTCTTTGATCCCCTTTTGGCCAGTTCGTCTGCCGCGTCGTTGCCCAGTGAGTCGCTGTGCCCTTTAATCCATTGCAAGGTCACTCTATTTGACCTTGCAATGGATTGAAACGCATTGTGGCATTCCAGTACAAGGACAGAGGTTATTACTCAGCTTTTCTTATATAACGAGCGAGTAATGGCTTCTCGACATTGCTCTATAAGCGCTTATTCACAAAAATGATTTCCCTGCAAATACGCCTGTTTGTATTTGTTGGTAACTATTACACATCGCTCTAATGTGCCGCACAATATGATGAACTTAATTTTTGTGGCATGTATTGCGTAATGCTGATGCCACGCATTAAAGTGTTAAGCAGTCTGAGAAATTTTCAGCTTTTCCGAAACACTTTGGGGGAAGTAATTAAAATGACACCTTTCCTAGTACGCCAGCGCCAGGTGTCCCGCAGTCTGGCATGCTAACTCTTATCACAACATTCTATAGCCAAAATACGGTCTGATCTATTTTCCTATCCACCCTAAAACCGGCTAGTCCCAGTTGGGTGACAGAATCAAATAAGCAAAAGGTTAAGGTTTGCCATTCGGTTCCTGTTATTTTTGAAAGCAGAATCAATGCTTAATAACTAGAGTTGTCAACTACAGCGGGCGAGCCCGTCACCTCAAGAAGTTTTAACGATTAGTCGTTCTATCTCCCTGGAGTGAGCGCAGAAAACTTGGACAAAACAGTCCACCGTCAAGCTCCGCCACAAACCCGTAAAAGGCCAACGCCTTAACCGCGAGATAGCCAGGAGTGTTACCCGGCGGGCCTACACTCACGCCCTTACTTCCAATTGTGACCAGATTACTCCGGTCTCATCATATGCAACGACGGAAACTGCGAAAAGGAGGTCTCACGCAGAAGCCAGATGGCAAGATCGGCCATGAGCGAGCTAGAAAGGCTGTGGAAGAATCGGGGTAAAAGGAAGCAGACTAAGGTCAGGCTGGTTCAAGCTCTGGTTTTCTCGGTCTTTCTCTATGCATCGGAGACATGGACCCTGAAGGCTCGGATACGCACCAAAATCGATTCACTGGAGATGTGGTGTTGGCGTAAAATGCTAGGAATCCCATGGACAGCACGCCGCACCAGCAAATCTGTCCTCGAAGAACTCGGCATTTAAGTGAGACTCTCCACCGTATGCATGAGAAGGGTCCTGCAGTTCTTCGGTCATGTCGCCAGGAGAAACCCAGAGAATCTGGAGAAAATGCTTTCCGGGGGTTGAGTGGAGGGAAGAAGAAGCAGAGGCAGATCACCGGCTAGATGGAACGACCTCATCAAAGAAGTTACAAAAGGGTCAATACAATCGGCGACCCGCCATGCAGAAGACAGGTCGAAGTGGAGGAGCCTCGTAGGCAAACTGTTGTCTAGTGGCCACGATCCTCAGTAATAAGAGAACGACGGAGAAGAATATATCAATAAACTTGAATCAAAATCCGACTCCTATGCATAACAAATAGGAGTTGTGCAAGGATCAGTGTTGGGCCCTACGCTGTTCAACTTATTCATCGCGGATCTTAAAAAAGGCATAACTTCAAGTGTTAGTTTCTTTGCGGATGACACCAAACTGTTTGCAGATCCTACTATAGCAAATCTCAGCAAAGACCTTGATCAAATTCTTGATTGGTCCACAACATGGTTGATGAAGCTAAATGCTGATAAATGTACGGTCCTTCACATCGGCAAGAGCAACCCCAAACAACAGTACTATCTAGGGTCGGTTCCGTTACAAAGTGTTACGAAACAAAGGGACCTGGGCGTAACGATGGTGAGCGATCTGAAGTGGGGTGAGCACATTATACAGATTGTGAAAAAGGCGAACTCAGTTATGTACCTCATCCGCAAGTCGTTTAACTATATCACACCAGCCTTATTTGTGTCACTGTACAAAACCTACATCAGACCAATGCTAGAATTTGGATTCCAGATATGGAATCCGTACTTTGTGAAGGACGAGGATCTCTTAGAAAAAGTCCAGCGCCGAGCGACCAAGATGCCAATGGGGTTCAAAAATCTGGAATATGCAGAACGACTCCGCAGATTGCAGCTGCCTACACTTAAGGATCGTCGGACCAGGGGTGACCTCATTGAAACATATAAGATCCTCAACGGATGCTACAATTGCCCCGAATTGTCTTCTATCTTCCAGAGAAACTACAAGCATCATCTGCGAGGACACAATTTTAAGCTGGAGAAAACGCGATTCCACATGAATCCCAGGAAACATTTCCTGACCAACCGGATTGTGGACCAGTGGAACAGTTTACCTGCCGAAGTGGTTGAAGCGAGTAGTGTCAACATGTTCAAAAATAGACTAGACGGACACCTTAAACAGAAATTGTAGTTGTACTCAGTTTCATATTCAGACATATCAGCAATCATGCTGCCTGTCTGTAAATGTAATAATAATAATAATAATAATAAATAGCCTCTTACCATTGATTTAAAATCAATGCTCTTACCAACAGCCGCATAGTCTATTTTTATACAACGCGCCTATACACGTGTTTAAAAGCCACATAGAAGAGCTGAACAGCTTTATTGAGCGCCGAGTTCAATACTCTCAAAATTGCACAGCACAGCGAAACGCACTTGAATGGGAGATAAGACGTAGCAGTTGCGGAGCCATTAATTGCAATAGCGATTATTATTTTTAATTGTTATCAGCTTCACATGCGGGGCAGATAAAACCAAAAGTGTAAACATAAAAGTGAAAAACATGTTGATAGCGTAAATAATAAAACGTACGACTATGACCTCCGCTCGTTCGATAAGATATGCACATGTTTTCGTTCGTTCGTTCTACATAATTCGCAGTTAGTCCGGATGAGATACTGATATAATATATGCTAAATAGTAAAATTGTATCATTAGGGAGCTCCCGAGTGATACACTCTACTTTTCATCACCCTCTATGAGAAAATAAAAGGCGCCTCATATTTTATTGTAATATTATAATAAATAAATACAAACGGAGCTGCCATGGAATTCACCGACCGGAGTCGGGCCCATCATAATACTATTTTTTTTACACTTCTGGGGGGTGAGCAGTGGATTCCGGACTTACGAACCGGCTGTGGTAGGTTTAGGACAGCTGTCTTGCCACATGTGAGCGTTCACCTTACCACCCATTCACTCCCCCTTCGAAGCTATAGATATTGAGATGCGCAAATCGCAGTTTTAGATAATTTTTCTAAGAAAGAGTTGATTATTTTTCTGGATAGGCCAAGATCTTTAAAGAGGTGAAATAGAGATTTAGCTGGTAGGCCACGAGCGCCAACTTCCACCGCGTGAAGGTGAACAGTGAAGCCGTTCCGGGTTACGGCATTTGCAAGATCAAGGTATTTATTTAATTTGTACTCGTGGTCTTTTGGGATATTTGATTCCCATGGAACAGTTAATTCTACAATAAGAGCCACCTTCCGAGATAGAGAGTAAAGAGTTATATCTGGACGGAGGGCTGTGCATCCGAGACTTTCAGGGAATTTATACTGCTTAGAGACCGAATCAACCTCCAGAATCCAATCTGTAGCTTTCTCGATTATTGAGAAAGGTTTTGTAGTTAAATGTTTTTAATAATCTCGCAAATGCCGTCACCCGGAACGGCTTCACTGTTCACCTTCACGCGGTGGAAGTAGGCACTCATGGCCTGCCAGCTAAATCTTTGTTTCACCTTTTTCACGCGACCAGATTACTCCAGTCTCTCGCTTGGTTACGAGTTTGAGGTCGCTTGCGCGGTTCTCTCCCTTACGAAGCGGTGATACGGTGTACACCGAATCTATCGCAGACCATGGCATCCTTTGCCCGGCTGTTCATCCGGAATCGGGTAGCCGATGGTCGCTTCAAGGGCAGTCACCATAAGGTCAGCAACCACCCCCGCTCTATAGGATACAGAACTGCTTTCTAACTGCCCCGACTGTTAGTCAGAATGCACAATCGATTGGCTTACGCCGCACGGTGCGCAGACCGTCCAGGAGCGACAGAAGGTTGACTCCTAGGGGAACCTAACCCTAAGGCCAGAGTCCTGCCCAGGCCACCGGATGGGTGTTGACCCGTAAGTCAGGAATACACACAGTCACAGACACACAGATACACAGAAGTTCTTTCCCCGGGAAAGTATTGTGAACTTGTGAACTTGTGGGGAGGAAGAGGACCACGCAAGCGACCTCCAACTCTTAACCAGTCGAGAGACCGGAGTAATCTGGTCGCAATTGGAAGTAAGGGCGTGAGTGTAAGCCCGCTGGGTAACATACCTGGCTATCTCGCGGATAAGGCGTTGGCCTCTTACGGGCATGTGGCGGAGCTTGACGGTGGACTGTTTTGTCCAAGTCTTCTGCGTTCACTTCACGGGAGATAGACCGCCCAATCGTTAAAACTTTCTGAGGTGACGGGTTCGCTTGTTGCAGTTGACAGCTCTATTTGTCACGATAGAGGCAGACTAATTTAAAGTCATATTTTATTCTGTCTACTTTCCACTAGATAAGCCTCTTTTATAGCTAATATCTCATCCATTATAGTCTTTGCACCTTAAGAGAAGTAATTGTTTCGTACAGATTACTAGGAATCACTTTTGCGTAATTTTACTGTATATCTTTCATTGTCAAAATAGATCAATTTTCTGGTAATGACAATAAATAAGCTAATAGTTAAAACACAGTTTTAAAAACAATAAAATAAATACAAACGGAGCTGCCATGGATTTCACCGACCGAAGTCGGGCCCATCATATCGTGTTATTACACTTCTGGGGGGTGAGCAGTGGACTTGCCATATGTGAGCGTGCACCTTACCACCCATTCACTCCCCCTTCGAAGCCATAGAATTTGAGATGCGCAAATCGCGGATTTAGATATTTTTTCTAAGAAGGAGTTGATTATTTTCCTAGAGAGACCAAGATCTTTAAAAAGATGAAACAGAGATTTAGCTGGCAGGCCACTAGCGCCAACTTCCACCGCGTGAAGGTGAACAGTGAAGCCGTTCCGGATGACGGCATTTGCGATATCATGGTATTTATAAATTTGTACTCGTGGTCTTTTGGCGTATTTGATTCCCATGGAACAGTTAATTCTACGATAAGGGCCATCTTCCGAGATAGAGAGTCAAGAGTTATATCTGGACGCAGGGCTGTGCATCCGAGACTTTCAGGGAATTTATACTGCTTAGAGACCGAATCGACCTCCAGAATCCAATCTGAAGCTTTCTCGATTATTGAGAAAGGTTTTGTAGTGAAATGTTTTTTGCCTTTAGAGCCAACCCGCACAAACTGTATTGGGGGTTTGGAGGGTATTGTCAAACCCTTGTTGGCACGAGCCAATGAGAGGCTAATTACCTCGCGAATAACAGCAAGGACTTTGTTGTGGCGGTAAGTGTACCGTCCTTGATCTAATGCCAGCTAAAATATGCCGGGCTGTGCAAGTTATATTAACCTTCGGCTACGTAACGACCAAATTTGGTTGCACATCAGAACACCGTTCACTATGTAACGACCAATATTGGCAGCTTGCTTCCAGAGCGCATAGTAATATTATTTTCTAATTAAAATCCATAACAAATATCTCATTATTACCATAGATACATAGACGGCCGCTAGAATAATTACGCGCGTCATTTCACAGATATTTCTGGTAAAATTCCGTTGTCAAACATCATAATTATTTTTTTTTGGAGAAATCATCAAAATTTTTATTGGTTTTTATGAGGTAATATCTAAATATTTTTGTATGTAAATAAGCAAAACGAAATATTACCTTTGATAGAGAATCTAATAAAGATCACGATAGCATTTACAATTTCTAAATAGCGTTCCATATTTTTCCGTAAGACAAGTCCAAGTTAGAAATTCGAGTTTTTTTAACTTTTTCGACTTTCTCATATTTTATCATAATTATCTAATTGTTTTACAAAATGAGGTTTCAATATTCTATATACGAAATTTCAATGCGATCATTGCACAGTTATTCTTTTTATGATTGCTATAGTAGTTCCATAGTTATAGTACTTTTTGTCGAGCGCGGCGATATTTCAAGAAATTCGCTTTGTCCCGAGCCAACCTTTTGTGCAACAGCCATGAATGAATCATAATTGGACGAGTCTACAAAAATTCGTTTCTGTGCTGTTGACCGTTGAGGTGTCCCCTCGTCGGGAGCCAACACTGCGTGCAGCAATGTTATCGCGGAGAAACTTAGAAAGGTTTTGAAATATTTGAATGTGTATTCAAAATTGTGTCTCTAAGCTGTTGACCGTGAAAAAGTAGCCTCGTAGGTTGTAAATCGATCCTGGTTGTAAAATCAGGTCATGCTCATCACAGAAATGCATTTTTCATCGGAACTGAACCAACGTGTAAAATTTAAATTTTATTGAATAGTTCAACACGGGTAGGTTTTTTGATTAGTGACGGGAGAAACAAAAAAAATGATATTTTTAATAAATTTCAAAAGCTTGCTTAATAAATAAAAGTTCGACAAGCGTTGAGCGCGCTGCGCCATCTAGCAATAGGTAAAATATCGCGAATTAACAGCATTCGCAATGTTTTATCTACGGCTAGATGACGCATCGAGCTCAACTCTTTATACTATTTTTAAAAACATTATACTTTTTAAATTTCCAAAAAAAACCTTTTTGTTTTTATCAAAATATTTCATCGAAAGTTGCTAGGGGCCATCCACACATTACGTAATCACGTTTTTGGGAATATCGGACCTTCCACTCCCCAATGTCAACAGACATTATCAGCGGCATGAACCACACCCCCCCCCCCCCCTCCCCCTACCCCCCACCCAAGATTACGTAATACAATACAATACAATACAATCAACTACTCCAGTAGATAGGCATTCCTACACTTGGATGCGTCACAAAATTAAATGCTAAAAATTTCATTATTATAAACATAACTATCGTGATAGTTGTCATGGCTGTAATATTATATTCAATATTACCTACATACAAATAATCAGAATATGCTAATGTGATGAGTCAGGGAGAATAATATATTAAAATAGAAATGCAAATTCTATGTAGAATAATCAAAAAATATATATTTTATTGCCAATCCAGCAATATGCCTTCGTAATTTTTTTTTAAATGAATTTAATTATATGAAAATTAGAATGTCAGCTATCATAATACCATTATGTTTAAAACTTTACGCATTTCATTAATCATCAACATGGAAAATAAACTCAGAATTTTCAAACTCGCTTATACCATAAATTGGGTTTCTTACCAAATTATGTATAATTATCTTTTTAAATTGGTCCTCTCCAAGGCTTTTCATTTGCTCTGGAATCTTATTATAGAAGGACAAATTTTGGTGAATAAAACTGTTTCGCACTTTGCTAAGTCGCTGTCGGTTTATGTGGAGATTGGATTTATTCCTCGTATCGTGATGATGGAAATCACTATTCACCGGAGCTTCTGTTAGGTGTCTACGAGCGTACATAATATTTTGGTAGATGTAAGAAGAAAATAGAGTCATTATTCCTGATTTTACAAATAGCGGCTTACAAGAACTTCTTGGTGAGACTCTATATAAACTGCGTACCGCTCTTTTCTGGAGGAGAAAAATTCTTTTTGAGTTTGGTGCCATTCCCCAAAACAGTAGGCCATACGTTATTAGGGAGTGGAATAATCAACCGAATTTGCGCAAAATGTGAAGAATCTAATAAACCCAGCGTTTGTAAAGTGCTTTTTGAAATGTACTTTATTAATTTAAAGTAATTACAAAATCTCAAACTCTTTGGTTTATTTTACAGATTCCAATCTTTGACCGAAGCGCTTCCAGGAACAGGCCCGGGCGACTCAATCGCAGACGAGCGCGTGTAGTATCTACGCACATCGCGCGTGCGGGGGGGGGGAGGGATCTTCGGCGTGACACTGCTGTTTTCCCTGGTTTAGACCAAAAAAATGCGATGCGGTGACCTAAGTTGATTACGTAATCAGGATGGGCACCCCCTTCCCCACGTAATCAAGCCTCAGCGTGCCTCAGCTCCAACCCTCCCCCTCCCCCTCGGTGATGACGTAATATGTGGATGGCCTCTAATATTTGCTCCTCTAGACGATCAAGCATGCTTGTCAAGCATCGCGTCGCGGGCTAGGAGGGAAATATGCAAATATATTTATTAAATATTTACGAAAATGCCTAATTTTGTAGTTTATACCAGGGAGTCACGTTAATTAGACGTAATTGATTGATGAATGACATGACTCCCTGGTATAAACTACAAAATTAGGCATTTTTGATAAATATTACAAAAAATATTTGCATATTTCCTGCGGTTTACGATCCCCTCCCTGCCCGCGACGCAAAGCTTGTCAAGCATGCTTGATCGTCTAGGGAGCCCATTATGCCCGGGCTACACTGCCGGGAAATGCCGTTAATAACGGCAATGATGGGTGTTTTGCTGCGGCCACACCTAAATTATTGCGATAATTAACGGCATTTCCCGGCATTACTGACGCACGCACTTCAGGACATCACTAATTGAAAAGTCACCTGTTTATTTAGTGCAGGTACTTCCACTCTACTCTGTAATACGGGTTAAAAAGGTAAGTGTAAAAATACTCCCTATTCTGGGGTAGTTAGGAAACAAATGACGTCAGTGACGCCAGTGAATTACAGAAGATACTAGAATGGCAGCAAAAAATGGCCTTCGCTTGTTGGTGACTGTATGGGCTATTATTGAAGCTGAAATTAACGAAGTTCTGCAAGTCATCATCCGTTTGTCGTAAACAAGACGATAGCGCGCCGAAAAACAAGTCTTTTTTGTAAAAACCAGCCCCTCCTTCTTTTTTGTATGATAATAGCCGCGCCGCTTTCACACTTGCCCCTCTTCAGGAGCTAATGCAGTTTGGCCACTAAAGCTGGGCATTGACGGTCAGTTTCTCGCGTCAGTTGAACTGGCGTGCATCCAAAATTTGATCGCGAATGTCGAATCATCACTCCAGAGTTTTAACTGACGACGCGCCACGGATATTTTCCGTGGCTACCATAATCCAACTGGCGCGTCGCGCCAAACTGACCGTGAGTGCTCAATCGGCAATCCAACGCGTCAGTTCGCTCTCAGCGCCCGCGGTGATAGCGGGTGCTGTGTTTTTGTTTTTGTCATGGCGGTGTCGGACGTGTCATAATGATAGATTTCATAAAAAAATATAGAAATTCAGAATGCTTATGGAAAATAACCGACAAAAATTTAAAAATAAATAGTATCGACAAAAAGCTGTAGAAGATTTTATTTAGATAAAATATTCCAATTTTATTTAGATATTATTTATAAAATTGAATTGGATCTTATAGAAGTCAGATTTTATTCCCGATGCTAAGAAACGAAGAGTGTCAGTCAATCTCTCATGAGGATTTATAGCTTGTCTCATATTAGTATCTTGTTTAACAATATATGGAGTTACAAGTTCTAGAATCTTGAAATATGTCCCTTCGTCCATCCTTACATAGTTTCGCCAGTTACTCGGTTCTAACGATAACTCATTTAAGAAATTGGCCTACTCCTTTTTTAAGCCATTCTTTAACCCTTCAGGCCTCGGCCCATCATCCGATTGACAAGTTGATGTCCCAAAAAAATTTAGTAAAAATTAGTAAAAAAAATTGAATTATAACACTGTCCTACCAAAACATTAATTACTGCCAAACTACTGTATCCATAATTAAAATAAAACATATTAACATAATAAAACATAATAAAATAAAACAAATTAAATTAAAATAAAATTAAAACGGGGTCGTCACGCTGAATCGTGTTTTGGCCGATATCGGCCATTCGGGGCTCTAGGGGTTAATCCATTGCTTTCTTTTTCGTTTTCTTGTGAATACCTATATGACAACAAACAGTAGCCGTAGTAACAAGGAATGTTTCTTCTTCGGAATCAGAATCCATTTTTATTCGTGGACGTCCGCAAAGAGAAAACACGTCCTTCATGCGCCCGGGCCGGTCGAAAACTGAAGAGTGACGCCAGTGAATGGGGAAATCTAGTTGGCATAAAACCATTTGGAGTGACGCCACAGTTTTGCGCCTGGACTGACGCGAAAAACTGACCGTCAATGCCCAGCTTAAGACCCAGTTGCAGTTTGGCCACTAAGACCCAGTTGTATAGGGTCGGTCAAACGCACGGGTTATCCGGCGCCCTCCACGCAGAAGCGTGAGCCCGGGTAAGACTCTGGCCTGCGGGCCAGTCTCCCCTAAGAGTCAACCTTCGGGCGCACCGTGGGGCGTCAGCCAATCGATTGTCCATTCCGACTAACAGCCGGGGGAGTCTGGAAACAGTAATGTTTCTCATCGAGCGGGGGTATTTTTTAACCTTACGGCAACTGTTCTTGAAACGACCATTCGGCCACCGGATCCCGGGTGAAGAGCCGGGCAAAGGATGCCGTGGTCCGCGATAGATTCGGTTAACACCGTATCCCCGCTACGTAAGGGGAGGACCGCGCAAGCGACCTCGAACTCGTAACCAATCGAGAGACTGGAGTAATCTGGTCGCAATTTGAAGTAAGGGCGTGAGTGTAAGCCCGCTGGGTAACACTCGGACCTGGCTATCTCGCGGTTAAGGCGTTGGCCTCTTACGGGTTTGTGGCGGAGCTAGACGGTGGACTGTTTTGTCCAAGTCTTCTGCGCTCACTCCAGGGAGATAGAACGATTAATCGTTGAAACTTCCTGAGGTGACGGGCTCGCCCGCTGTAGTCGACAACCCAACTTGTTGCTTGGTGTACGAATACATCCAGTACACCAAATTAAATCAAAAACATGTGATTCCAAAACCCTTCCCCGTCTCATGGCTGGAGTTGTCTTTGATACTGTTTGCTCCAAGTATGGATTCCACCAGCTATCCATTTAAAGTTTTACAGTGGGCTGCTTCGTAGGCCTTCGAGGAGATGATTCGACCGTAAAGTTCTTTCATGAATAGACTATCGGCTTTTTCTATTGTTTGTTTGGAGTCAGGAGGTACGACATACCCTGATGGTTAATTCGAGGCGGAGATATCCTTTCAAACTGGAAGTCAGAAGGCCAGGCTCCCCGCTGGTTACCTTTCCCGGTGCCTCACCGTAAGACGTTGGCCTCTGACGGACGAGTGGCGTAACTAGACAGTGGACTATTTTCGTCCCAAGTCTTCTACGCACACCTCACGGGAGACAGAACGATCTAATATCGTTAAAACTTCCTGAGGTGACGGGTTCGCCCGTTATAAGTGATGACAACGTCGCAATGCGCTGCGTCCCATTGTCAAAAATCTAAATTTCACCTATTTAAAATCGACTAATTAGGTAGAAACCATTAATTACTCTTAGCGAAACAGAACGGTCTATCATAATTGAATGCAGGTTTGCATATATATTTTTTAATTCTTAAAAAATAGTGTTTTTTTGTTTTCCCACAAATTGTATATCAAAATGTTCTTACTTGCTCGTACTGTTTCACCCCCTTCAAGAAATCCGGTCAATAAAAACTCAACCCCCATAAAAGAATTGCACCTGGCACGTAGTTACAGAGCTACAGTCATCACCGAAGCGACATGTTTTTTGTTGCATGCAGTTTTAGCAACCGCCCCCCCCCCCCCCCCTACTTACCGTACTGGAAAACGTTTCACCTCCTTATACCTAGAGAAAATTATTGAACTTTTTCGTTCGGAGACGGTACTAAAACAAAAAGTAGATCGTGAAGTGTGAAAGCGCTCTTATGTCGCTTCCCTGGTAAACAACATACATATGCATAACCAGTTTTAACTGGAGTGCATAGTACTATAGACAAAGCGGCTGGTGCGCAGTTGCTACTGCGCATGACGCAGTAGATATAATAGAGGTAGCGCTCATACGATATTAATGAACTCCTACGATTGTATAAGTAGAGCCTCTTCTTTAAGTGCCGTACCCAGTCCCGAATCTAGTGGGCAGACCGGATACCTGCACCGGGAAATAGTTCGGAAAGAGGGCGCATAGTTCGGAGAAAACAGAAATGTATTTGGAAAACATTTCACTAAAGCGCATAGCATCGATCGCTCATATGATTTTGGAACGCTTTTTGTTTTGTGAACGCGTGCGCATGTGTGTGATATCTCTGCCCAGGAGATTCACGTCGCGTCTAGAAAAATACTCTCCACGAACAGATGGGGACGGCGCTACGAGATATTGTTTACAAAAATAACAGGAACCGAATGGCAAAACCCTAACCTTACGCTTAATTGATTATGTCACCCACCTGGGAATATTTTGTTCTAAGGTAGACATGGCTTTATTATCACAATAAAGTATGTGAAAGTTTTATCTATACTAATATTATAAAGAGGTAAAATTTGTGAGGTTGTAGGAAGTAATCTCTGGATCTACTGAACAGATTTTGAAAATTCTCTTACCAATGGAAAGCTACGTTATTTGTGAGTGTCATAGGCTATATATTAATCCGAAAAATGAAAAGACTTTTTCGTGGTAGTCGGATTTGCAAAGTAAGTTGGAGAAAAAAACGGTCGAACGAAAACGTTTCTAACTAACGCTGCCTTAACGATGAGAGATATACATATGATTGAGTTCTAGAGAAAAGTTGTAGAGCTTGATAATGCCTACAAAAAAGTCAGCGACAGCATATGTCTAACTTTTATATTTAAGTCACATAAAGTAGTATTTATTATTAAAAAAATAATTTGAATCGTTAGGTCATGTTTATTGGTCATGTTTCCAACAATTATGAATTCTTATCAAAATAAGTAAATTTATCATCTCAAGTGTTTAAAGAAAAGACTTTTACCTTTTACTGCATATAATTTCCCTTTTACTGCATAAATGGTTAAAGAGATAAGACACTCACAAGAAGACACTCACAAATAAAGGTAATATAGTCAAATTAGCATGCAAATACATACATACATATATGCAGTTAATATTTAACTCTTCTTTTGGCAGTCAGGAAATAAATCATAGCACTCATCCGGCGTAAAAAAACCGTACCGCCTAGCGTAATGATTTAACCACCCTACCTTTGGATTATAAATTCAAAAAGTAGGTAAATCCTTGGTTATTCATTAGATTTCTCAATAACAATAGGTAGTTGTTTAAAATATACCAGACAAAATATATAGCGGTTTAAATAAGCAGTTTTTATATAGCGGTTTGATATAATGTTTATATACATTTTTCTATATGATAATATAGCGGGCATATCGCGTACGTTCGTATAGGTAGGTCGCTATACTTGTAGGGGTACGATAATTTGGTGTCGCTCACACATGCGATTGTTTGGTTTCCGGTGAAGTACATCATTGGCCGTCGGCTACCATTTCGGCCATTCGAAGACTGGCGGAGCGCGAACGAGTGACGCGGCTGACACAGCTGGTGATAATATTAATGTAGAATATGGAGTATTCGCGATCGTGCGGCAAATACACAAATTGGGCGAGGTAGCGGTCGTGCGGGATATCATCGGTGTGTGACTGGCTCGGATGCACGACTTCGCCGGCTGGAGAGAAAGTTTCTTTGTTTTGCTGCGCTGTGTTGCGGGCGACGCCATCTTGATAGCATTTTTTTTCGTTTGATTCCACCGCCGCAGGAGAGAGAAAATTGATATGTAAGTCGCTTTTATCCGTTTATATGTTTCTAGAATGGCTTTCGATGGTCTCTTAAAACGGCGGGGGTGTCGTTTGTGATGGGTTATTCGAGAGAAAGCCGTTTTTGTTGTTTCCAGCTGTCGCGTCAATTAACTGCTTTCGCAAGCTTTGTTGCCGTTCCTGAACAAGTTGGCGCACCGAATACGCATTTAAACCGTGTCATTTCTCCGCAGTAATCACAGATTTTACATAAGAAAGCGATCGCAGAACTGCTTCCGCAATTCGAATGGGAGGACACCGAATTTCTCGGATTGTGTAATGTTACAAATCAGCAGTAATCCTGGCTGGGGTTTCCAATTTTGTTGCAATTAACCCCTCAGGCCTCGGCTGCTCAGCCGGTTGACAATTTGACAGTCCATTTTTTTTTCGTAAAAAGTAGTAAAAAAATTGAATTATGACACTGTCTCACCAAAACATTAATTACTGCCAAACCACTGTACCCATAATTAAAATAAAAACTACATTTTGTTCCCGATTAAATTTGCCATTAGAATATTGGAATACAATATTAGAAAACAATAAATGTTATTTTTTATGGTCAATCAAAATTCACAAAAAAAAAAACTTCCATTTAGGTAGTGTTTTAGATTATATCTCGGAATATATTAATTTAATAACATATTTGTAAATTGATTTTGAATAGGTATTAAATTCGTAATACATCGGTAATACTTTGTTTCACTTGGTTTCATACAAAAATAATAAGATATTGAGGGCCGAAAACAGTTTCATATAATGATAATTTTCGAGTAACAAAATATTTTTCGCAATTAAAATATGGACAGTTCCAACTTTGAATTATGTAAGATAACATCTTTATAAGCTGATTTAATTATCTATCTTCGTATTAGACGCGACATAAAGGGCAAATGTATTCATATTTTCTAATAAAATCCAAATATGTACATACATACTGCATTACGACGTCGCTCAACCGCGGCAACATTCATGAAAAACTGTCACTATTAGAGATCACATTGCTCACTTATCAGAAGTAATTTCTGAGATATAAACTGATACAGACACTCCGTAATTCCAGATTAATATATTCATTCGATCAAATATCAACAAATCGCCTGGAATTTCACTTTTAAACTAGATTTAGCTAGGCGCTCCGCAACAACAATCCGCCATTTTAGGATGATGAAATCTATAGGGCCGACATGACATAAATCGATTATCGATCGATATCTGGATTTAATTAGACCAAAATTATATCGAATTCTGAATGTTGGGTATTACTTGTAAGTAAATATGGGAAAACTTAAATATGTGTATAAATAAGTATTTCAAATATGAATAATATGTGTAAACTTTGCGATCACGAAAAACAACGCGAAAAACTCCGAAATTTTGGGACTTTTTTCACTGTTTGCTCTAAAAGTCATAAACTATACGTTTTTCGACAAACATTAAACAGTACTTTCTTAAAGATAATTAAATTTAAAACAATTTAAGCCTAATCGCAGCTCTATAAACCCTATAGGGACCAATCTATGGCCCTTCAACTATGGTTTATTTTTCCCGAAAATTGATATTTTTAAGTTTTGCAAGTGAGCAGAATATTGGCAAAATCCCTCATCAATAAATGTGGGAATACTTTTATGTCTATAAGTATTTAAAAAATAAATGAATTATGAATAATGTGTACTTATATTATATAAAGAATATGAGTATATAGGTACTTAGGTACATATAAAGTTTTGGGATGTTTTAGAATATTGAAAGTGGTTTATCTACGTAAATAATTACATTTCCGATGGTGTGTTAACATTTGTGATACGCTATATATATATAGAGAAAAATGTAGCTAAATAAAGAATTGTGTTGTGGGAAATATGATGGTGCATTTGCAAATTAAAATGATTTGAAAACACACGTCCACTCTTATAAAGGGTGCAATTACGCTTCTCGCATACTATTCTATCTGACTGCTGTCATAAATAAATCCCTTCGCAGGATACAAGGTCAAAATAGACAAAAGTTTGCGTGTTTGCAGTGTGACGGGACATTCATATATTTGATAAAACAGAACGACAGTCGCAAACGAGAGCCTGTCTTTTGTTAAATATCGTGTCATTACGCATCTCGTATCTTCACAGATAGATTAGACAGACAGATTCTATCTGTCTATCTATTCTATCTGTAAGCTGTATTCTATCTGTCTGCTGTTATAAAGATCCCTGCGCAGATACAAGGTCGAAATAGACAAAAATTGTGGTGTTTGCAGTGAAAATAGGTATACATATACCTAAAATGAATATGTGTATAAGTTTTTAAGTTTAAGCCTATCAATGTAACTGCAAATCCTACAATTGAAATATTCTGATTTTGATTTTTTTTTAAACTAGATGTTTTTTGATTTTCATCAATCTCTAATTCTATTTAGATCGATCAATAATCAAAATCTAAGTCAGCCTAAATCAAATTCAAGCCTAATTCAAAAACATTAATCGCAGACATAGCCACGTTTAGTAAGATATTGAAGTTTATTGGTTATGTTCATTACAAAAAATAAAAAAACACATCTCATAAATCAAAATATTCTTTATTTATATGAAAAAATTTGAACCACTTATTTTTTCTTTATGTAGTAGTTTTTAAAATAGCAACATTACAATACAATACAGTAGAATACAGTAACAGTGCAATACATTAGAAACATAAAACAGTACAAAATTTTACTTTCAAAGATACATTTTTTAAGAGATAATATTCAAAAGCGCTATAACAAACATCTTTTGTGTTTTAGCAAATGAAGCAATTGAGTAGTTAGTTAGTTAGCAATTGATGTAGTTGTTTGTAGTGGTGGTCAAGTTGGTTGTTTATGTGCGAGTATGGTAGGGGTACGATGGCTTCGGGTCCGTATACCGGTGTATCTGACCCTTTACGGGCTAGTTCATCCGCAGCATCGTTTCCTCTCGAGTTACTGTGTCCCTCGATCCATTGCAGTGTCACCTTATTGCCTTTTTCGCATACCTCAAAGAGGCTTTAATGGCATTCGTATATGAGTCCAGATGTAAGTATCGCTTCTAGTACTTGTAGTACCGACTTGCTGTCTGATTGTATTGAGCAATGGATAACATGTGTTTATGGTGGCTGCGCTCCTCGGTGGGCTACGAGGGCGTCGGACGGCAGCGGCGTTTCTATTTCCTGCTAGTCATCTGCAAAGTAAATGAAAAACAAAAACAAATTAGTATGCGTATCCGTATGCGTATGCGTATACGTATACATATACATATATATATATATGTGTGTGTGTGTGTGTAAATATATATTCTGCCACAAACGTAATCACTACCCAATTTTTATTATAAGTCATATCATCACAGAATCAATTCGAAAAACGTTATACCAATTATCGGCATATTCGATTTGAGCATCGTCTTCAAAAAATATCGATTATGCCAAAAAAGATCGATCCCCGCACTACTTTCGCTCCCAGAAATAAAAACAAAACGACTAATTTGCCGACTTTTTTTCAAAAGCTGTTTATCAGATATAAGAGTTCGTTTTTTGATTGATTTCGCATGAATAGCGATTGAAAACAATATTCCCCATCCCATTATAGACTATTCGATGACAGAATGCTTTTATTACATATCAAAATCAGTAATTCAAATAGCCTCGAAAAAAACACGCTCAAGGTGTCCCACTGTTTATTAGAAAATCACTACAATTACTAGTCGATGTGACTTGATTTCATGATCAATCAATCAATCAATCGTTTAAGTCAATAAATACTTACATTTACTCGGCGATTCCGCAAATAAACACTCAAAACAACACAAAAAGTCGAGAGCACACACACCGCGTTCGCCGAAATAATGATCTGCGGATGTCGGCTCTAAAAATTGCCATTTAAAATAATTGAAAAGCGGGCGCGTTCACCAAAAATATAATTAAAATAAAATAGGTATCGCTGCATAGGTTAAAAATCAAATCCTATGCCAATCATACCGAATAAGCCAATGGTTACGTGTTTTTCGAGAGCGTTCTTCGCGGTCAAAATTATGGCCGATATCGGCCTAACGGGGCCATCACGGTGAATCGTAAATTGGCCGATTTCGGCCATTCGGGGCTTGAGTGGTTAAAAGGGAGAAACAATCGGATAGTCCCCTAAAACACAATGGCGACGTATTTCTCTGCTGTGTGCCGGAAAGTCAAGAAAATTGTAAAATGATTTTTTATTGACAAGGTTTTAGGTTCAAATTGAGCCTGTTTCTAAGTTGATTGCCAGGCTGCAGTAATTATATCCAATGATATAGTTGCGAGCCATCTTGAGGTGTTGACTACAACGGGCGAGCCCGTCACCACAGGAAGTTTAAACGATTAGTCGTTCTATCGGCCTGCAGTGAGCGTAGAAGACTTTGGACAAAACAATCCGACGTCTAGCTACGCCACAACCCGTAAGAGTCCAACGCCTTACCGCGAGATAGCCAGGAATAAACCCGGCGGCTCGAGACATTGGCGCCCTTACTTACAATTGTGACCAGATTTCTCCGGTCTCTCGATTGGTTCCGAGTTCGAGGTCGCTTGCGCGGTCCTCTCCCTTACGAAGCGGTGAGACGGTGTATACCGAATCTATCGCGGACCAAGGCGTCCTTTGCCCGGCTCTGAACCGGGATCGGATGGCCAATGGTCATTTCAAGAGCAGTCGCTGTAAGGTACGCAACCACCCCCGCTCTATAGGAAACAATACAGTTTCCAGACTCCCCCGACTGTTAGTCGGAGTACACAATCGATTGGCTTGCGCCGCACGGTGCGCAGACCGTCCAGGAGCGCCAGAGGTTTGATTCCCGGGGGAAACTGGTTTTGCCCCCCCAGAGTCCTACCCAGGTTCGCACCCCGTGCGTGGAGGCCGTCGGATGGGTGTTGACCCAAGAGTATGACCGACCCTGAGCACATGGGTCATCGTGGCCAACCCATCATGGGCCCGTTAGCTCCCGTTAGTTGCGAGCCAGCGACAAACATGCGAGTTTTGTAAAAGTTGAATTTCAGATCGAACAGTATTTCGACCATAGAATACTGGGGTAGAGTTAGCAGACCAGACTTCGGGAAACCTGGCGCTGTGTATAGGAAAGTTGAAATCTAATTCATCAGTAGACAGTGGATGCAATACAGAACTCGAAACAAATGGTCAGACTGTTTAACCCTTCGAGTAGCGGCATAATTTCCATGGTATCACCATGGAAATGCTACAAAAATAGTACAAATGTACAGGGAAAGTCTTGGGGTAAAGGGCTCTCTAGACGATCGAGCATGCTTGTCAAGCATCGCATTGCGGGCTGGGAGGGGATCGTAAACCGCAGGAAATTGCAAATATTTTATTAAAATATTAACTAAAATGCCTAATTTTGTAGTTTTATACCAGGGAGTCACGTCAGTCATCAATCAATTACCCAAGAATCAATTAACCCCTTGAGCGGCAAACGGGACAATTGTCCCACAATTGAAATTACCGTAGAGCGGCAAAGGGGACATCTGTCCCAGCCGAGATCGGCGCCGATGTTTTCCAATTATTTACCCTTGATACCTCACATAAATCATACGGCCTGTGGTATGTGCGAAAAGAGGAGAAGATTCTCTGTCGTTAACTAGTTGGTTCATTATTTTTCATACAGTCGCCATTTTTTAGTCTATGATTGAACCAAACCAAACCAAAAACTTCAATATTCATGTTGATTTTCAACACCGAATATTTTTTTATTTTTGTATGGGTATAAGTAAAACGAAGTCATAGGTTGAATGAAGCATATTATAATTATTATAAAAGTATTCACAATTTCTTGCATAGGGTGATTTATTTCCAGAAAAAACATAGAAATGTTGGACAAGGCAGTTTTTTTTCTGTACCACAACTTTGACAGATAATTCTGAATAATGCTTATTGCTTTACAAAACGACGTTACACGTATCTAATAGCAAATTTCAACAGGAACATAAAACAGGTCTTCTTTATACGATCCGTATAGTAGTTTCGGAGTAATGGTCGTTTTCCTGAAACGCTATATTTTTGTTGTGATGTAATCTTCTTCTTCGCGATCTCTAAGAGAAACTACAATTCAAACGTCAGCGCTCGACGTATTAAGATTCCCTGGTATAAACTACAAAGTAAGGCATTTTTGGTAAATATTTAAAAAATATATTTGCATAATTGCTGCGGTTTACGATATCCCCTCCCAGCCTGCGATGTGATGCTTGACAAGCATGCTTGATAGTCTAGAGAGCCCCTAACACGACTGTGTTTTTTTCAATTCTTTTCAGGTACCCGTCATTTTGTTTAGTAACAATTACAGACTGCCACGCTACTACTAATGATAATCTGGATAGATTGACAAAAGCGCAGAAATTATTATTGAGAGTAATTCACAGGAAATACCGGCGTCATCCATCTGCCTTGTTATTTTCCCAATCCCATGTGCTATCAGCTAAACAGTTATTCATTAAGCAAACGCTTCTTGCATTCTACAAATCTAGAGATGACCACGCCCAAACTCAAAACAATCTGAACACAAGAATGTCCGCGAGTATCAATTATATAATTCCGTCAGTCGGGACAACATTTGCCCAGAGACATATTCTACATAGCCCCAAAATTATATAATTCCCTTAGTGAAGACATGAAAAATTATCCTAACATAAAAATATTTCAAGCAAACCTTAATAGATGGCTACTTAACAAGGGATATGTAAAATCTGATCAACTTCTTTGCAACGCACGACAATTTATTTAGTATCACTTATCTATTTTTCCTAATTAAATTTTATTAAATTACAACTATAAATGTATATATTTATTACATAGCTATATTTTTTATAAAATTGGTATATTTATGTGTATATACAGGTGGTGGGTCCAAATAATTTATTTAAAAAAAAAAACTACATTTCTTAAAATTGCATAAAAATATGCACATCTAGAGACGGGCCAAATTATCGCCTAGTTAGATGTGCTATTGGCAGTAAAGGTCATGTAAGATGTGTTAAACCTCCCTATATTAATTATTAAATAATTTATATAATTATTATAAGATTACATGACCAATGAATGAACTGTATACCTAATCCTAAGTACCTAAATAAATAAATAATTTATTTATTTATTAATTTAAGAATTAATTACTATGAAACATTGATTAGCTTATAAAAATAACAGGAACCGAATGGCAAAACCTTAACCTTTTGCTTATTTGTTTCTGTCACCCAACTGGGACTAGCCCGTTCTAGGGTGAACAGGATAAATTATCGTTATTATGTTTATTAACTATCGTTATTATGTTATTTTTTCTTTGGCAGATTCTGTGATAAGTATGGCAAACGGCGCTCTGGGAGTTTGCCTGGTGGCGGCGACGCCTCGCCGCGGTCGTCTTTTGCGCGCCTCGTCTGTGGTGACGCACCGCGACAAGTTTGCGGGCGGAAAGTGGGGCTCCGCCCCCGACCCCCAGGCCCTGCCCAGGCCGCCCTCGCACTGGACCCCCGGGGGGCTGGGGGGACTGGGCCTGGGCCTGGCCATTGCGCACGGGGCGCTGGCCCCCCGCTCGGTCCCCCGCTCGGCCCTGCGCCGGCTGGCCGTCTGACTCGCCGCCCGAGGACGCCTAACCTTAAGTTCTAGTGTGTAAAAACGGACCGAAGCCTCTCGCTCCTCGGCCGACGTTGAATCCTTCGCCTTTTTTATTCTTTGATCCGTGTTTAATTTTAAAATTCGAATATTTCTTTTTTTTTTTTTTTTTTTGCTTAAGCGATACATTGATCTCCGTGTTTTTTCGCTATCGGTCGCGCGTTCCTGTTGCGCGTTTTTTGTTTCTTTAGCGCGCGGGCGATCGATTCGTTTTAGAAGAGACCGCCCGAGGCTCGCGTCTCCCATCCTTCAATCAAAAAAATAAATGTATAATGTAACAGGGTACGAAAGAGATATTACATATCGTCGATATTTATCATGCGCATCGACGATATCTATCCGATATACGCGCATCAATATTCATCTTACGATATTTATGAATTAAGAGCTATTTCGAGAATTTCAGGTATTCACGAGTCGTTTACTGTGATTATTACGCGTGAATTACCAAAATTATTGCAAATTTCGCATGTCAAAGATCCCAGCACCTATCGAAAAGTATCTTCTATATTCTTTATAACCTGTATTATTTTTGTTGCATTTGACAGCTGCTCTAGAGTTTTCCAAGTTGTTTAAAATACTGAATCGTCAATCTATAAGTGAGCTTGTACACGCCAACTGATTTACTTCCCGTTTGTCTATGTCCCGTTCTTAGTTTTCTTGTAATTCTCATTACAGTGGCATCTCATAAGCATAAATGGATGATTTTAACAATGATAACTCTTACACGCTTAGTAGCTTGAAATTCCTCACAAACAACTTAACTATTTGACTGTTTGTTAGTACAGTCAACTAATATTTTTAAAAATTTTATCCAAATATCTCATGAACTGAAGTATTTAGTTTTTCCACACCCTGAAAGTTTGCTCGTTGGCATGTACAAGGTCTCACATATAGAGCGATAGCATCATAATCGATGATGAACGTTGGCAACGATAACTGCAATTCTCAACTCGGTGTTACAAGGCAAATAATATGGGCCTTCCTTAAGGGTCAGTCACCACCTATTGCGGAGGAACTCTACCGCCTGGCGTTCTGCATTAAATCACCAGCAGTACTGTATATTGTATGTAACTTTATAATCGAGGATCGTTTTCTCCAATTGATACATCAGTAAGAATCTTTTTTTACAGGATGAACATTGTTAAACGTTTCCTTTAAAAAACATTTAAATTAAACAACTAATTGTAACTTTTTAAATCGGATATCGATATATTTAAAAGCATAAGTATAAATACAAATCTTCAATAATATGTCGGTTATAAAAATTTGAGTTTTTATCAAAACGATACTTTTGCAGAACTTGTATCGCTTTGACAAAATTTTCCTAATTTTGTAATTTCAATATTGTCAATTTTATAATGGTTCATCGACTCTTATACGAGATGAATGACTTTAGTTTCTTGGTATAGTCTCCTTATCATTATCTTCTAATATCGTTGATCTATATGTGAGACTGTATGTGCCAAAAATTCGAATCTTGGTTGTTTTATTGTTTTTAAAGTAGAATCACGCTTCGGATCGTTCTGTCTGTGCTCCGAGGCCTCAAATTTCTTAGTTTTAGTGTTAATTTTCATTGCAGTGGCATCCCGCAGGTTAAGTTAATGATTTATCCGGAGAAACTTTTTACGAGCTTCGTAAGGATTCCTCGTAAGGAACTTAACTAACGTAAAGGAATTTGGTTATTAATGTAAAGTCTCCTACTCTAGATTGTTCTGTCCATGTACTGAGGGCTCATAATTCTCATTGCAGTGGCGTCTTGCAGGCACCAGTTGATGATTTGGTGATACCTCTCATTTGCAAAACTTTTAACTTTTCAACACTTTTAATCGTTGGTGTAGTAAACTAATAGTTGTTGGCATTTATGAGCTCTCATATATAGAGCGACCGAAACGACGTCTTTGCTAATGTCGTAAAAAAATATCACGAGACAGAATCAAACCTCTGTCGATGTTAGATGTATCACTTTGTTAAACTCACATTTTGCGCTTACTAAAAAAAGGTTTTTGTACTGTTTTCTAGAAAATTCATTTTGCTGATGTCTCCGGTTTCGAGAAAAGTAAATAAAACCGCTAGAAAGTCATTTTTAAAAAAAAACCTGATGTATCGCTTTGAGGAAACGCTCCTCAATTTCTTTGAACTTAATATATCTATATGTTGATGTATATCGGAAGACTATGTATCGGATATTTTCGAACCCTGAGTGTATAAGAACAACCAGTATTCCCTGCTCTTTTTTACGTAAGAATCTGTGATAGTGTAATCGAATTGTGAACTGCTCGCTCCGCGTCGACGTCGACCGTTGACTGTCGTCGGCCGTTGACCTCCGCCCGGAGCGAACGGCGATTTTGTATTATTTTTTGTATATCGGAGGGACGCGAGCCACACCCCTGTACATAAGAGTTTTTAAGAAGTGGCGTTGCGGGAAACGCGTCGATTAGGATATAGTCAAGAAACGATAAAACTGCGACGTACAAATTCAACTATCTTTATGTTTTTAAACTTAAAAACGATGTTATATTTATAAACGAACAAAAAAAACCAAAAAAAAAAATGGATAACGCGCGCCGCGGCCCGTCCGCGTGCGAGCGCCGCCGCAAGCGTCTCGTTTTCGCGCCGTCATTCGTTTTCGACGACGAATGACGGAGCGTCGCTTTAATTAATTGATAGACGCCCTCGAGGGCGTCTCGTTTGTATGGATAGACGCAATGCGACGGCGCTGAATATTTCGGCTCGGCAAAGACGAGCGAACGCCGGCAATCGCCAAATTTTTTATAAAGTACAGAGTGCCGTTTCGTTCGTCTCGGCCGGGCGGCGGGGACGCGCGGCGCGCAACGGACGCGAACCCCGGTCTAAATTCCCAGCCCCTTTCCTGAGTCGTTTCGTCGGATCCAAATTCCCCGTCTTTTCCCGAACCGCTCCCGATCATCCCTGGTCTTCCTCGTCTCTCCTAAATCCTCTCCCGGGCCTTCCTGGCCCCTAAATTTGTCAAGATTTGGGTTTTTATTCGCATTAAAAAACACTTGGATGGCGCTAAAGAAGCAGCTAGACGCCGCAGATGCATCGTTTCGCAACTGAATCTCAAGCAAAACGAAGATATATTTACCACCAACTTGCGGTGTCAACTACAACGGGCGAGCCCGTCACCACAGGACGTTTTAACGATTTTCTCGTTCTGTCGCCCTGCAGTGAACGTAGAAGACTTTGGACAGAACAAATCCAACGTCCAGCTACGTCACAACCCGCAAGAAGCCAACGCCTTACCGCGAGATAGCCAGTGTTACCTGGCGGGCCGACCCTCGCGCCCTTGCTTCCATTTGTGACCAGATTTCTCCGGTCTCTCGATTGGTTCCGAGTTCGAGGTCGCTTGCGCGGTCCTCTCCCTTACGAAGCGGTGAAACGGTGTGCGCCGAATCTATCGCGGACCAAGGCGTCCTTTGCCCGACTCTGAACCGGGATCGGATGGTCAATGGTCATTTCAAGAGCAGTCGCCGTAAGGTAGACAACCACCCCCGCTCTATAGGAAACAATACAGTTCCCAGACTCCCCCGATTGTTAGTCGGAGAGCACAGTCGATTGGCTTGCGCCGCTCGGTGCGCAGACCGTCCAGGAGCGCCAGAGGATTGATTCCCAGGGGAGACTGGTTGACCCAGTGTCCTACCCAGGCTCGCACCCCATGCGTGGAGGCCATCGGATGGATGTTGACCCGTGAGTGTGACCGACCCTGAACACATGACTCATCGTGGCCACCTCATCATGGGCCCATTAGCTCCCAAAATGAGGTGCCTTACCACCAGACTGAATCTGAAAATCAGATGGACCTTCAAGACGCAATCACTTCGCAGAGCGGCTACTTTCCTGACGACACCAACATTTTCGCCAATTCGATTGAAAGCAGTGGACAGCATCAGCAGGATCTTGGCAAGTTCGAAGCGCGGACGGAATATTGGTTGCTGAGAAATTTTCAGTATGTTTTATCGTTCCTGGCCGCTCTCCACTGTCACCCACTTATTTCGTTGTCTCAACCGAGAACTGGAATAGAGGTATACCGACCAATGTCATAGCTAAACTTCAAAAAGGCCTTCGACACGGTTACTGTAAGATGACTTGCCAAAATTGAAAGTTGGATTCAAAACTTCTTAACTGGACGGACCTTTGTCGTGAAAGTAGGTGACTTTGAATATTTCACTGTATCCAGTGTAGTGCATCGCGTCGCGGGCTGGGAGGGGATCGTAAACAGGAAATGAGCAAATATTTTTTTTTACATTTACCAAAAATGCCGACGCTTGTCAAGCATGCTTGATCGTCTAGATAGCCCGTAAGATCCCTCGACCCGGCGCTGACTACACTGGGCACTACACTGGTACGTATTTTTGAAAACTGCGGATTAAACGAATTCATTCGTTGTCATAACTATATAATTGCATAAATACAGGGATCAGTCACCAGCGAATTGTCATAAGAAGCCGACCATATTACGTAATCACGGTTTTGGGATTTTTGACCCCTTCCCTCCCCCATGTTGACAGACGCAATCAGCGGCCTGGCCCCCCTTCCTCCCCCCAAGATTACGTAGTTTGTCTGGGCTGTTTCCCGCACTTGGCCTCTTGATTGGGCCGTTGTGCGTGAAGTTGAATGGTTTTAAAAATATACTTATTGAGTCAAGAAATATTAAAGTACTTTATTAACCCCTCCTCTCGCGAAGTAAAAATTCAGCTATCACTTTTGCGCCCGACATATTCGCGCGAAAAATCGACGCGAGTCGACGACCTTGATACAAACGACCATAACTTGTAAACCATTACACTGATTATAAAAAGAATAACTGTAAAATGACCGCATTGAAATTTGAAATATAAAACATTATAACTTTCTCTCGTAAAACAATTAAAATAATAATGAATAAATATTACAAAATTGGCGAACTGAAGAAACTCGCCTATAAAATCATTTCGATTTTTTTGTCACAAAATACGTAAAATATGCAAAAATTGTAAATACAGTTATGTTCTTTATTAAATGCTTTACCAAAACCATATTTTTTTTTTGACTTATTTGCATACAAAAATATTTATTTATTCAGCCAAGAAAAATTTTATGTATTCTCGTAAAAAAAAAATTTTTTAATTTGTGACTACTTATGGTATTTTTTTATATGAAATTCTTTCAAAATAACTTTATTACTACATCACACTTCTTAGAAATCACACCAGAACTTTGAGCTTTGTCTGATATTACAGAAAAATCTAAAGTTTTGAGAGTGCGTCCAAAACTTAATAAACTTTGAATGCTCATAATATAAAATTCGTTAGATTTTTTCAATTATATTGTCTCATTATAAACTTATTATATGTCTAATAACTAATTACTATACTCCAAAGAGTCACATTTCATCGAAAAACTGGAAAATCGCACTTAATTCTCTCATAGTAATTATCAAAACAAGTTTCTTTGCGCGAGTCATATTAGAAAACAACATATAATGTTCAAAATACGCCTAATTATGTGATAACTTAGGATGTAAATGAAGCAATACCTATTTTGTTAGTAAATTAAAGCGACATTACGTCATATTTCGCGATATATCGGGATATTTCACAAACATTACAAAATAAAAACGACCATTTTTTCGCGAGGGCTTTGTCGTCGCCGAAGTCTTTTGTTTAAAAATTCGTGAAAAACAGCAAATGGACTATCTCAAATGACTAATCCTCATTCCGAAACTACTTAAAATGCAAATTACTCACTGTTCTCCAGTAAATAACACTCAAACACTGCACATACACCATTTTTATCACCCATTTCGCGGAAACGTAAGCGGCCGTGTTGGTTGCCGGCGGACACTAGCGTTTGACGTCTATGCTCTTTTTTTAAATCGTCCTTCGATATTGCCAGACGGAAATCTTGAATTAAAGATATTTTGGCCATATCGTAGCGCCCTCAGAAAGTATATAGTACGGCGTGTCGAATTGTAAATTGCATTTTTCGCAGCGGCGAGCGTTTGGTCCCGTATACAACGTTACGGAGTGTTAGGCGGCCGACATTTGGTCCGCCAGGGGATGTTACGGAGCGACCGGGTTAATTAGAAAATTGTGATGCGGTGACCAAAGTTGATTACGTAATCAGGACGGGCGCCCCTCCCCCCCACGTAATCAGGCGAAAGCCTCAGCTCCAACCCCCCCTCCCACCTCGGTGATTACGTAATATGTGGACGAACCCTAACAGTAAAACCACCGATCGGTGGTATTGGCATTCCAGCTGTTAATAGCCAAACTAGTATTATGTAAGTATCCTAACATTTCACTTTATTATTAACTAGCTGACCCGTGCCCACTTCGTTGGGCGGTAAAACTTTTTACCTGTGATGAAATTATGAGTGGTTTGGTTAGTACTGAGTGCTATGATTTATTTCCTGACTGCCAAAAGAAGGGTTATATTTTTACTGCATATGTATGTATGTATTTGCATGCCAATTTGGCTATATCACCGGGTTTGAAATGAGTGAATGAAATGATTATGATTCAATATATATTTTTTAATTGTTCAAAACTTCTCTGTATACTATTTTAGATGTAATGTTATTATTTGGTACCAAAAATATATAGTCTTTCCGGAGTTCCAACCCAAGATAAGCCAACAAATAACTGCCCATGGGAAATACACAGCTTTCTCAGGTCAATGCCCACCAGAGAGAATGTTTGACCCTGGGACTTATTAATAGTGTGGGAAAAAGAGATCTTGACGGGATACTGTAGCCTTTTAAACGGTATGGGTAAATCAGACGGAATCATGGGTATCCGCGGAATATAAGCCAGTTGTTTCAGAGCTGGCCCAGTGAGAATGGGAGAATGGAGTTTTTTAATATAAAAAACTACTTTTTGTGACTTTAATATAAAAGTTACACATATGCTGTCGCTGACTTTTTTGTAGACATTATCAAGCTCTCCAACTTTTGTCTAGAACTTAATCATATATCTCTCATCGTTAAGGCAGCGTTAGTTAGAAACTTTTTGTTCGACCGTTTTTTCTCCGACTTACTTTGCAAATCCGACTACCACAAAAAAGTCTTTTCATTTTTCGGATTAATATATAGCCTATGACACTCACAAATAACGTGGCTTTCTATTGGTAAAAGAATTTTCAAAATCGGTTCAGTAGATCCAGAGATTACTTCCTACAACCTCACAAACTACTTACCTCTTTATAATATTAGTATAGATAACATACTAGGTAATTGATATGAAATGATGATGCAATCATATCTTTTGAAAAGATAAGTAATTAGAACTCGTGACTATTGTTTATATAGTCCATAGGACAAAGAGCTCTATATGTATATAAACATATTTTTATTGTTCTTGTTGTTAAGCTCAACATTTGTGATTGGCCGATAATAGTATAGTATTACTGTACTGACCTTCTCGAACTCTTTATTTCTTAGTAATAGACACTGAAGACACTTAAAATATCTTTATTATTATTATTACAAGTGAATCAAAGTGAGGCTTTGCAATGCCTATAACCCAGATGAGAGGCAAAATGTCATTGTCTTGAGAACGCTTTGTTCGATTTCAAAAATTATTTCAATTAGTTTCATTCGTCTATCTGTCAAATGGATCGCAGATCAAAGGGCTTGTTTTCGTGTCCAATGTCGCGAATTGGATTGGGTTTTCCGACTGTTTTTTTCGTCGGAAAAGCCAATACCGCTACAATATATATACGACTATATACGTTTGGATGTTGGTATACCTGTCTGTCTGTCCGAGCTCAATAGACTCCGAAACCGTTTGACTGATCACCATGAAAGTTGGCACATAAATGTATTTTTTCTTTGTTGTAACTTACCAATAGATGGCGCTGCAGCGCATGAACTTCTAATGCGCACGGAGAACAATTAAGAGACAAACTTTCTAGTGCATGTTTTCTGCTGCGCCAAATACGAAAACTGAGTTCTAAGGACACCAAAACTATTTATTATGCCTATTTTGAGTCTTCTCCGTTACGGTATTTCTTCTGGGCGCAATGCACTATCGATCTAAGGCAACATATTTTTTCACTGCAGAAAAGGGCCATTCGAATTTTAAGTAATCTGGGTTATGTAGAATCATGCCGTGGACATAGAATCAGGCTTAAAATCCTTACCTTTCATCTCTATAAGTGTTAGAATGCATTAAATTGACTTTAACCCTTGGAGTAAATGGGTATTTTCATGGATGCATTTGTCTCTTTTGCAGGATTTTCGGCGACATCGACGGCGCTCGACAAAGTACTATAACTACGAAACTACTACACCAATCATAAAAAGAACAACTGCACAATGATTGTATTGAAATTTTGAATATAGAATATTGAAATATCATTTTGTAAAACGATTAGATAATTATGAATAAATATGAGAACGTCAAAGAAGTGAAAAAACAATGGCCGACTTTGGCATTTGCGATGCGACATTCAAAGACCCGAAATACTTTATATACACGATAAATGGTACATCTAATCAGTTTAGGGGGACTATATGATGTTGTAGAAATGGTTTTACTTACGATTCGTTCAAAAAACACCGAAAACTACACGAAAAACGTTTCCGAAATGGCGGCACACGCACCAGCGGACTTGACGTTTCGTGAAGGCGGATGTTCGATTTGCCGCGGTCCGTAATAATATGTTACATGGACTGCGCAGTTGCTGCTGCGAATGCTAACAGAGAGAATTTAATTCTGTACCGATCTGCCATACGCATGAAAGAGACAAAATGCTTTCGATGGTAAAAAAAGAGTTCGAAAGCGCGCGCGCCGAGCGAGACCAGATCTGGTCGACTCATACTCAACGGATAATTGTTTCGCAACCAGATTTGGTCGACTCATACTCAACGGGTTAAAGAACATAGCTACGCTGCCGATACAATAAATAAATACAAACGGAGCTGCCATGGAATTCACCGACCGGAGTCGGGCCCATCATATTACTATTTTTTTTACACTTCTGGGGGGTGAGCAGTGCATTCCGGACTTACGAACCGGCTGTGGTAGGTTTAGGACAGCTGTCTTGCCACATGTGAGCGTTCACCTTACCACCCATTCACTCCCCCTTCGAAGCCATAGAATTTGAGATGCGCAAATCGCAGTTTTAGATAATTTTTCTAAGAAAGAGTTGTTTATTTTTCTGGAAAGGCCAAGATCTTTAAAGAGGTGAAATAGAGATTTAGCTGGCAGGCCACGAGCGCCAACTTCCACCGCGTGAAGGTGAACAGTGAAGCCGTTCCGGGTTACGGCATTTGCAAGATCATGGTATTTATTTAATTTGTACTCGTGGTCTTTTGGGATATTTGATTCCCATGGAACAGTTAATTCTACAATAAGAGCCACCTTCCGAGATAGAGAGTAAAGAGTTATATCTGGACGGAGGGCTGTGCATCCGAGACTTTCAGGGAATTTATACTGCTTAGAGACCGAATCAACTTCCAGAATCCAATCTCCAGATACCCAATAATGAGAGACGTAAAGAAAGCCCAATTGTCCAAACCGAAGATCGTTTGACATGTATCAGAAAAGTGAGACCCGACCTCAAATAATGGGAATAGGAAAGGACAAAGCAGTTTATAACCCAGTTGTGGTTCAAATTCCAGCCAACATTTTAGCACGACAGCCCAGTGGCATAGTGGTTAGGCCGCCTATTACATTATACTGATCCGACTTCGATTCCTGGCTGGGTCACCTTTGCCGTTGGGATAAAATTAATTAGACTACATTTCAATTTTGTCGATCGAATGCAATAACAAAAAGTAACACACCACTTAGGCCTCTATTAGACT
The DNA here is from genome assembly GCA_944548615.1 of Micropterix aruncella. NCBI lineage: Eukaryota > Metazoa > Arthropoda > Insecta > Lepidoptera > Micropterigidae > Micropterix > Micropterix aruncella. The sequence continues at coordinate 1,652,632 of OX155974.1, forward strand.
AGGCAGCCAGGCTGCTCTAACGGCGACTCGCCTTCTATTACACTAGGCGACCAGGATCCATCGGCGACACGTGCAGAGCACCTGCAGGGTGGGAGCTAATGGGCCCATGATGAGGTGGCCACAATGACCCATGTGTTCAGGGTCGGTCACACTCACGGGTCAACACCCATCCGATGGCCTCCACGCATGGGGTGCGAGCCTGGGTAGGACACTGGGTCAACCAGTCTCCCCTGGGAATCAATCCTCTGGCGCTCCTGGACGGTCTGCGCACCGAGCGGCGCAAGCCAATCGACTGTGCTCTCCGACTAACAATCGGGGGAGTCTGGGAACTGTATTGTTTCCTATAGAGCGGGGGTAGTTGTCTACCTTACGGCGACTGCTCTTGAAATGACCATTGGCCATCCGATCCCGGTTCAGAGTCGGGCAAAGGACGCCTTGGTCCGCGATAGATTCGGTGCACTCCGTTTCACCGCTTCGTAAGGGAGAGGACCGCGCAAGCGACCTCGAACTCGGAACCAATCGAGAGACCGGAGAAATCTGGTCACAATTGGAAGTGAGGGCGCGAGTATCTCGAGCCCGCCGGGTTTATTCCTGGCTCACTCGCGGTAAGGCGTTGGACTCTCACGGGTTGTGACGTAGCTGGACGTAGGATTGTACTGTCCAAAGTCTTCTACGTTCACTGCAGGGCGACAGAACGACTAATCGTTAAAACGTCCTGTGGTGACGGGCTCGCCCGTTGTAGTCGACACCGCAAGATGAGCACCTGCAGGGTAACTGATGGCACAGCCAACATCGTTTTATAAAAAATCCCTAGACTAACCCAAAAATGTTTCAAGCTGTGAAAGACTTTGTCTATCTGGGCTCCATGATATGCAACGACGGAAACTGTGAAAAGGAAGTCTCACGCAGAAGCCAGATGGCAAGATCGGTCATGAGCAAGCTAGAAAGGCTGTGGGAGAATAGGGGTATAAGCAAGCGGACTAAGGTCAGGCTGGTTCGAGCTCTGGTTTTCTCGATCTTTCTCTATGCATCGGAGGCATGGAGCCTGAAGGCTCGGATACGCACCAAAATCGATGCACTGGAGATGTGGTGTTGGCGTAAAATGCTAGGAATCCCATGGACAGCACGCCGCACCAACAAATCTGTCCTGGAAGAACTCGGCATCCAAGTGAGACTCCACCGTATGCATGAGAAGGCTCCTGCAGTTCTTCGGTCATGTTGCCAGGAGAAACCCAGAGAATCTGGAGAAAATGCTTTCCGGGGGTCGAGTGGAGGGAAGAAGTAGCAGAGCCAGATGGAACGACCTCATCAAAGAAGTTACAAAAGGGTCAATACAATCTGCGACCCGCCATGCAGAAGACAGGTCGAAGTGGAGGAGCCTCGTAGGCAAACTGTTGTCTAGTGGCCACGATCCTCAGTAATGAGGGAACGACGGAGAAGAAGAACCCAATTTGGCCATTTAATCCCATCTCAGCTAAGGATGGGTGAAAAGCAACCAAAGCATCTTAGATTATTAAAAAACTTGTCGTCCAAACACAGTTCATCAAAAAGAGTATAGTACAACCCATTAGATTTCCTTAACGATAGCATAGGGTGTACATGCATCTTTCACTCCCTTCGCCATCTCCTTTTCATTAAAGTGCAAGGAGGAGCATATCTGTATACTTCTTGTCCGACATGTTCCCTCACCACTAGCGCACAGTATACTGCCACGGCTGGACTGGCTGCGCCGCCTGGCTGCCTAGTCTAATAGACTCTACACAGCCAGTGGCTGCCAAAATGGTCGCGGGGCACAGCAGCCAGTTTGTGACTGCTTGGCCACGAAGACCCATTCTGTTCAGGGTTGGTCACACTCACGGGTCAACACCCATCTGGCGGCCTCCGCGCATGAAGTGCGAGCCTGGGCAGGACTCTGGCCTTAAAGCTAGTTTCCCTTAGGAATCAACCTTCTGGCGCTCCTGGACGGTCTGCGCACCGTGCGGCGTAAGCCAATCGACTGTGCACTATGACTAACAGTCGGCTGGAAGAAGTACTGTTTCCTATAGAGCAGGGGTGGTTGCGGACCTTACGGCGACTGCTCTTGAAACGACCATCGGCTATCCGATCCTGGGTGAACAGCCGGGCAAAGGACGCTGTGGTCCGCGATAGATTCGGTATACACCGCTTCGTAAGGGAGAGGACCGCGCAAGTGACCTTGAACTCGTAACCAATCGAGAGACCGGAGTAATCTCGTCGCAATTGGAAGTAAGGGCGTGAGTGTAAGCCCGCCGGGTAACACTCCTGGCTATCTCGCGGTTAAGGCGTTGGCCTCTTACGGGCTTGTGGCGTAGCTAGATGGTGGACTGTTTCGTCCTCAAGTCTTCTTCTCTCACTCCAGGGAGATAGAACGACTAATCGTTAAAACTTCCTGAGGTGACAGGTTTGCCCGCTGTAGTCGACAACCCTAGTTGGCTGCCCTAATGTAATAGACTGAGTAGGGTGAGCATACGAGCGCCTTCCTGACTCGCGCGAGCTCACTTAACTTTTTACGTACCAAGGATCAACACTAACTATGGTTCCAATTCGTTGTTGCCGCGCGTTATGAATGCATTAAATGTATGCTTTAACGATATGGACATATTTAACCACCAAAATAGTCGATCCTTTGTTAACCCCTCAAGCCCCGATTGGCCGATATCGGCCACAACACGATTCAGTGTGACGGCCCCGTTTTAATCTAATTTTAATTTAATTAGTTTTATTTTAATATGTTTCATTTTAATTATGGGTACAGTGGTTTGGCAGTAATTAATGTTTTGGTGAGAAAGTGTCACAATTAAATTTTTTTACTAATTTTTACTAAAATTGTTTGGGACGCAACTTGTCAATCGGCTAAGGGGCCGAGGCCTGAAGGGTTAAGGAGGTATGTGAAAAGCTGATTATCAGATCGGATTGAATTAGCATGCACATACAAGCACTCACAAGCACATTCGCACTACAGATACACACACACATACATACACGCACACACAAATACAAACACACGCACACAGACACGCTCTCCATCACACACACATTTTTTAACTGATTATAACTTAGTTTTAAATTGTTTTTGGTTTTCTTTGTATTGCATTGTTTAGCATATTTTGTGGATTTACTACTGTTATATATTATGCTTATATATTATTTTTTATGCTGTGTTTTAACAAAAATAAAATAAATAAATAAAAATAGCAATCAATGCCCTGTGATGAGCACCGCGACCCGTCGCGCAACTGGCTGCGCAGCCTGGCTGCCTAGTGTAATAAAGGCCTTACACACATGTTACATGCACACATGCATGCATATAAACAATAGCAGGGTTGGTTGTAAGAGATTGTCCTATGATAATAAACCCGCCCACTGTAAAATTTCAAAATAAGGAGCAGAAACAAGTTCAATTCACTTTATTTTCAAAAATATTTAGAGATTGTAGCAACTTATATTCTAGACATTAATTAAAATATAGAAATTACAAAAATCTCTTATCAAACAAGGACCAGAATCGGCTATTCGACATTTCGTTTGTTCACAGTAGCTATGTGATGTTGTGTGCATACATTAGTAATCAATTCTTAATATTAATTTGCGATAAATCATGGTAATTCTATCAAAAAGTATCAATGTAAGAATTTATATAAACCATGTAGGTAATATAAACAGCCTATGACTACTCTCAAACAAAGAAACAAAGAGGGGACCTGATTGAGACATATAAAATTCTAACACATTATCACGATGTACCTGAACTAGAGAATATTTACAAATTCAACATCAACAGAAATCTTCGAATCTAACGAAGGCTTTCCAACATCTGTCAATAGAGGTTTTTTATCAAGATCTACAAGGCATATGTGAGACCTATTCTTGAGTATGGCTGTCAGATCTGGAACCCTTACTTATGCAAAGATGTAGATATCCTGGAAAAGGTTCAGTGAAGGCAACCAAAATGCCAGTGGACCTGAAGAATAGGAATTATGAAGATTGCTTGAAATTACTTGGAATTACTACACTCAAACAAAGAAGACAGAGAGGGGACCTGATTAAGACATATACAATTCTAACACATTTTTACGATGTACCTGCACTGAAGGATATTTACAAATTCAACGTCAACACAAATCTTCGAGGTCACAACAAAAAACTCAACTGTACAAAATTTAAATCTAATCCTCTTAAGAACGTTCTGCCAAATAGAGTGGTGAACATGCGGAATAATCTACCATTTGAAGTGATTAGTGCAAGTTCTGTCAATCAATTTAAAAACAGACTCGACTTGTACCTAAAAACTTGTTATATTGTTTATATTGCCTATTGTTTATATATTGTTAACTAGCTGCGCCCAGCGGTTTCACCCGCGTGGTGATGGAAAATTGTGATAATGATGATAGAAAACCATATATCTTTATAAATTATAGCCTATGTGTTATTCTGATGTGTAAGCTATATTATTGTAAAGTTTCATCAAAATCCATTCTGTAGTTTTTGCGTGAAAGAGTAACAAACAACATACATACAAACTTTCGCGTTTATAATATTAGTAGGATATTCTTTAGCTTTACAAGATCTGATCTGGACGTATCAACAAAGCTGCCTGTCCAGAATAAATAATAATAACAACTACTCTGAGCAAACCTGTCACTCCAGGAAGTTATAACGATTTTGGAGCGCATTGAATCTTATGTTCCTCCCCGCCCTGTTCGATCGCATCGACTATTTCATCTCCCTGTGGTGAAAACCAACGCATCTCAAAATGCATTTCTATACAGAGCGTGTCATAGATATAATACTGACTTTTTAAGTGTGGACATATTACACTCATCAAAAACCTCTTATAAGAACTCAATTTAAAAAAAACTAGAATCTATCTAGATGATCACAAAACATTTATACATATTATATTTCATTTCATTTAGTTCATGGACATAATTTTATCTCAAGTATATTCATTGTTACCTAACCTAGTATATATCATACCTAAAACTAAATATAAATATATTTATATACATAGGTACATAATATTTTTGACGTGACGTCTTATAAATCGATGGAGCCTGCTGCACGCTTGAAAAAACATGACTCATGCGGCGTTACCTCGCTCTGAGGTGATCCATTTATTATATTTATTATTCAATATAAATGCTGCCATCTACCGGTTGCGACAAGAATTATTTACTAACCTCAGTCTAAAATAGTACGAATGAAAATCACTAGATTGATTTAAATTCTTGACATAATTATATATGTATTCTTGATATACGGAATGTTTTACTGAACGGACAATTTTCTTGTGGGTACAACGAAGTGCAACGAAGTAAGCAACTGTTATTTAAAAAAAATTAAAAAAGTATGAAAAGCTATCATTACGATGCGCTATCTACCGGTTGGTAAAATGTCGCTGGTATTGTTTATTTACGACGTATTACGTAACGCTAAATGGCGCAGCGTGCTCAAACGCTTCTCAAACCGTTATTTAACAGTTTGAGATTTCAAACTTTCAAATTAAAAAAAACAATAAACAATTATACAATTATACTGCTATACAATAATACATTTACATGTTGTAGTCAAATCGGTGAGTATAAAAGCATATATTTTTGGGTGTTTGTAATAAACAATATCAGAATCTTAAATGAAACTGCTTCAAATGCAACCATTCCATCAGTATTTTCTGATGACGTCACGTTCAACTATCGTCAGTAAACCGACTTTACAGACAACCGATTTTTTTAAATCTATTTTGTCTTCCTTTCACCTCACTTTCCATCCTGATTCCACCCATTCTCAAGCGGAAACAATATAAAATTATATTGCGTTCATTTTGTATACTTTATATTCGGAATCACATTAATGAATTTTTGTCACTTTTAAATAGGTTTTTATTGCATTGTATGTAGTTCTGTTTGGTTCCAGAATAAAATAAAATAAAAAATAAAATATACCATCATAATATCATGATCATAACTATGACAAAAACAGTAGGGAGCAAACTGCACCTTTGCTACGGCCACGCGGGGTAAAAATTACTTCTTTTCGAATACAAGGTTCAATATTTCACATCAATATCATTTTAATTTCATTTAGAGCTGCCCAATAATTCATTTACAGGTATTTAAAACTAAGAATGCTCGCGGAGAGGAAGAGGAGAGAAAGGGAAGAACAGGTTATTTCTTAGAAAGGTAGTAATCCTCAAGGTGAGTCTTAAATGATAGTAAAGAAGGCGAGTTTCGTATATTTGCTATGAGATCGTTCCAGAGTCTTGCACCATGGACACAGAAAGAGTAGGAATAGAAATCACTATTATGACTCGGAATTTTTAGTAAACTGTCAGAGACTGACCAAAGTACGAGACCGTGGGAACTTAACCCTTCGAGTGGCGGCATAATTTCATGGCAGACCGCGGCAATTTATTGGAATTTCTTGCAATATCGCCGCGCTCGACAAAAAATACTATAACTATGGAACTACTATAGCAATCATTAAAAAAAACAACTGTGCAATGATCGCATTGAAATTTTATATATAGAATATTGAAATCTTATTTTGTAAAACAATTAGATAATTAATGAATAAATATGAGAAAGTGGAAAAAGTGAAAAAAAACTCGGCATTTCTAACTTGTACTTGTATTACGGAAAAATACGGAACCCTATTTAGAAATTGTAAATACTATCGTGATCTTTATTAAATTCTCTATCAAAGGTAATATTTCGTTTTGCTTATTTACATACAAAAATATTTTGATATTAGCTCATAAAAAACATTTTTTTTTTCAAAGATTTCCCAAAAAAAAAATTATGATGTTTGACAATGGAACTTTACCAGAAATATTTGCGAAATGACGCGCGTAATTATTCTAGCGGCCGTCTATGTATCTATGGTAATAATGAGATATTTGGTACGGATTTTAGGATTTTAGAATATTACTGTGCGCTCCGGGAGCAAGCCGCCAATATTGGTCGTTACGTAGTCAACGGTGTTCTGATGTGCAACTAAATTTGGTCATTACGTAGCTGAAGGGTTTAATATGCAATTTTACAAAAAGATGTTTTCTAATGTATTGGTTACATAATTATCATATTATTATGATTATATTTATATAATAATAATACTCTTTATTTGCACTTACAAAAAGGCGAGCTTATTGCCACATGGCAATGTCTTACAACTAACCTAATCACAGTAATAAATACGCGCATTGTGGAAATAAAGATTAATACATTCGTCTGCATGAAATACAGACCAGTAAAGGTAGTAATCCTCAAGGTGAGTCTTAACCCGTTGAGTATGATACGACCAAATCTGGTTCTGAAACAATTATCCGTTGAGTATGATACAACCAGATCTGGTTCCGCGTTTTTTTCACTTCTTTGACGTTCTCATATTTATTCATAATTATCTAATTGTTTTACAAAATGATATTTCAATATTCTATATTCGAAATTTCAATGCAATCATTGTGCAGTTGTTCTTTTTATGATTGGTGTAGTAGTTTCGTAGTTATAGTACTTTAAGTCGATGTCGCCGAAAATCCTGCAAAAGAGACAGATGCATCCATGAAAATACCCATTTACTCCAAGGGTTAAATGATACTAAAGAAGGCGAGTTTCGTATATTTGCTGGAAGATCGTACCAGAGTCTTGCATCATGGACACAGAAAGAATAGGAATAGAAATCACTATTATGACACGGAATCTTTAGTAAACTGTCAGAGACTGACCGAAGTACGATACCGTGGGAACTTAATGATTCAAAAAGCTCGTGGAGATAGGATGGTGTTGATTGGGAGAGTACTCGATAGAGGAGAGCAATAAATAAAATAAAATACAAACGGAGCTGCCATGGAATTCACCGACCGAAAATCGGGCCCATCATATATAATTATTACACTTCTGGGAGGTGAAGGGTGGATTGCGGACTAACGACCGGCTGTGGTAGGTTTAGGACAGCTGTCTTGCCACATGTGAGCGTTCACCTTACCACCCATTCACTCCCCCTTCGAAGCCATAGAATTTGAGATGCGGAAATCGCGGTTTTAGATAATTTTTCTAGAAAGGAGTTGATTATTTTCCTGGAGAGACCAGGATCTTTAAAAAGGTAAAACAAAGATTTAGCTGGCAGGCCACGAGCGCCTACTTCCACCGCGTGAAGGTGAACAGTGAAGCCGTTCCGGGTGACGGCATTTGCGAGATCATGGTATTTATTTAATTTGTACTCGTGATCTTTTGGGATATTTGATTCCCATGGAACAGTTAACTCTACGATAAGGACCATCTTCCGAGATAGAGAGTAAAGAGTTATATCTGGACGCAGGGCTGTGCATCCGAGACTTTCAGGGAATTTATACTGCTTGAATTATATGAACGTTTTTGGCGTACTGGCAACCACTTTAACTGTGCCCTATATTCGGACACGTGATCATACTTACGTAGACCGAAGATGAATCGTATGCATACATTTTGCAAACGTTCAAGTTTGTTGAGCATTTCCTCTGATAAATCGAGGTAAGCCACATCTGCATAATCAAGAAAAGGTAAGGTTTGTTTGGAAATGTTTGTTAGGAAATCCTGTTTGGAAATGGATTGTTGCAAATCAATTCTCGTAAACATCAACTGCCTTTGCCAGAAGAGTCGAGAAAACACTTTCTTGCACTCCTGACATGCACATTTCTGTATGGGATGCATATTCTTGAATTGATGTGTTCTCTTAAACGCAGTTCTCGTGTAAAACCAATCCCACATACTTCACACTTATATTCCTTAAATCTACGGTGAACCGTATTGACGTGCTCGATCAATTGCGAACGACGACTGCAGCCGCGGTCACACTTCACGCACAAAAACATCTTTCCTTCTCCTTTTGGATTTTTACAATCGTTGCAGATCAGCCAAATCCCTTCGTTATATTTACAAACTGGCATCGGCCCAGTTCCATCGAGCACGCCATCGCATATAACACAAAAGAAATCATCGTATTTCCTCACTAATATTCTGAACTCTTTCAATTGGACTTCCTCTTCGCGTTCTTCGACGTCCTGTTCAACGGGTTCGCCCTTTTCCTGTTTGATAACGCGAATAACATCCGCTCCAAAATTGAGAACGGTTTGTCCAGTGTCAGATGGATCTCGCTGTTCCACTTTAACATTGACATCCCACTCCACTTCTACTTTAATGTCTTCAGTGCTTAAGATGCTTTCTTGATATGCCATTGCAATGTTCCTTAACCCTAGAAAGATAATCATAATGTGATTAAATAAAACATATCTTTGATACATCAGATATGTTAAACATATCATTGATAAACATTAACATAAACCACATCCTATCACTCGTTTGGTGCAGCAATGACGTAAATACCCTTTTTTTCAAATACAAGTTAAATATGTCAAAATGTGTGGAAAGACTATTTACATCGGGAGAAACATCGACAGAATTGAATTTGTGGTGATTTGCCGCGAGATGGCGCGAGTGTCATTGTTGAATTGAGTAAAATGGCGCTATTTCTGTTGCTACAACGTCTGGATGGCCAGTTGCGCGGGGCGCTCCGCTGAGTGTGGTTGTGTTTTGGAGCTACAACGACGTAAAGATATTTATGACATTTAATTCGATAATTTCTGGTGCAACAATGACGTAATTGAGCAATTGCGGCGTTGTTACTCCAAAAATCAATAAGTTCTTGGTGAAACAATGATAAAATTGCATAATTACGTCAATGTTTGTCCAAGTAAGGTAACCTTCTTGGTGAAACAACGACGGAATTTTGTAAATATGTAGAATTAACTGTTCCATGGGAATCAAATATCCCAAAAGACCACGAGTACAAATTAAATAAATACCATGATCTTGCAAATGCCGTAACCCGGAACGGCTTCACTGTTCACCTTCACGCGGTGGAAGTTGGCGCTCGTGGCCTGCCAGCTAAATCTCTATTTCACCTCTTTAAAGATCTTGGCCTTTCCAGAAAAATAATCAACTCTTTCTTAGAAAAATTATCTAAAACTGCGATTTGCGCATCTCAAATTCTATGGCTTCGAAGGGGGAGTGAATGGGTAAGGTGAACGCTCACATGTGGCAAGACAGCTGTCCTAAACCTACCACAGCCGGTCGTTAGTCCGGAATTCACTGCTCACCCCCCAGAAGTGTTAAAAATAGTATTATGATGGGCCCAATTCCGGTCGGTGAATTCCATGGCAGTTTCGTTTGTATTTTATTTTATTTTATTTATAGTTTCTAAGTAATAAATTGAGAAATGTTATAAAACCAAATAAAATATTCTAGAATCAATTAAATAAGTAATGTCTGGCATATGTCCATAAACAGGAATGAATATCCCAATATTAGGGACATATTGTGGGCTAATAAATGTTGCTACTCAACCTTCGCTAAAGCAGCGTTACAGAGCATTTGGTGTGCAAGTAAAAGTGTAGACGCTGAACGCTTCTTTAGTAAATATAATATCACCGATACAGACGGAAGAACAACTCTAAAACAGTCAAATGTTGAAAGCACAACAACGTCAACGTGAAATTTCTATTTGCGAAAACGGCCCGTTCTTTTAACGGCAATATTTGAAAATTGGTGGCACCTACCTCAGCGACACGTACACCTAGCTGTAAGGCTGAGACACTGATCGGCTGAGAGACAACTGAGATGTCTAGCTGTAAGGTGGCTGTAAGGTGGCTGTAAGGCTGAGAGACAACTGAGATGTCTGGAATGCAAGCCGGGTGATTGGCGATATTTGCGAAGAGAAAGCAATACTTCGTCCACGATTGCATCAATTTTACGCAGAACTATCTCTTTAGGGTGAAATATTAGTCACTTATTTAGACGTTAATGTTGCTTTTGGAACTACAGTTTAGCCTTCCGCGGCCACCGCGCACAGTTCCGCGGCACTTCCGCGGCATCCAAGTTTGCTTCGTTTGCTTGCACAAACATGATCAGCACAGACTTATTAGGGACTCATCACTGGACTCATGATCAGTGGCACCAACACAGACTTAATATGGGCACAAACTACACAATAGCAAGTTTGAGCCGCTCAAAGATTTGACAGCAGACTGACGTTTCATTCTTCTTCTTCTTCTTTTTGTTTTTTTATGGCAATCGCCGATAGATGATGTCTTTCGCCGGGTCCAATCAAATTATATTTATTTTTCAAAATCCCGGGGTCCCATCAAACTTGCAGAAGGCAAATTTGCAGACGGCAATCTTGCAGACGGCATTCTTGCAGGCGGCAGTTTTGCAGAAGGCAATCTTGCAGAAGGCAGTTTTGCAAATGTCAAAATGACCTAACCTAACCTAACAGAAAAACTTAAAACATTTTTTTTAATGTTTAGTTTGATGTATATAAGTCATCCACTACAAGGATGCCGGTAATTAATGTCACTTCGATTTTAGGGAAAGAAAAACCTAACCTAACCTAACCTAACAGAAAAACTTAAAAACTGTACTGAAGGTTGCCGCCTGCAAGGTTGCCGCCTGCAAGGTTGCCTCCTGCAAATCTGCCCTCAACAAATTTGGAACTGTCAAAAGTGACATTTGTGCAAAATTGCCGCATGCAAAACTGGCGTCCCCCAAAATCCCGTATAGGGACCGTGCACGAAGAACACCAGCGCCCTCACGCGTACACTGCTAAACAATCTGAGTGACAGTTCTCGCGTAGCCAGTGGTTTTGTATGGAGAATTGGTTTGTTTTGTTTATCATTACTAAAATATGAGCGGCTCTAGCAAGGAGGACACCATGCCAAAACGTCACGGGGGCACTATATGTTGTTGTTGGGTGTAGTAACACCTATTACAACACGAAAAATGTAAAATTTTACAGTATTCCTAAGCTTGCACATAACCTGCAAAGACGAGAAAAGTGGATTTCTTGGATCAATCGCACTGGGTATGTATACGAAATACCTTAATTCCGTGACATTATTAAATTGAGCTTCGGATTAAACACTGTTCATGATTTACAGGCCAAACAATACGCCGTGGCAGCCGAATAAAAATTCGAGGATTTGCAGCGCGCATTTTATCGGAATAAGAGAAGTCGGATCATCCCTTGAGCCCTTCGTATAATCCTTCGCTATTCCCCGCAGTGTACCGAAAGCGACAGGTCGACTCACAATCTTCGCATCCCCGCTTCAATCGGGCAAAGAAAAGGCAGTTGAATGACATACCATTTACCTGACGACCACAAAACGAACGCTGTATTCAAAGGGTGAACATAATAGAAAGTTGTATTCAAAGGGTGAAAATATATAAGATACTTGACAAATTCACCATTTGCTGATGATATTGTTTTTATGTGTGCTGTTTTAGCAAATCTCCAAAAGCCCATTATTAAAATATAAAATACATTTTTTTTTCAACCGACATAGTTTTTAGTCAATATAATCCACTCAATATATTCAGAAAACTTCTGGCGATCCTGTTTTTAAAGAACTATCCTATTTGTTAGGATACTTTTCTGTTTACACAAGACCATATCGGAGATTTGTGGATCAGTAAAATAACAGTATAGGTATGTATGATATGTATGATAAATGTGTTCAAAAAACTAAATAAAATAAAGCATACTTCCAGTTCAGTTTAGTTTTTATTCAGTGTATTTACAGGCAATAATTGAAGGTTTCCTCACTGTTGCGAAAAGCTTGTTTTGCTGCAATTCCTTTCGTGGTTGATATAAAATACTACTGCATATGCGCTTGCAGCACTGGGCTGCTCCGGTAGGACAGTCACATGAAGCATTTTTAATTTTACGATCTGCCGTCAACTGAAAAAAAGTCATATAAATTATTACATGGTAGAAAAGAATGCAAAACGCAAGTTATTTGTGTAGTTTGTTCGCAAAGTCTGCATTGAAGGTGTTTTAACGTGTCCATTAAATAAAACACACTAAACTAACCACAAAAAATCCAATCTACTATGATTTAAATAACAAATATAACGTTGTACAACTCACTTCTATGGTGATCTGATATGGTCGGCAAGACACAGACGTTTGTCTTATTACTCTGCCAGTGATATTTCCCCAATCGCGAAGTTCTTGCACATTGAAAACGTGGTCACTTTCGAAGAGGAGTTGGCCTTTCTCTTTAGTCGGAGGCCTGACACTATCGCTAACATCGATGGTCTGGAATCCGGTCGAAATAATAATGTCATCATGAGACGCAGACATCGCCATTTTACATTTAAAACACACAAAATTCAAAGAGCAAATTAACACCGAATCGTATGAATCAAAGGCACTTTGACACTAGCGGTCATTCGAAAATTTAAAATTTTTGCCACTGCGAGCGCTGAAGTCGAAATATTGTATCACGTGACTTCGTGCACGGTCCCTATAGGGTGTAGAAAATACAGACATATAAAATATGACTATATATAATATAACGTAAATACCCATAAATAAAAAATCACATTCTTATTATCACTTACAAAACATAAAAATATTAATAATTATTAATAAAACAAAAATAATGAGAATTAATAGACAATCTGAATCAAGACCCCCAAAATTAAATTAAATTATATGTAAAGACAATAAAAAACCAAAATAATGAATTAAAGAAATGAAAGAACCAGTGTCACCCCAAGACTTGGCAAGTAACCCCCCCCCCCCCCCCCCCCCCGCGCGCCAATCCCCTAACCCCGATCAAACACCTCCCCCTTCCAACCCCCTTCAAACCCACAAACCCCTCCCTCCGCCCTACCTCTCATACTTCCCCTCCACCCATTCATTCGCCCCCCCCTCACCCCCTCTTTTATTTACCAGTCAAAATTTTCAAATTTCCAGTAAAAAGTTGCTTATTTGCTCGTATTTATTCACCAACTTCAAGGATGGGTCGATTCACCGCGTCACTAATTAAAAACTCACCCTGCAGAGGGAGTTGGACTTTGTGGTTTGTAAGCTCTGGGATAGAACTTGGATCGTTGGCAGCCTTCGCACTCAGAAACCTGCGCTGCAACTTTTTGGTCGATGTTGTGAATTAATACCAACAATATGGATTAAAAAACACTAAAAACTGTTTATTATGCTTTATGTGAATCGCTTATTACTTACGGCATAATTGGATGGGGCGGATGTGGTAAAACCCTGCTAGAGCCATTGCATGTTGCACAGAATATAAATAAATACAAACGGAGCTGCCATGGAATTCGCCGACCGGAGTCGGGCCCATCATAATACTATTTTTTTTTTACACTTCTGGGGGGTGAGCAGTGGATTCCGGACTTACGAACCGGCTGTGGTAGGTTTAGGACAGCTGTCTTGCCACATGTGAGCGTTCACCTTACCACCCATTCACTCCCCCTTCGAAGCCATAGAATTTGAGATGCGCAAATCGCAGGTTTAGATAATTTTTCTAAGAAAGAGTTGATTATTTTTCTGGAAAGGCCAAGATCTTTAAAGAGGTGAAATAGAGATTTAGCTGGCAGGCCACGAGCGCCAACTTCCACCGCGTGAAGGTGAACAGTGAAGCCGTTCCGGGTTACGGCATTTGCAAGATCATGGTATTTATTTAATTTGTACTCGTGGTCTTTGACTCGTGGTCTATATTAAAAATTATTCTACAAGAGACCATATCGCCATCCCACTAATGAACTTTATAAGGAAGCTAAAGTCCTTGATTGTAGGCAACTTTTTCTAAAAACTTCCCTCTTAAGGCTATTTTTGGACAATAACTCAAAATTTAGGAATAATTCAGAACCGGCGACCAACAAGACAAGTTTTAGAAAATAGCCTAATAATACCCAGAAGGAAAACATCAGTGGACAAAGACATTACTCTTTCATTGCGCCGAGATTTTACAATCTGATCAATATGGAAATAAAAATGAATTGGACATTTAGGGAATTCAAAAATAAATTAAAGAAATGGTTATCGAATCATGACAGACTAACCATACATCAAATGTTAGAAATAATAGTTTAATAAAACTTAGGTGTACAAATTATTAACATATTTTTAAACATGTATGTTGAGTATATTTTAACATTGAACTAACTACCAAAAATTATTTGACTTTGACAATGAATTGTACTTTTTTGACTAGGTATTTTTATATTAAATCCTATATTACTCAACATATATTAAATATTAATGACTGTTTTTTTCTCACAGATAGCTTTATTTATAATATTTAATCGAATTTTATATTATACGAGTGGTATTACCCGGCGTTGCCCGTGTTATATCTGTTCTCAAATACCAATGCATACCAATTTTCATGGCGATCGGTTGAGCAGTATAGAAGTTGGTGTGCTGCAGCGCCGTCTAGTTGAAAGTTGCAACAAAGCGGATATATATAAAACCTTAACCATGAAAAAATACATATATATGCCAACTTTCATGGTCATCGGTCAAACGGTTTCGGAGTCTATTAAACTCGGACAGACGGGCATACAGATATACCAACATCCATTTTTATATTATATTATTTTGGCCTGTTTTTAAAATTTAAACTTTGAATGCCTATATCTCGCTTATTTATAGCGACCGACACAATTTTCTTCCAGATTTAGCATTAAAATGAAAAAAATTGGAGAGAGGTTCCTATACTGCAGTTATTCCACTTTTATAACTATGTGATAATACTTACATGTATATATTTTAATTAAAGAGTTTTGAACAATGAAGCACAAATAATTAAAAAGCAGGAATAATTTCACTGTATTACCTTCACAATATTTTGAATTTAGAATAACGCTTGGCCGACTATGACGTTTGTAGGTTTAACATAGCAGCGCCATCTATGGATTACTCAATAGATAACGCCATCTGTTAAAATCGTTTGGAACTAACAGATAATTGCGAATGTCAAATAATAGACATTGCAATAAAATAATATCGCGACTATAATTTAAGACGTAAGCTATCCTATCTTTCAAGTTGGATCAAACTGCACATTGTGTGCAAATTTGATTCAAATCGGTTAAGTAGTTTAGGAGTCCATCGCGGACAAACAACGTGACACGTAATTTATATATATTAAGATTTATTGCCGATTATATAATGGAATTGCATTTTATTTATTAAATTATCTTTTAATATTTTTTTAGTAATATTATTTTTTTTATTTATTCTGAAGACATTTTAGGGCAATTTAGTGTTATAAGCTTTTACTAAAACGTGTACATTTATAAGCAATCAAGCAAACCGACATGTCTTTCCTATATGACATCCTTCATGGTTTAATAGACTGTCCAGCTTTAACTGAGCGAATTTCCTTGAGAGTGCCCCCCAGAAGTACCCGAGTTTCTCGTTTGTTTCATGTGCCCAGGTGCGATTCAAGCCACTTCAGCAACTCTACTATGATACGGTTACTCACCTCTTTTAATAACAGGTTTAATGACCTTGACATTTTTTCTCTGGACAGGAAGCCTTTTCTTCACGCAGTCGAAGAAAAGCTCAGGAACGATAATTAATTTAAATTTACTTATTACTTTATTATATACAATATATTTATGTGTGTATGTATGTCTATATGTATATATATGTCAATAGTATACGTATGTATGGCCATTTATGAACGTATATTACACATAGTGTTATAACAATCCCTCCCTTCCATTTCCATTCCCCTATTGTACTTATACATTTATATTTAGAAATGCTTCTTTTTCCTTTTTTCTTAAAAAGAAGGTTATAAAATTATTATCTTTTAAATGGGTACTTTATATTTTTTGCTAATTTAAAATGTATTAATGGCTATATTGATGTTAATTTATAAAATGTTTTTTTATATATAAAGAATATGCTGTATACATTTAGTTAATAAAATAAAAAAATAAATAAAACTTGATTGTAATATTAGAGTCCTGTCCACCCTAGAACGGGCTAGTCCCAGTTGGGTGACAGAAACAAATAAGCAAAAGGTTAAGGTTTTGCCATCCGGTTCCTGTTATTATAAGCTAATCAATGTTTTATAGTAATTAATTGTTAAATAAATAAATAAAATAATGTTTTTTCCTGAATTCCCTCTTCCCATTGTTCCCTTGTACAGTGTTCGTACTGAATGAATAATCGTACAATACATAATTTATGCATCTTTCTCACACATATCTAACAGGGGGTGGTTGCACTGTGATCTTGGTGTAAATTCAGTTCGTTGCGAGCGCGGTTTGTCGCGCCGCGCTCGTACCCGATTTGAGACGTTACTGAGCATTGACTACAATACATCATACCCGATTCGGGACGTTACTGTCTTGAGGGGTTTAATATTGAAAACGCATTTCAACCATAATATTAGCGTCCTCTATTGAGATACTGTGAGGCCAGTAGTGGTAAGACATTTACTTTGAAGATCTTTGATTTTTACTTACTTTCTTGACCTTTACAAGCAAAAATAGGCGTTTCCCGCTTATAACGAATTCCTGCTTATGTCGAATTTTAATTCCGACCCCCTAAAATTCGATATAATCCTGAAAAACTGGAAATTCTGGAATTCATTCAACCTAAAAAACCTGTCCCTAATGAAATACAGTACAACCTCTGTAATCCGACAGATACCAGACCAGTGCACTGCCGGATTGCCGAAAACGCCGGATTATTGGAAAATAATTAAAAGAAGGCTAACAGAAACTTTCGTTTTAATGTAGGCTACATTAAAAATATAAAATATACAAAGGTATTCCATTGACGTGGAAGGCTTGAAATAATTGTCTATCGTCTTTTATTTCTGAACGATCCTTTAAGGGTTTGTTCTTGTAACCGTCTTAACACTAAAACGTCATGAGCACAGACGCCATTTTCTTCTGCCCACGCTATCGATGTGGCGAACGAGACGATAGCCGCATCATGGCATCTTTGAAGCAGCTGTCATGTTGTCTCCCCCACCTCAATTATCTCATCTTCTGTCATGAATTGATCATTCTCCTCTTCTTCTCGAGTAAGCCACACCCTTACATCGACTGCCGACATTGTGTTAGCTGGTGAATCCACGAGCTGTTCATTGGCCTGTTCTTGCAGTAAATTTATTTCCCTCTCTTCAGGGGCTGTCTGCTTGTTTGGATCATCATTTTTGTGTTAATCTAGTAGTGTCAAGTTTGGCCATATTTTTTTCCAAGAGCAAATTATAACTTTATCACTCAGATTATTCCAAGCATTTGCAAGCGAATAAACCACGTCTATCGGGTTGATTGCTTTTAGTGATTGAATCACAGTCATCTTTGGATAAAACATTGTACAACAGGCTCTTTTTGTACTGCATTGGTTGTAAGAGGGGAGTCACATTAGGCACAAGGCGTGGGCTGGCGCGACAGTGTAACAGGTGGCAGTGAGTGGCCGACATTGCCAGATATATTTAGATGCGTCAAAACCGCGAAAAGAATGCTGGATTAGTGGGAGTGCCGGAGAGCTGAGATGCCGGATTAGAGGTTGAACTGTAATTCCTTCTCATTGCCCATTTAGAAAGCGGGGTATCAAGACTCTCTGTAGACAGTCAGCCGCGTTTGAGAGGTTACGGACTCCGGATTCGACGAAAAAAAAAACATTGAAATTGTTAATATTAATTCTTTATTAACGTATACATAAATAATATTAAGCGATCACATAAGGGCGTGTAAAATACTGAACGACTCGGTTAGATAGTAAAAAGTTAACTGGGGAAGGAGTTGATGCGAGTTGGTGGTTGATGAGTGGCGGTCGATGGGTCCGTCTCAACCCATGTTGGGGCGACCCATCCCGCGTCCGGGCGGCGCGCCGTCTCCTGATTTTGCGTTCTTGATAGTCTCATCGACCGACAGGATCTGTGGGACAAAAAAAATCAATACGACAGTCAAATATAATAAATACAACTGGAGCTGCCATGGAATCCATAGCCAGGAATCATGCATATCATAATATTATTATTACACTTCTGGGGAACGGGTGGTGGATTCCGGACTGACCACGGCTGTTCTAGGTTTGATAGCTGTTTAACCACATGTGAGTGTTAACCTTTTTTTATTTGTTGAGTGGGGCTTTTCTAAGGTCTTTATGAGCCTTGTAACACTGCAACCATTGCTGATCTATTGTGTTCGCCATCTACTATAGTTCTGCGCTAGCCTCGCGTCACTTAAGAACCGCAGCAGACTTTTGGCGCCAGATTGTTTTACCTCCTCAGGTTGGAGGTAATGACCACCCAGGTGGGTGTATCTTTTACGCATCAGCGGGCCACACTCGCACATGAGGTGCTGGGGAGTTTCCTCTGCCCCTTGGCAGAACCTGCACATTTTTGTGTCTCGGAGCTTGAGGTTGAACATGTGTTTGTTCAGGCCACAATGCCCCGTGAGTGCCCTCACCAGTATGCGTAGATTGTTCCTATTTAGCAATAAGGCCTCACGGGCTGTCTTACGGTTGTAAGCCTTCATTAGCGCTTTGGAATGATTCAACCCTGGCGTGTTGTTCCAGTGGTTGACGGATTGTTCTAAACATATTTGTTTAAGCATTAGGTTTGCAAGGCTTTTTGGTACGCCACAGCAAGGTTCAGGGCCGTATAACGTTTCCTTTGCTCCCGTCTTAGCAAGTTCATCGGCTTTTTCATTTAGTGTTTACCTTACCAGCCATTCATTCCCCTTTCAAAGCCATAGAATTTGAGATGCGGTAGTTGCGGTTTTAGATATTTTTTCTAGGAAATAATTGATTATTTTCCTGAAAAGATCAATATCTTTATGGAGATAAAATGGAGTTTTGGCCAAGAGCACGAATTTACACCGACGGAAGGTGAACCAGTGAAGCCGTTCTGGGTGATAATATTTGCAAGATCCTGGTATTTATTTAATTGGTAATCGTTGCCTTTTGGGAGGTTTGATTCTCATGGAACAGTTAATTCTACGATAAGGGCTACATTCCGATATAGAGAGTAAAGAGTTATATCTGGACGGAGAGCTGTGCATCCGAGACTTTCAGGGAATTTATACTGCTTAGAGACCGAATAACTTTCAGAATCCAATCTGAAGCTTTCTCGATTATTGAGAAAGGTTTGGTAGTTAAATGTTTTTTGCCTTTAGAGCCATCCCGCACAAACTGTATTAGGGGTTTGGAGGGTACTGTCAGACCCTTGTAGGCACAAGTCACTGAGAGGCTATAATTGCATATAATTTGTTCCAAAAGGTCTCCCATGTATCATGAAATTTGAGAGCCATAACAATATTGATATGTTGAAATCAATAGGAGGAATACAGAATAAAGTATATTTATTTCCATTACAGCATCACAATTACTCAAACTCATTGCCAAGTATAAAAATAATCTCCCCCTTATCAATATCGGCAACGTCGTTGTCCCTTACAGCAGTTCTGTGAAAGACCTTGGCCTGCTTATTGATGAAAACTTATCTTGGCATCCTCAAGTAAGTGAGGTCAGTCGTAAAGTCTTTGCAAGTCTCCATTCTTTTAAACGGGTTCAGAATCTCTTACCTCTTTGTATTAAACGCCAAATGGCACAATCTTTTCTTTTACCGCTAATTAATTACGCTGATGTGGCCTACCTAGATGCGAATGAAGAACTACTCGATAAGCTAGATAGGATTCAAAACGCGTGTATTCGCTTTGTTTATTCCCTGAAGAAGTTTGATCACATATCAAACTTTCGCAGGCAAATAGAGTGGCTACCCATTAGACGATGTCGGGAATTTCACATACTCGCCCTACTCTTCCGCGTACCACAGTCAAACTGTCCTACTTATTTGTTTAATCTCTTCTCTCCGCTTTCATCCCATGGTCTTCCATTGCGCTCTCAGCAAAATCTATTACTGGCTATAACCTCAGCATTCATCATTTTTCATTTCTAGGTCTTTCGCAGTGCAAGCGGCCCGTCTCTGGAATTCCGTGCCATTACCGATAAGACAACTTGAAAACCTGAGCGGGTTTAAAAATTCTTTAAAGAGACATTTACTCAACTTATGAATTCCCCCCTCCCCTCCCGTCTCCTTTGCTTGTCCTTATATTTCACTCCTCCCTTCAATATCGAGTTGGCATACGTTACTAATCACTGAATTATATTTTATACTATGATGACTTTTTTGTAAGTGTATTTATTTAATACTTGTAAATTTATTTGCCCACATAAACCTTCAGTCACAATAACCCTGGCGGTATGGTCGGTAGATATTGCCACTTGGCAATAGGCCCACCACATTGTATTCTTTTGTGTGTGCAATAAAGCTTTTCAAACAAACAAACAATTATGTAGGAATGGCTAAGTATATTAAATTAATTTTAAATTGGTTAGTCAATTTGACAAAGAATGATAATATACAGTAAATTACTACAAAAATATTACAATTATTAACAAAAAAGACTATAATAAAACAGCTGACAATAAAATAAAGTACATTAACCCGTCGGACGCCGACAGTGCCTGGCGTTTTGCGTCGTTTGATAGATCGGCGCGTAACCGTTTCGGCCGGCCCTTATATATATATATATATATATATATATATATATATATATATATATATATATATATATATATATATATATATATATATATATATATATGTATATATATATATATATATTACAGAAATATATAATATACATGACTAACAAGATTAACCCCTTGAGCGGCAAACGGGACAATTGTCCCACAATTGAAATTACCGTAGAGCGGCAAAGGGGACATCTGTCCCAGCCGAGATCGGCGCCGATGTTTTCCAATTATTTACCCTTGATACCTCACATAAATCATACGGCCTGTGGTATGTGCGAAAAGAGGAGAAGATTCTCTGTCGTTAACTAGTTGGTTCATTATTTTTCATACAGTCGCTATTTTTTAGTCTATGATTGAACCAAACCAAACCAAAAACTTCAATATTCATGTTGATTTTCAACACCGAATATATTTTTATTTTTGTATGGGTATAAGTAAAACGAAGTCATAGGTTGAATGAAGCATATTATAATTATTATAAAAGTATTCACAATTTCTTGCATAGGGTGATTTATTTTCAGAAAAAACATAGAAATGTTGGACAAGGCAGTTTTTTTCTGTACCACAACTTTGACAGATAATTCTGAATAATGCTTATTGCTTTACAAAACGACGTTACACGTATCTAACAGCAAATTTCAACAGGAATATAAAACAGGTCTTCTTTATACGATCCGTATAGTAGTTTCGGAGTAATCGTCGTTTTCCTGAAACGCTATATTTTTGTTGTGATGTAATCTTCTTCTTCGCGTTCTCTAAGAGAAACTACGATTCAAACGTCAGCGCTCGAGGGCTAACAAGATTAACTACTAGGTAACAGAAGGAAATTCATAAAAATAACGATATTGTTAGTATTTTATTTGAATGCCTTTCAGCATACACTTCCAGACCCCAGTAACCTCGCTCGTTGGAGCTTTGCCGAGGATAGTTCTTGTCCCCTCTGTAGCAATACCCCTTGCACAGCTAGACACATTCTAGCTGGCTGCAAGGTGGCCTTAGATCAAGGACGGTACACTTACCGCCATGACAAAGTTCTCGCTGTTATTCGCGAGGTAATTAGCCTCTCATTGGCTCGTGCCAACAAGGGTTTGACAGTATCCTCCAAACCCCCAATACAGTTTGTGCGGGATGGCTCTAAAGGCAAAAAACATTTAACTACAAAACCTTTCTCAATAATCGAGAAAGCTACAGATTGGATTCTGGAGGTCGATTCGGTCTCTAAGCAGTATAAATTCCCTGAAAGTGTCGGATGCACAGCCCTCAGTCCAGATATAACTCTTTACTCTCTATCTCGGAAGGTGGCTCTTATTGTAGAATTAACTGTTCCATGGGAATCAAATATCCCAAAAGACCACGAGTACAAATTAAATAAATACCATGATCTTGCAAATGCCGTAACCCGGAACGGCTTCACTGTTCACCTTCACGCGGTGGAAGTTGGCGCTCGTGGCCTGCCAGCTAAATCTCTATTTCACCTCTTTAAAGATCTTGGCCTTTCCAGAAAAATAATCAACTCTTTCTTAGAAAAATTATCTAAAACTGCGATTTGCGCATCTCAAATTCTATGGCTTCGAAGGGGGAGTGAATGGGTGGCAAGGTGAACGCTCACATGTGGCAAGACAGCTGTCCTAAACCTACCACAGCCGGTTCGTAAGTCCGGAATCCACTGCTCACCCCCCAGAAGTGTAAAAAAAATAGTATTATGATGGGCCCGACTCCGGTCGGTGAATTCCATGGCAGCTCCATTTGTATTTATTATTATAATTCGACCAAAAAGTTGCAGTGCGGTTTTTCGCGCGTGAAGGTTGGCTTCCGAGCGTTAAATCACATTATTAAGAGGCCGTACACGAAATTTTGAACATTTCGTGAATTTACGTAATTTTGCAGACGTGAATTTAAGGTTAAAATACTGTATTTCTATAACTTTTATTGCACAACATAAACGATCATTTATATTATTATCTAATGAGTGAGCTACTTTTTTGAAAATTATTATAGAATTTTGATTAATTGACCTTAAACCGGCGACTGTTTGTGATTTTTTGCTGTAAGAGGTTTAGAATATAACATATTTACGAATCGTTTTGACACCTAAGCGGTATAAAAAAAATTACAATGTATTGTTGTGAAAGTTCTCTATATAATAAGTGAATCACTTTTTACTACTTTCATATAAAATTGTTGATAAAAAAAATATTTAACTTTGTCGAATTTTTTAGAAAACGGGAGAAGAATTGCTTTTGATTTTGGCCTTTTAGAACTCTCGTTCATAAAATAAAAACAACAGAAATAAACTTTAGTTCAATATCAATCCAATTCCTCAAAAAAAAATGCAAAACAATAATTAAAATTGGCAATAAAGTCTTTTAAAACAATCTAATTCTCGCGTCATGATACTCGCCTATGATACGATTCATGCCTCAAGTCAGCTAGTCCCCGCCGAGCGATTCCAAAGGGTGGACGTATCTCTTTGGCTCCGAAAATCCTACCTACCTATAGTTATATTATACCATTGATTATAGAGGTATCACGGCCCACATCGATTTCGTACACGGCCTCTTAAATTACTAAATACAATGCTGTTTCCAAGTTATTTTAAAATGTCCTTATAAATGTCAATTTTAAGTAGATATACCCAGAAGGATCTCTCGAAAATATCAATCTTTTGAATCGCCTTTCACTTATCAAAAAAAAAAAAAAAAAGTTAAGGTCCTGTGTAGACTGAGCTAGATCACTCATGATCACTCGACAAGTATTACTAAGTGACAAGTACTAAGCCCGTGTAAATCTAGCATAACCCAAGCATGGCAGCCTTTGAAAGGAAGAGTTTACTCACCATACAAGTGGCTTCGCATGCGGCGGTGAGTGCGTTGATCTTGACAACTGCCGGCTCCCAAACGCAAGCCTCCATGTTGTCGGCGATGCTCTCAGCATTGATATCCACTCCGAACCAAGTTCCACCTGACAGGGACAATTCATATATAACACTAAAAAGTGAGCTTAAAGGACGTACAGTACCGTCTGAATTAATTGGAACAAAGAGTATTTTTCTTCGAAAAGTGCTTTATTGGACCTTAGACATACAAAAACAGTACTGGTAGTTATAGATTGTTAGCTTTAATATAGAATGTGTCCTCCTTTTGCGTTGATAGACCTTTCACTCTTGTAGGCATAGAATTTACGAGGTTTTGACAGCTTCCTTTCAGTTCATCATCGTGAAACCAGACTTGAATTACTGCACTGATCATCTTGGTTTCGGAGCTGGATGGAATTCACCGACCAAAAATCGGGCCCATCATATATAATTATTACACTTCTGGGAGGTGAACGGTGGATTCAGGACTAACGACCGGCGGTGGTAGGTTTAGGACAGCTGTCTTGCCACATGTGAGCGTTCACCTTACCACCCATTTACTCCCCCTTCGAAGCCATAGAATTTGAGATGCACAAATCGCGGTTTTAGATAATTTTTCTAAGAAGGAGTTGATTATTTTCCTGGAGACAAAGATCTTTAAAAAGGTGAAACAAAGATTTAGCTGGCAGGCCACGCGCGCCAACTTCCACCGCGTGAAGGCGAACAGTGAAGCCGTTCCGGGTGACGGCATTTGCGAGATCGTGGTATTTATTTAATTTGTACTCGTGGTGTTTTGGGATATTTGACTCCCATGAAACAGTTAATTCTACGATAAGGACCATCTTCCGAGATAGAGAGTAAAGAGTTATATCTGAACGCAGGGTTGTGCATCCGAGACTTTCAGGGAATTTATACTGCTTAGAGACCGAATCGACCTCCATAATCCAATCTGAAGCTTTCTCGATTATCGAGAAAGGTTTTGCAGTGGGATGTTTTTTGCCTTTAGAGCCAACCCGCACAAACTGTATTGGGGGTTCGGAGGATACTGTGGAACCCTCGTTGGCACGAGCCACTGAGAGACTAATTACCTCGCGAATAACAGCAAGGACTTTGTCGTGGCGGTAAGTACCGTCCTCGATCCAAGGCCACCTTGCAGCCGGCTAGAATATGTCTAGCTGTGCAAGGGGTGTTGCTACAGAGGGGACATGAACTTTCCTCGGCAAAGCTCCAACGAGCGAGGTTACTGGGGTCTGGAAGCGTATGCTGAAAGGCATTAAAATAAAATTTCAGCATCTCCGGCGTACAGTCATACGACATTACTGTCTAGTGCATCGGAGGAGGAATGCAAAACTCTCCAATTGTCGTCCAATCATTCTGGCATCGAAGGCCAATAGCGCGAGTCATACTATTGCCGTCGTAATCTCCCCGCAAGAGAGACTTCTTCGAGTCCAGATCGCTCACGGTCGTACTGCCATACCCCAGACCGGTGCCATTCTGGCCGGTTCCAGTGACGAACTTTTTACGGCCACTCACTACGTGCTTCGATATTGCCGGATCCTTGGAATTGCTTAGAATCGAATTTTTGGTTATTCTGGAGTTGGCGTGAATAAAAGTATAATAGATAGGAAAAGGCGGTTACCGCTGTGATGTTTCTGGCGAAGTTTATTGAGCACGTTGGTCGCGTCGATGCCTGCATTGTCGGCCAGCTGGCGGGGGATGACCTCCAGCGAGCGCGCCACGGCGGCCGCCAACAGCTGTTGCTTGCCCGCGATGGTGCGCGACATCTCGCGCAGACGGCGAGATAGCTCCATCTCTATCGCACCGCCGCCTAATAATAATCACACTCATTAATTCACTTCCGCAGGATCTTCCACGTCGGTCGACGATAAATCGGATCAAACTGTAATCAGTACATACAAACTGTAATATAGCACCTGGAAAGAGTTCAGAGAAGAGCGACAAAGTTGGCGCTATCGCCGAGGAACAAACCGTGCGAAATACGACTGAAAGAACTTCGCCCGACGACATTAGACGAACGTAGGCAGCGAGTAAACCTAATAGAAAGCTACAAAAGGCTTCACGGTTACTACGGTGTGCCCGACCTCGAGAGCCCGTATACCCTGAACGCCGATAAGCAACTGCGCGGACGCTCGTCGAAGCTAAATAAGACAATTGCAGCATCGAACCCCACGAAATATTTTTTGACAAATCGTGTAGTGGATGCTTGGAATGCGTTGCCAGAGGAAGCGATCAGTGCTATCTCTGTCGATAGCTTTAAAAACAAACTGGACATTTTTCTTAGTGCAAAACAGTCACAAGTTTAAAAACAAGTGCATGTGATATACACGCATCAGCCTTAAGCTGCTAGTGTATAATATTATAATAATAATAATCATATACGCTTATCGAAACTCATTCTACGTCTCGACCTGGGCGGCCGCAGATATAACATTTTACATTACGTAACGTTCGCATTCGACTGGAAAATTTACCGCTCTCGGACGTGTCGCGATATACCGATCTCGGAAGATGGTCCTCGATGTAGGATTAACCGTTCGACGGGAATCAAATATTCTAAAGGACCACCGGTACGACTAGAGCCGTCGACTGTAACAGGCGAACTCATCGCCTCGGGAAATTTTAACGATATTGGACAGTTCGGTCTCCCGCGAAGCGATCGTAGAAGACTCGAGACGAAAACGGTCCGCTGTCCGGTTATGCCGCTCGCACAGAGGCCGAAGCCTTACGGCGAGGCACCGAGAAAAATAACCGGCGGTTCGGAAGGATATATCCGTCCGGAATTAACCTTCAAGATATCGCCTGCCTCCTGATCGCTTACGAGATTGAAGTCGCTCGCGCAGTCCTCTCCCTTATGAAACGGCGATACGGTGTCTATCGAATCAACGGCCAGAATGAATAATAATAATAATCTGCAAGAATGGTTTCAGAAATTCGCCTCATCCTCGTTTCGAGTAGAGGTCAGTAAAGTACTTATAGCCAATATGAGAGCCAGCGTTTGGTAGGATATGACGCGAGAAAAATAAGAAGAAAGCGTCTCACCGGCCACGATAGCATCGTTGTTGATGGCTCGCCTCACTATCATGATGGCATCGTGCAGCGACCTTTCCGTCTCCTCCAGGAACTGCTCTGCTCCTCCGCGGAGAATAATGGTGCAGGTCTTCGCTTGCGGGCATCCTGAAATCGCATCAAATATGAATAATTGTCACTCACAATACTTTCAAAACAGCCATTTTATTAATTTTATAGCTGACTAAATTCTGCCTGTACTAAATTCCCGGCTAGAATTCATGCGAACTTCTATAACTATTAGGTTATAGAAGTTACCTATGCAGTGGCATTATTATTATTATTATTATTATTATTTATTCTGGACAGGCAGCTTACTGATACGTCCAGATCAGATCTTGTAAAGCTAAACAATATTAACAATATAATATAAACAATATTAACAAGTTTTTAGGTACAAATGGAGTGTTTTTAAATTGATTGACAGAGATTGCACTAATCACTTCGAATGGTAGTTTATTCCACATGTCCACCACTCTATTTTGCAGAACGTTCTTAAGAGGATTAGATTTAAATTTACGGTTAAGTTTTTTGTTGTGACCTCGAAGATTTGTGTTGACGTTGAATTTGTAAATATTCTTCAGTGCAGATATATCGTAATAGTGTGTTAGAATTTTAAATGTCTCAATCGGGTCCCCTCTTTGTCTTCTTTGTTCGAGTGTAGTAATTCCAAGTAATTTCAAGCGATCTTCATAATTCCTATTCTTCAGGCCCACTGGCATTTTGGTTGCCCTTCGCTGAACCTTTTCCAGAATATCTACATCTTTGCAAAAGTAAGGGTTCCAGATCTGATAACCATACTCGAGAATAGGTCTCACATATGCCTTGTAGATCTTGATAAAAACCTCTATTGACAGATGTTGGAAAGCGTTCCATTAGGCAACTATCTATAATGTCTTTCAAGCTTCTAGGGTTTGCGATTCGGCGATCCAAACACTTCAATTGCACGACTCAATTGTTAGAAGTCGCATTGAAACGAATCCAGCTATTTGGAATCCGCAAGAAAATACCTATATCGACATGCTGGAAAAGGTGCTGAAGTGTTTTTGAGATTTTTGTACTTCAAGTATACGAATGTTATTCATTAACACGCTTTTATTAGGTCAACCTGTATGTGGTCGACTATGTAATGGAATCTAAGGTGACTAATTTAACCATCTTCCAAGGATCGTAGCGTCGTGAAAATTGGCAGCTGTATGTACTTCTGATGACAATACAATAATATGGTACTGTCGAACTGATCTGATGATAGAGTCGGAAGATTATATTAAAAAAATAAATGATAATATTATATTAATTAATTAAATTCACAAGTATGTGCACAGTAAGAAACCTTTTTAGGCTACTTAATTTATTGGTCAATTTAGTTATATATTAATCTATATATTTATTTATTTTACTTATCTATAAACTTAAATATTTTCTTTTTCTTTATTTAATATTAGTTCTTTATTTATATACACATTTATATATTTATAATCTTAAAATTTATAAGAATAAATGAGCGATCGGAATGAATAAGAAAAAAAAAAAAAAAAAAAAGAAAGTGAAGTCACTATGATTAAAGTGAAGTCTTAAATACTATCACCCCAGAACAGATATACAATCTAGTGGGGGGATAAAATCCACACAAATGCAATCTTATCTGCTTCGCAAAAATCAATTGTATTGTTTTGGATAATTTTATAAAATAAAAATAAAAAAATATGAACTGGAACTTCACGATGGAACATCGTATCATAGCTGTGTTTGGACTTGTTAGAAAAGTCTCGGAATGAACTTTGACCACGATTAGGTTTCGAGATCTGATGATGAAGCCGGAAGATAGGCACTGGGATTCCATGATAGAATATCGTATCATAGCCGCGTTTGGACTTGTTAGAAAGGTCTTGTAATGAACTTTAGCCACGATTAAGTTTCAAGGTCTGACGATGAAGCCGGATTTTTTGGTTTTTACGTGCATTTATAAAAGCGTGTTTTTAGTGTTTTTTTTTTAAAACTATTAATTTATTTTTGTATCCGACTGCATTTGTCACAGGCATGGTTGGCTGTAATTTTCTTCATCTCAGAAGAGAAGTGTTGACCGTGTCCTATATTTCTAATCTGATAACCCTAATATAAAATCGAAGACTATCGCGGTTGTTTGAATTATAAATAGGATAGAAAACGAATTTACCGCGTGAAATTTGTAGGACCCGACGTTTCGGTGACGTTGCAGCCGCCGTTGTCTAGGGTAGACTGAAGAGCTGTCAGTCCGTTGTTTTGCGGGTAGGCCGCAAACCGCTGCCGCCACTGCTTAGGTTATAACGGTGGTGGGGGGCCGGGCTCCACTGCAAACCCCGGGTAAAGGATGTAATACCACTGCAAACCCCGGGTGTGTATAAAGTCGAATGCAGCTGCGGTCTAGCCTACGTTGGACAAACGAAACGGCCCATAGCCACGCGACTGACAGAACACATCAAAGCTGTTAAAAACGTTCAGCGAGAAAAATCGGCGATCTGCGAACATATATTGGATAGCGGAAGTAACCACTGGATGCAGTTTCAAAATCCCATTGTTCTATCCAAGGAACAATTCTACTTTCCTCGCATGATCCGGGAAGCCATTGAAATAAGAAGAACTCCGAACTTCAATAGAGATGACGGCTACAAACTCTCTTCTACGTGGAACCCTCTTCTTAAAATGTTCCCGCCGCCGAACGCCGAACGCAAAGACGTAAAACAGGATACAGTGAGTGTTGTGTGCAAGACGGATTTTAAAAATTCCCGCGCTCCGAGCCCGGCCCCCCACCACCGTTATAACCTACGCAGTGGCGGCAGCGGTTTGCGGCCTACCCGCAAAGCAACGGACTGACAGCTCTTTAGTCTACCCTAGACAACGGCGGCTGCAACGTCACCGAAACGTCGGGTCCTACAAATTTCACGCGGTAAATTCGTTTTCTATCCTACTGATAACCCTAGATCACTAGCTTAGGTGGATCTTTCTTACCTAATAATTGTCAGGAGTTTGGTTCCAAACTCTGCCTTTTTTGATTTATCTGAATGGACATCTGGATTTTAAAAATATAATTTTACTATTTATCAAATGAAATTGATATTGGTTATCTAAATAAAATAATTTCTAGAGGAACGTAAGGCGTTGGCCTCTGACGGGCGAGTGGCGTAACTAGACAGCGATAGAACGATTCAACATTGGTAAAACTTCCTGAGGTGACGGGTTCGCCCGTTGTAGTCGACAGCTCTATTTGTGACCTATGAACATACGTAGTAAAGCATACCATTAAAGAAGTTGTATCTCTCGGATCCGATTTGCTTTTCCTGGAAGTGTCCGCAGAGGCCGAGGCAATCCGGGGTGAGATCCCTGACGCTGCTGAGGATGCTGCCTCCGCAGGCCTTCTGGGTCCGCTTCAAGTCCTCGTCGGAGACGCGGCCCGCGCAGAACATGTCCCTGCAAATTTGCACCATTCAGGAACGACTTACGGAAAACGGCGGGACTGCACTGCGAGGTCGAGGAACGCCTTCACAACCTCGGGCTAGTGGCAGATCCGACGTGCAAGATGTCATGGTCATTTCAGAACTCTCAATATATTCACTCTACCATCACTCCATGTCTTTGAATGCATAAAGTTAATATTCAAAAATATAGGAAAGATAAACACTCAAAAAGAAATTCACTAACATTTTAAACCCTCCAATTTGGGGCGAACGTTTTGGGTCGCACGCTAGGGCGACCCGAAACGTTCTAATGCCCATCACTATTAGAATTTTTTGTCTGCAGAACGCTCACTCCAGTAATTTATTTACTAAAAATCAGTCTCGGCCGCTGTCGTTGTCATGCGGCCGACGTTTTGCGCGCGACCGTTTTTGTTCTGCGGCGTAGTGGAAAAATTTATGTTACTTCATGTTACTTCTATTTATGTTATTATTTATGTTATTTATGCTATTTATGTTACTTCAGCCAACCCAGGCTGTCCCAGAAGGTTAGCAGCCTGTTTGGGTTGCTACAGGCCTCCGGGACAGATGCTGGAGATTGTAGTATTCTTGCCCGTTGCTCTGCCACGCTCCTGCATTCCATGAGCACATGCTGTGGCGTTTCTTCTTCCTCCATGCATCCTCTGCATAGAGGGCTGTCTGTCACACCTATGGTAAACAGGTGTTTGTTTAGGGGAGTGGCCTGTCATAGTACCTATGACTTTACGGATTTTGTCCCTTTTTAATCTGGTGAGGTTGCGGGCAAGTTTTTTGAACGCTTCCGGAACCGCGTTCTTTGTTTGCCTGCATCCTGCGTTTTTCTTTCCATTCTGTAAGGTGGGTTTCTTCAGTGTTCCTGCGTAGCCATGTTTTTATTTGGGCCTGGGGAATGGGCATCAAGGGTTCCGGTCCATATACTATTTCCTTTGATCCCCTTTTGGCCAGTTCGTCTGCCGCGTCATTGCCCAGTGAGTCGCTGTGCCCTTTAATCCATTGCAGGGTCACTTTATTTGACCTTGCAATGGATTGAAGCGCATTGTGGCATTCCAGTACAAGGACTGAGGTTATAGTATTTTTTGCTAGCGCTTGTAGCACGGAGGCACTGTCGGAGACAGTTTGTGCGAGGCAAAAAACATCTCACTGCAAAACCTTTCTCAATAATCCAGAAAGCTTCAGATTGGATTATGGAGGTCGATTCGGTCTCTAAGCAGTATAAATTTCCTGAAAGTCTCGGATGCACAGCCCTGCGTCCAGATATAACTCTTTACTCTCTATCTCGGAAGATGGTCCTCATCATAGAATTTACTGTTCCATGGGAATCAAATATCCCAAAAGACCACTAGTACAAATTCAATAAATACCATGATCTCGCAAATGCCGTCACCTGGAACGGCTTCACTGTTCACCTTCACGCGGTGGAAATCGGTGCTCGTGGCCTGCCAGCCAAATCTCTGTTTCACCTTTTTAAAGATCGTGGTCTCCAGGAAAATAATCAACTCCTTCTTAGATAAAATATCTAAAACCGCAATTTCCGCATCTCAAATTCTATAGCTTCGAAGGGAGAGTGAATGGGTGGTAAGGTGACGCTCACATGTGGCAAGACAGCTGTCCGAAACCTACCACAGCCGGTCGTTAGTCCGGAATCCACTGCTCACCGCCCAGAAGAGTAATAACACTATATGATGGGCCCGACTTCGGTCGGTGAATTCCATGGCAGTTTCGTTTGTATTCAGAACACCGTTGACTACGTAACGACCAATATTGGCGGTAATATTATTTTCTAATTAGAACGCATTTCAAAATCCATACCAAATATCTCATTATTACCATAGATACATGGACGGCCGCAAGAATAATTTTGCGCATCATTTCGCGGATATTTCTGGTAAAATTCCATTGTCAAACATCATTTTTTTTTTTTTTCGAGAAATCAAAAATTTTATTCGTTATTATGAGCTAATATCTAAATATTTTTGTATGTAGATAAGCAAAACTAAATATTACCTTTGATAGAGAATCTAATAAAGATTACGATGGTATTTACAATTTCTAAATAGGGTTCCGTATTTTTCCGTAAGACAAGTATAAGTTAGAAATATGGACTTTTTTTCACTTTTTCGACTTTCTCATATTTATTCATAATTATCTAATTGTTTTACAAAATGACATTTCAATATTCTATATACGAAATTTCAATGCGATCATTGCACAGTTATTATTTTTACGATTGCTATACTAGTTCGATAGCTATAGTACTTTATGTTGAGCGCGGCGATATTGTAAGAAATTCCAATAAATTGCTGCGGTCGGCCATGAAATTATGCCGCTACTCGAAGGGTTAAATAAAAGCTTGTTATTTTGCAATTAATTCAGTTTAATGTTTACCTGTCGGCAAAGTACTGCGTGGCGACGTCTCCAATAGGCAAACGGCTCAGAACGACGTTTGCTCCTGACTGATGAAGCTTAGCCAACTTGTCGTACAAGATCTGCCATTCAGCATCTACCACCTTCTGGTATTCCGCCACATTGTCCACTCGGACCTAAAATAAATGACAATCCCGAAATATTATAAAATGCAACGTCTGTATGTGTATTAACAACTAGCTGACCCGTGCCCACTTCGTTGCGCGGTAAAACTTTTTGGGTACCTGTGATGAAATTATGAGTGTGGTTCGGTTAGTACTGAGTGCTATGATTTATTTCCTGACTGCCAAAAGAAGGGTTATATTTTCACTGCATATGTATGTATGTATTTGCATGTCAATTTGACTATATTACCGTTATTTGTGAGTGTCTTCTTGTGAGCATCTTATTTATCTCATTAACCATTTATGCAGTAAAAGGGAAAATATATGCAGTAAAAGGGAAGTCTTTTGTTTTAAACACTTGAGATGATAAATTTACTTATTTTCATAAGAATTCATAATTGTTGATAATATGACCTAAACATGACCCAACGATTAAAATTATTTTTTAATATAAAATACTACTTTTGTGACTTATATATAAAAGTTAGACATATGCTGTCGCTGACTTTTTCGTAGGCATTATCAAGCTCTGCAACTTTTCTCTAGAACTTAATCATATATCTCTCATCGTTAAGGCAGCGTTAGTTAGAAACGTTTTTTCTCCGACTTACTTTGCAAATCCGACTACCACGAAAAAGTCTTTTCGTTTTTCGGATTAATATATAGCCTATGACACTCACAAATAACGTGGCTTTCTATTGGTAAATCAATTTTCAAAGTCGGTTTAGTAGATCCAGAGATTACTTCCTACGTCACAAACTTTACCTCTTTATAATATTAGTATAGATGAAAGGTCTGATGGAGTACATCCCGGAAATATACATGGATCTATATGGACAAATACATAAACCACACATATTTCATTAAAAAACTGTAATAAAAATAATTATAAATACATTAGTTCACTTTCTGTAACGGCAGTCGTGTTTTTTAAAATATATATTTACTTGTTATAATAATTATTATTTCCTAGAGAGGTCAAGATCTTAGAGTGAATAAAGAGATTTGGTTGGTTAACTTCCACCCATTATATAATAATATTACATAAATTATATTATATAATAATATTATATAATAACCCTCCATGCCTAGTAGAAAACTAGTATAAATAAAATACAAACGGAGCTGCCATGGAATTCACCGACCGAAGTCGGGCCCATCATATAGTGTTATTACACTTCTGGGGGGTGAGCAGTGGATTCCGGACTAACGACCGGCTGTGGTAGGTTTAGGACAGCTGTCTTGCCACATGTGAGCGTCCACTTTACCACCCATTCACTCCCCCTTCGAAGCCATAGAATTTGAGATGCGGAAATCGCGGTTTTAGATATTTTTTCTAGAAAGGAGTTGATTATTTTCCTGGAGACACCAAGATCTTTGAAAAGGTGAAACAGAGAATAAGCTGGCAGGTCACGAGCGCCAACTTCCACCTCGTGAAGATGAACAGTGAAGTTGTTCCAGGTAATAGCATTTGCAATATCATGGTATTTATTTAATTTGTACTCGTGACCTTTTGTAATATTTGGTTCCCATGAAACAATTCATTTTACATTAGGGTTCATTATGCACTGTCGACTGAGTCGCGGAGACTCAGTCGACGGCGACTTTCACATTGTATGATCTTATACGGCACCTGCGACTTCCGTATGTTCGTGTTCGCTGGTTGACCGAGCGACTCTGCTTCGACTGTCGACTGCGTCTTTGCGACTCAAACGACAGTGCGTAATGAGCCTAAGGCCATAATCCGAGATAGATATTAACCCCTCGAGCGCTGACGTTTGAATTGTAGTTTCTCTTAGAGAACGCGAAAAAGAAGATTACATCACAACAAAAATATAGCGTTTCAGGAAAATGACGATTACTCCGAAACTACTATACGGATCGTATAAAGAACACCTGTTTTATGTTCCTGTTGAAATTTGCTATTAGATACGTGTAACGTCGTTTTGTAAAGCAATACGCATTATTCAGAATTATCTGTCAAAGTTGTGGTACAGAAAAAAACTGCCTTGTCCAACATTTCTGTTTTTTCTGGAAATAAATCACCTATGTAAGAAATTGTGAATACTTTTATAATAATTATAATATGCTTCATTCAACCTATGACTTCATTTTACTTATACCCATACAAAAATAAAAAAATATTCGGTGTTGAAAATCAACATGAATATTGAAGTTTTTGGTTTGGTTTGGTTCAATCATAGACTAAAAAATGGCGACTGTATGAAAAATAATGAACCAACTAGTTAACGACAGAGAATCTTCTCCTCTTTTCGCACATACCACAGGCCGTATGATTTATGTGAGGTATCAAGGGTAAATAATTGGAAAACATCGGCGCCGATCTCGGCTGGGACATGTCCCCTTTGCCGCTCTACGGTAATTTCAATTGTGGGACAATTGTCCCGTTTGTTGCTCAAGGGGTTAAAGAGTTATTTTTGGAGGGGGGGGGGGGAGGGCGAGCGTCCGAGACGTTCAGGAAAAATGTAAAATTTTGAAAACTTAAAATTGAGAAACTCACCTCAGCATTGTCTCTCTCCGCTTTTAATTCGAGTTCAATGTTGAGCAGGGCAATCTTGCAATTGTCGTATGATTTGGGCTGCATTTCGAATCCGGCATAAGAGAAGGTCTTCTTGAAAGCAACACCTGTAACACCAAAAAAAGTAATTTAAAGAGATTCGTGGACTTTGCAAAGCTTCTGACTCCATAGTTCGGACAGTTCGTGCCGGATTTAAGGGATTTAGGGTTCGTGCTGGATTCGTGCCGGATTTAAGACAAGAGTTAACTTTAAGACTACTGGCACCTAAACTCTTACACTTACACGAAGGTTGGCTGTAAGAGATTGTACTTTTGGCAATAAGTCCAGCTGTTATGTTTTTTTTTTTAATATGCCATAAAGAATTTCTATATATCTATTTATCTAGTTTTAATAATCAAATATATTTATTTATTTATTTATTTAAGAATTAATTACTATAAAACATTGTTTTGGCTTATAAAAATAACAGGAACCAAATGGAAAAACCTTACCTTACCAAAGGTTACCTTTTGCTTATTTGATTCTGTCACCCAACTGGGAGTAACCCGTTCTAGGATGGACAGGACTCTAATCTTACAATAAATTAAGTCAAAGTTTTATTAAAATGCTCATAAAACTAAATTGCCCTAAAATAAGATCCTCAAAAAAAAACCATCAAATAGAGTGAGACAATCAGGGAATTTACATAAAACTAAAGTAAAGAGTAAGATAAATTTATAATAAAAAAAAATAAAAAAGTCAATAAGTAATATTTAATATATGTTAAGAAATATAAAAATTAATATAAAATATCTAGTCAAAAAACAAAAAAGTACAATTCATTGTCAAAACAATATATAACAACAAAATGAATTGGTAATTAGTTGAATGTTAAAATATAATCAACATATAAAATCGAAGACTATCGCGGTTGTTTGACATTATAAATAGGATAGAAAACGAATTTACCGCGTGAAATTTGTAGGACCCGACGTTTCGGTGACGTTGCAGCCGCCGTTGTCTAGGGTAGACTGAAGAGCTGTCAGTCCGTTGTTTTGCGGGTAGGCCGCAAACCGCTGCCGCCACTGTGTAGGTTATAACGGTGGTGGGGGGCCGGGCTCGGAGCGCGGGAATTTTTAAAATCCGTCTTGCACACAACACTCACTGTATCCTGTTTTACGTCTTTGCGTTCGGCGTTCGGCGGCGAGAACATTTTAAGAGGGTTCCACGTAGAAGAGAGTTTGTAGCCGTCGTCTCTATTGAAGTTCGGAGTTCTTCTTATTTCAATGGCTTCCCGGATCATGCGAGGAAAGTAGAATTGTTCCTTGGATAGAACAATGGGATTTTGAAACTGCATCCAGTGGTTACTTCCGCAGCAATATATGTTCGCAGATCGCCGATTTTTCTCGCTGAACGTTTTTAACAGCTTTGATTTGTTCTGTCAGTCGCGTGGCTATGGGCCGTTTCGTTTGTCCAACGTAGGCTAGACCGCAGCTGCATTCGACTTTATACACATCCGGGGTTTGCAGTGGTATTACAACCTTTACAGGCCTCAAAAATCGAGCTATATTTTGGGTCGGTTTGAAGATCGTTTTTATATCGAATCTGTTTAGCATCTTACTTATTCGATCAGTCACGCCCTTGACGTATGGTAAGAATGCTCTTGATCTGCTCGGTTTTTGAGTTTCGTCCGTATTAGATCGTGTGCGTGTCTCGTGATATTTTCCGATCCCGTAAAATGTTCCCGCCGCCGAACGCAAAGACGTAAAACAGGATACAGTGAGTGTTGTGTGCAAGACGGATTTTAAAAATTCCCGCGCTCCGAGCCCGGCCCCCCACCACCGTTATAACCTACGCAGTGGCGGCAGCGGTTTGCGGCCTACCCGCAAAACAACGGACTGACAGCTCTTCAGTCTACCCTAGACAACGGCGGCTGCAACATCACCGAAACGTCGGGTCCTACAAATTTCACGCGCTAAATTCGTTTTCTATCCTATTTATAATAATCAACATACATACTATTTAAAAATATATTAATAATTTGTGCACCTAAGTTTTATTAAACTATAATTTCTAACATTTGATGTATGGTTAGTCTGTCATGACACGAGAACCATTCCTTTATTTTATTTTTGAATATCCTAAAATGTCAAATTAATTTTTATTTCCATATTGATCAGATATACTTTTTATTCTTCTTTATATCTGTTTTCTAATGATCAACAAGCTTGTCGATACCGCCCTCCCGCTTAGAAATGTATACAATCATTTCCAGACCCTTTCGGTTATTTGCCAGAGTGTACAGTCGTTTGGCTAACGCCGCACGATGCGCAAACCACCCAACAGCCCCCGAGGTCTTTTCTCAGAGGATCCAATTCATCCGTCGACGACGCACCCGAGACAAGGTTGACAGAGACCTTTTCAGGTTCGTCCCTCTTCGAGGAGACCACCGGATAGGATTTTAATCAAAAGTTGAGCTGACCCATGGTTCATACTGCTCAAGCTGCACCGAACCGTTAGCTGCCTCTGACTATCATCTGATTTTATACCATGACTTTGATGAGTTTTCATGAAGCAAAACATACCCGGCACCAGCTGCGAGTCTTCCAGGGCTCCTCCGGTGACCTTCTTGACTCCGATCATGTCCAGCGGCAGCAGAGGAGCATCCAGGCTTAAAACCGCGTCCACCGCAATGCCTGAGAACAGCGATTTCTGCCGAGAGATCAGCTTCGAGGAAAGGGCCGTCGCAGCACACCGAATTAGTAGCTCCCTGCATACAAAAAAAACACTGGTCAAATTCAACGTTTGAGAAGGCATGACCTTTGAATTCGGTCAGATTATAGAAAGGGTGGCCTATCAGCATCTGATTAATGTTTGTTTCGCATTTTACACTCTCCAGCTGTTTCAAAGTGATAGGGATTTGATAATTTTCCAATTGGATATGAATATGATGTAATGTAACAATAAATCTTTTTAACCCTTTATAGCTTCATGTGACATTTCTGTAACAAACTACTAATCCCCCTAAATAAGGCAATAAATTCATTTAGTTCATTTGAATCCGTCTAGCACTACTGTACCCTACCACTTAGTACCGAGTAAAAATCATAGATAGCGTAACTAAGCGACTTATGTGAGTTTAAATGTTGCGCGTTGATGAAAGTGACAAATTAGAACTAAGGCAGGTGTTGAATGACTGATAAAAAAATATAAAAAGTGTATACAATTGTGTGGTTTTTGTGGAAACCTGTAGGTAAGAATATAATTTTATCCATTCAAAATTTCGAAGCGAAAGATGGCAAGTTAGGATGTTCTAACATTTACTGGAACTGAATATGGCAAATTCTTGAAATATCTCAACGGCAAACAAATGTCTTCAGCAGAATTTAGACTTGAGATAGGCAAGACCTTATGCGAGCTTGGCCTGAAGCCTAACATCAAGAGTCGAAGGTCTTTAGAAGACGAAATTCAAGCCAAAAAACATAAGGGCCCTGCGCAACATGTTCCTCCATTGGCAGTAAGGCAGGACCAGGTCGGTCATTGGCCGATTTGGGTTAAAAAAAGGATACGTTGCAAGATTCCCAAGTGCACTGGCGTTTCACAAACAATTTGCGAAAAATGCAGTGTAGCATTATGCTATAATAAACAAAATAATTGTTTCAAATTTTTCCATACAACTAAAATGTTTTTTTATACGTTCAACTCAATGTTACAGTAATGTCACATTCCCTTAGATGTCAAATAAATGATTAATAATAAATATTTTTGAATTTCTGAGAAATACGTGTTTTTTTATTTGCCTAAACCTATCTCATTATCAACATTATTTTTTGTTTGAAGATCTTGGGCTACAAAGGGTTAACATGCATGACTTATTTGATTGGCGTAATAACCTGCGTTCGACGGGATCCTTCTTGTCGATTTTCACCGACAATTCCCTGATGATCTTGATGGCAAATTCTATGGCGCTGCGGAGCGCCTTGATGATGACCCTGGGATGAACTCCCTCTTCCACGAACGGCTTCAGTCTTTGTAGGAACTCGCCAGCGAGTATAACGACCGATGTCGTGCCATCGCCAACCTAAAAAATCAATACTTAAGGCTCCCTTCCGAGTTGCAATGCCACGCGCCCGCAATACAGCGGCGACAAGGGAGTACGTCCCACCGTTGGCAATGGCCAATTACGAATGACGATTACGGCTTTGCGCTTCGTCTAATATATAATATATCGTCTAATATATCGTCATCTCACTGCAAAACCTTTCTCAATAATCGAGAAAGCTTCAGATTGAATTATGGAGGTCGATTCGGTCTCTAAGCAGTATAAATTCCCTGAAAGTCTCGGATGCACAGCCCTGCGTCCAGATATAACTCTTTACTCTATCTCGGAAGATGGTCCTTATCGTAGAATTAACTGCTCCATGGGAATCAAACATCCCAAAAGACCACGAGTACAAATTAAATAAATACCATGACCTCGCAAATGCCGTCACCCGGAACGGCTTCACTGTTCACCTTCACGCGGTGGAAGTAGGTGACAGCTTTATATCCGTCTCAGAAGTGCAATCGCCAATGCCTTGCCAGACTCGTTTAATGCGCATAAAGTGACGCGTATTAAACGAGTCTGACGTGCAATAAAGAAGTTATGAGCATAAAACAGTACGCACTGCCACAAACTTTAGTAGAGTCTGGCAAGGCTTTAGTTATTATGAACATCAGGCATCTGTGATTTTTCGTGGAATCATAGAATCAATTAGGATGCCATCAAGGATGCGAGACAGCACGAACGCCAAATCAATGTATGCTGGCTCGACCTAGAGAATGCCTTTGGGTCAGTCCGACACAGTCTCCTCCACTTTGCACTCCGCTGGTACAACTTCCCACCAGTCGTGCGTGACATTGTAGCCTCCTACTACAACTGTCTGACTTTCCATGTTGAAACGCAAGAATGGACTACCCGCTCTATACCATATTCAATTGGACTATTTCAGGGCTGTTGCCTCTCCCCGACGATTTTTAATATAGTTTTTAATATACTGCTGGAAAGCCTGACCCAGTTTGACAGGAAGTGGGGCTACCGTTTTAAAACAGACGGCCAATACACCTCGTCGTGCCTCGCTTTTGCCGACGACCTAACTTTCATCACCAGAAGCCCCAAGCAGCTTTCCCTGCCATTACAAAAAGTGGAGCTTTTCTGCGACTGGTCAGGCTGTATAAAAGTGAAGCCCTCCAAATGTTTTTGCCTTGGACTGGCCCGCATGGGCACAAAATTTACATCCTATGACCCCAAATTGGTCTATAAGGGCTCTAATATCTCCCTTATAGACCCAAACAATCATTTCAAATTCCTCGGCAGAAAAATCACCCATCAGGGAAAAGACGTCTCGGGCGATCATGTTATAGAGCATTTCAAAAGTTGGCTGGCGAAAATAGATGCCTTGCTAATTTCTGGCCCTCGTAAGGCCTGGATCTATGACAATTATCTAACGTCACATTTGTCATGGCCCTTTCTTATTTACGATTTTACCAAAACCCAACTGTCCCGTCTAGATGCGCTGGTGACAGCTAGTTTAAAATCCTGGCTGTCCTTAGCCAAACCAGCTGACCCCTCGACTCTCTTCAGGTCCAAACAAAATTTTGGGCTAGCGCTTAAACTGCCCTCTCTGCTCTATGCCAACTCCAGAATAACCAAAAATTCGATTCTGTGCAATTCCAAAGATCCGGCAATATCGAAGCACGTAATAAGTGGCCGTAGTGATTCAAATGATCTACAAGCCCGCGTAGACTTCCACAAAAAGTTCGTTACTGGAATCAGCCAGAATGGCACTGGTCTGG
This sequence comes from Micropterix aruncella, assembly GCA_944548615.1. NCBI lineage: Eukaryota > Metazoa > Arthropoda > Insecta > Lepidoptera > Micropterigidae > Micropterix > Micropterix aruncella. Next base: position 1,694,347 of record OX155974.1, read on the forward strand.
GGTATGGCAGTACAACCACGAGCGACGTGGACTTGAAGAAGTCTCTTTTGCGGGGAGATTACGACAGCAAGAGTATGGCTCATGCTATTGGCCTTCAATGCCAGAACGATTGGACAACAATTGGGGACTTTTGCATTCCGCCTCCAATGCACTGGAAGGTTATGCTCTATGACTGGACGCCAGAGATGCTGAAATTTTATTTGAATGCCTTTCAGCATACACTTCCAGACCCCAGTAACCTCGCTCGTTGGAGCTTTGCCGAGGATAGTTCTTGTCCCCTCTGTAGCAATACCCCTTGCACAGCTAGACACATTCTAGCTGGCTGCAAGGTGGCCTTAGATCAAGGACGGTACACTTACCGCCATGACAAAGTTCTCGCTGTTATTCGCGAGGTAATTAGTCTCTCAGTGGCTCGTGCCAACAAGGGTTTGACAGTATCCTCCAAACCCCCAATACAGTTTGTGCGGGATGGCTCTAAAGGCAAAAAACATTTAACTACAAAACCTTTCTCAATAATCGAGAAAGCTACAGATTGGATTCTGGAGGTTGATTCGGTCTCTAAGCAGTATAAATTCCCTGAAAGTCTCGGATGCACAGCCCTCCGTCCAGATATAACTCTTTACTCTCTATCTCGGAAGGTGGCTCTTATTGTAGAATTAACTGTTCCATGGGAATCAAATATCCCAAAAGACCACGAGTACAAATTAAATAAATACAATGATCTCGCAAATGCCGTAACCCGGAACGGCTTCACTGTTCACCTTCACGCGGTGGAAGTTGGCGCTCGTGGCCTGCCAGCTAAATCTCTATTTCACCTCTTTAAAGATCTTGGCCTTTCCAGAAAAATAATCAACTCTTTCTTAGAAAAATTATCTAAAACTGCGATTTGCGCATCTCAAATTCTATGGCTTCGAAGGGGGAGTGAATGGGTGGCAAGGTGAACGCTCACATGTGGCAAGACAGCTGTCCTAAACCTACCACAGCCGGTTCGTAAGTCCGGAATCCACTGCTCACCCCCCAGAAGTGTAAAAAAAATAGTATTATGATGGGCCCGACTCCGGTCGGTGAAAACCATGGCAGCTCCGTTTGTATTTATTTATTATATATATGTATATACAGTAACCTCGCTCGTTGGAGCTATGCCGAGGATTGTTCATGTCCCCTTTGTAGCAACACCCCTTGCACAGCTAGACATATTCTAGCCGGCTGCAAGGTGGCCTTGGATCAAGGACGGTACACTTACCGCCACGACAAAGTCCTTGCTGTTATTCGCGAGGTACTTAGCCTCTCAGTGGCTCGTGCCAACAAGGGTTCCACAGTATCCTCCAAACCCCCATACAGTTTGTGCGGGTTGGCTCTAAACTTTTTGTCTGCGGTGTTAATTTGATATTGAAGACATTTCGTTTGTTTAAGGTTACCTTTTATCATTATCACCAAAGTCATTTAGTAAAAACCTTGGAAAAAAAACGAAATATCACTAACACATTGTCATGTTAACATCAATAGGCAAAATTTTTTTTTCGAATTTCGCGCGAAATTCGAAAAAAAAGTTTTGCTTGCGGGGATATTCAGATATTTAGGAATTTTCTATTGTTTCAGGATACCTTTTGTTATCAAAACGCAGTCATTGAAAAAACCCTCGAAAATAGTCTATTTTTTTTAAATATCGCACATGTTTTTTCACGACCATGCCATCATTTTTGTAATATTGCGAATTGTTATCGATATTAGAGAACTCGCGATATATCGACTAAGTATATTCCGACACTACTTCTGAAGCAAAATGGCCGTCTTTTTGACGTTTAGTATGCAAACTTTAAATGCCTATATCTCGCTTATTTATTGAGAGCGACAAAAGATTATTGCAGATTCGGAATCTGCGTGGCGAATATAGTCCGGTGACGTTTAAAAATAAAAAATCCAGGAGAGGTTCCTATACTGCAGTTATACCCAGAATATGGTGGCAGGTGATAACTGCAGATATAAAGGATATGCATACCTCGGCGTCTTGGGATTTAGCGATGTCGACCAAAGTCTTAGCGGCCGGGTGAACGACATCCAACAATTTCATGACAGTCGCACCATCGTTTGAGATGACGGCTTTCCCGTTTGTGTCTACGATGAGCTTGTCCATGCCGCGGGGTCCCAGCGTCGTACGCACCTACAAACAAACCCCATAATCACATATCCAAACAACCGTAACAAACTGTACTAAGAGAGAAAAAAACTATCAATAAACTCACGGCATCGACGATGATCTGGCACGCATTTATATTGGATATCAGTTGCGGCCTTCCCTGCGACTGATCCGTGCCCTCGCGCAGTAAAAGGATTTGCGGTTGCTAAAACAAAAATCAAGAAATACATCACATGACTCACGCATACAACACCGGCTGTTTTTCAAACGCGAAAACCAAACACAAATTCCGCCGCCGCGCGCAAATTAAACACCGAAACGCACACTTTAGCATGCGAAGATTCATATTTTGCACATAAAAACACGAAAGAAATGAAGATTTGCGAGATATACGCGGATTACCATTTTGGGACGTTCCTTCGAGAATCGCACAGAAGAAAAATTTGACAGTTTTGACAGATGTGAAAACAAACATGGACAACGGACGTAGTGCTGGGTCACTGTAATGTTGGGCCGCTGCTTTCGCTATGCCAGCGCCACGCGGTGATTTTGAAACAAGTGGCCTAAATAGAATAATATTTATTTATATTATATCTTGTATTTCAATTGATTATATAAGAAAAAATATATACTTGAATTAAAATAAAGCTACAAATCGATTCATCCCAATCCCATGCAACTCGAGAAACAAGCGACCTCGAACTCTTAACCAGTCGAGAGACCGGAGTAATCTGGTCGCAACTGGAAGTAAGGCCGTGAGTGTAAGCCCTCTGGGTAACATACTTGGCTATCTCGCGAATGAGCTTACGGCATGTGGCGGAGCTTGACAGTGGACTGTTTTGTCCTTTCTGTGCTCACTTCACGGGAGATAAAACGATCAAATATCGTTAAAACTTCCTGAGGTGACGGGTTCGCCCGTTGCAGTTGACAGCTCTAGTTCGTTTAACTGTATATAACTGTGAATTACGAATTATACAATTAAAAGTAATATAGTGTAGAGAAATTTTCACAATCGTTTGTACCACCCTAAGACTTACCCGGCAAGTATAAAATTCCCCGCTAATCCCCCCCTCCTCACGCCAATCCAACCACCTCCTGCGCGCCAATTCGTAGTATATCTGTAGTAGGTACTTCCCGTGGCGTTAAAATAGCATCTTTCAAAAAAAAAAAATATTTTACAAAAATAGTATTTTCTTAATTATGGCGGACTTTTACATACAGTTCGTGTTGCTTGTGTACGACATATTCCAAACAAAATTTCACAACATGATTTTGGTCCAACAAGGCATCTGGGTACCAAATTTCCTGTCTTTAAGCGCAATATTTCGCGATTGAAGTATGACTAGCGCGCCCCCTGGTGGACCGATTTCAACTACAATCTTTTCAACTCTTGCCATGACCGAATGATGCCTGGATGCCAAATTTCAGCTCAATCGGATGAAGCGTTTAGGGTCTATCGTGGAGGAATTCACACCATTACATATAAGTACTAGACCTCGTGACCAGCCTGAGAATGCGTCAGCCGAATAGAAAGAGACAGCAGCATATTATAGTAACCCCTCCATCCTTGTCTAGTCGCGCATGCACGGGCACACTTACATATATTACGATGGAAACGCTTATATATCACCATGGCAACGCTTCGACGCCATAAGTATGCTATGCTATGGATACACGCGCATGCGCAACTAAACAAGGATAGAGGAGGGCCCCACATGCAACTATCTCTTTCTATAAAAACGAAGACTATCGCGCTTGTTTGACATTATAAATAGGATAGAAAACGAATTTACCGCGTGAAATTTGTAGCACCCGACGTTTCGGTGACGTTGCAGCCGCCGCTGTCCAGGGTAGACTGAAGAGCTGTCAATCCGTTGTTTTGCGGGTAGGCCGCATACCGGTGCCGCCACTGCGTAGGTTATAACGGTGGTGAGGGGCCGGGCTCGGAGCGCGGGAATTTTGAAAATCCGTCTTGCACACAACTCACTGTATCCTGTTTTACGTCTTTGCGTTCGGCGTTCGGCGGCGGGATCATTTTAAGAAGAGGGTTCCGCGTTGAAGAGAGTTTGTAACCGTCGTCTCTATTGAAGTTCGGGGTTCTTCTTATTTTAATGGTTCCTTGGATAGCACAATGGGATTTTGTGCTATCCAAGGAACAATTCCGTAGTATAATCACCTTAGTATAATTACCTTCCCGTTGCAATGGGACAGCGTTGCGACACGCGGCGTGGCTCTAATATAATTGCGGCTTTAATCGTCTCGGGGGGTTTAAAATGGATATTTCCGTTTCCATCTCTTCTTTTTTAAGCGCGTTGACAATACTTCACAATATCGGAGAGTAAAACTCAGTACTTAAATGGTATTTTTATTCAAAAATATTTATATTTCAGGTCTCGTATATTTTTATATGTGAGGAGAGACGCTGTCCGGAGACTGGACGGCGGAAACGGGCGCCCTTTTCTGTCGGGGGTGCGCGCGCCGACGGCGCGGACGCTCTGTGATGACGTCATCGCTCGGTCTACCCGCGGCTTCGCTCGCCTTCTTGCGCGGGCGACGGACGCGGCGACTCTGACGATCTTGGACGAGCTCCGGAGAAACCTGCAATTATTCAGAAGGAAATCAATTGTCACCCCAAGATTTTCCCGGCAAGTGGCTAAGGACTGATTTCATCTGAATAATAATGTCATAAATAAAATCGATAAGTGCCCTCTCTCGACCGCCGAATGAACCCGCTTGGATTCCGCTACAAAACGGCCTCGAGCAGCACGGTTCGTCTCTCGGCTAGTCTCGGGCGGCTCGGAATTTAATATTTGATTACGATGAATGGCGAATATTGTAATCAAATAATTTATTAATAATAATATCTACTTTTTGACGTGACAACGTCTTATAATTCGATGGAGTCGGCTGCACGCACGAAAAAACATGACTCATGCGGCGTTACCTCGCTCTGAGGCGTTCCATTTAAGGCTTGAAGTGCAAGCGAGAGCGCGGAACGAGAGCCAAAGAGGCACAATCGGCCTCCGCGTTCGGCAGCGTTCGACAACTGTCTCTCTCCTACTTGAGTGAGCGATGCGTCTGCGTGGACAGCTGCTATACAATAATACATTTACATGTTTTCGTCAAGTATGAAGTGCAGTGAAAAGTGAATGTGGTGTCAATTGTTTGAAAAATGCAACCATTCCATCAGTATTTTCTTATGACGTTGTCACGTTCAACTATCGTCAGTAAACCGACTTTACAGACAACCGATTTTTTATCTCAATTTTTGGTACTTATGTGGCTTTCAAAATGACCGATTCGTTTATTTTTTCGACCACTTTTATTATTTAATGATTATTTAAACTTCGCAAGTTCGCAACTGGGGGGTTTCCTAAGAAGCGGAGATAGTTGTTGACCTGATCCGCTGGTAACCCGATCCTGTTTGAGTTTGATTGTCAAAGGGCGTGTAACGGCCCTTAAGTACCGTTACATGCAATCAACAAATGCATTGATTTCCAGTGAAATACACTGACACAATTAAGCTATTATTCTACCTCGTGCAGCGATGAATCAGCACGATGAAACAATACTTTTACTCGGAATATTTTGAATTGCATTATTTCTCGACCTATATAAACCGGCGAAAAAGCAACCAAAGTATCATTCCTCGAGTGATCACGTCCCCAAGACAGCGACGGCATACTTCGGTACCCCGGCTTCTTGGTTACCTTTTCCTTCCTTTCCTTATCGAGGCGAGAAGCATCAGTCTGCATTCCCACAGACTTGAGCCGTGCCCAGTACGAGATACTAGGAGCACAAGTAATGTCCTCATCCACACATCCTCGTAACTTCAGGTAGATATCCACTACATTCGCGTCAATCTATCCTATTCGGGAAGCGTTACAAACTGGTAATATCTAACTTTCCAAAGATACACCTTCTGATATACTTAAAATCGACTTTTAATACGGAGTTAAACCGCAAGTTGACACCACCACCTCACGCCGAATAATTTGGAGTCTAGTGAGGGGTGGTCCCTCACAGGCGTCTCTGTTCGCAATAAATTCAAACTGTGAATTACTGCTAACGTCAGGTAGAGACCGCGCCAGCATCTTCAAATCTGTATTTTATAGATTAATTAGCAGAGAATATGCCTTCTTACCTCTTCGACTTCTTCGGTTTTCGGTTTTACGACATGTTTTCTCCAAAGTCTCCACTCAGCAGAATAAGGAGATCCTTTGGCATAACGCCCACCTGGTCCTGTGACGTTGATAGCCTCGTGCCCCCGCGGGCCGGCCACCACTGCAAACTCAACCTTCTCGCCGTCGCCCAGAGACCTCATTACCTAAAATAAAGAAAAGAATAGATAAGCCAGAAACCACTAAACGCAGATATTTGCACCATGCACCGTGTGATTCGTTATCAACGTAAGTCTAGTAGGTAAATCTACTTATCCATAAGATATTGTAATAGAATACTTAAAGGTGCTAACTACAACTACGAGTGCCTTAAATTCGGAAGACAATAGGAGTACAAGTCGCGATCCTTTATTATTTCAGGGATACGAATAGCCGAATAAATACATAATCTCTCTTTCCTCGTCTTTGATTTTCTCTTAAATACCGTAAATCCAATATTAAACATATATTTTTTTATTTTATTTGTCTCCGTGGGGCTCTAATAAATACAGCCATAACCAGTCGAAATGCCAATCGATTTATGACATTCAACGTTTGTTTTTCATCGAATCTGCTGTTTTCTCATGGATTAGAAGTTTGTGCGTGTAGCTTTATATCATTAAGTAGACATATCTAAAATACTCGCCGCTTGAGAAGTTTGTGCGTGTAGCTTTATATCATTAAGTAGATATATCTAAAATACTCGCTACTTGAGAAGTTTGTGCGTGTAGCTTTATATCGTTAAGTAGACATATCTAAAATACTCGCCGCTTGAGAAGTTTGTGCGTGTAGCTTTATATCATTAAGTAGATATATCTAAAATACTCGCTACTTGAGAAGTTTGTGCGTGTAGCTTTATATCGTTAAGTAGACATATCTAAAATACTCGCCGCTTGAGAAGTTTGTGCGTGTAGCTTTATATCATTAAGTAGATATATCTAAAATACTCGCTACTTGAGAAGTTTGTGCGTGTAGCATATCTAAAATACTCGCTTTGCGATTATCGTCAACATTATATGCACACATACGAGTATATAACCTGTAACTGAACTAATGATGAATTAAATCAGAATTCTTATATCAGGCACGTTTTATACGACCCCCATCCTGATCTGGTCCAACTTTCACGGAACTACGAGGAATCGCTGACAGAGACCAGCTGGGTTAGTCGTAGATAACAGCTGAGCATTTGCAGTTATAAAGCATATGTATTCCTTAAAGCCTAATCGATCAAGTTCTCTGACATTAATTCATGAATGTAATAAAAGGTTTTAATGAAAAATATGCAAAAACCATTTATTACTTTCCCGGCTCACCAACCGGCCAGAGCGGTGACCCTGAGCGGGTCTCGGGATTAAAACTATCCATGGGAAGCCAGCGATGGGAACGAAACTCGCGACGACATGTATCCAACCCTCGAAAATTTCTGTGTAGGTATGGGGTGTTAGAGCACGCATATATTGAGATGTCAACCACAACGGGCGAAACCGTCACCGCAGGACGTTTTAACGATTCATCGTTCTATCGACCGTGCAGTGAGCGTAGAAGACTTTGGACATAACAAATCCGATATCTAGCTACGCCACAACCCGTTAGAGACCAACGCCTTACCGCGAGTAGCCAGGTATGTCACCTGGCGGGCGGCACTCGCGCCCTAACTACCAATTGTGACCAGATTTCTCCGGTCTCTCGATTGGTTCCGAGTTCGAGGTCGCTTGCGCGGTCCTCTCCCTTACGAAGCGGTGAAACGGAGTGCACCGAATCTGTCGCGGACCAAGGCGTCCTTTGCCCGACTCTGAACCGGGATCGGATGGCCAATGGTCATTTCAAGAGCAGTCGCCGTAAGGTAGACAACTACCCCCGCTCTATAGGAAACAATACAGTTCCCAGACTCCCCCGATTGTTAGTCGGAGAGCACAATCGATTGGCTTGCGCCGCTCGGTGCGCAGACCGTCCAGGAGCGCCAGAGGATTGTTCCCAGGGGAGACTGGTTGACCCAGTGTCCTACCCGGGCTCGCACCCCATGCGTGGAGGCCATCGGATGGCTGTTGACCCGTGAGTGTGAACGACCCTGAAACAGAATGGGTCTTCGTGGCCAACTCAGCAAGGGCCCATTAGCTCCCAAATACTAATGTATTGCATTAGTGCACGCATACTAATGTATAATGGTGGTTTATTCATATATATTGAAGGCGACTTTTTTCGCGTATAAATACATAATTGCATAAATACGGAGATCGGCCGCCCGCAAGTTGTGGCGACGGAAAAACCAACGATCGGTGGGAATAACTGCAGTATAGGAACCTCTCTCCAAAAAAAAAAAATATAGACTAATAGATTTTTTCATGCTAAATCTGGTAGAAAATTGTGTCGGTCGCTATAAATAAGCGAGATATAGGCATTTAAAGTTTACATTTTATATGTAAACAAACAGGCCAAAATAAAAAAATAAATAAGTCACCACGCTATATTCACCACGTGGATTCTGAATCTTCCATAATCTTTATTCGATCTCAATAAATAAGCGAGATATAGGCGTTCAAAATGTTCATTGCAATGTCAAGAAAGTTGCGGCCATTTTGTTTGTACGTACCGTGACGGATACATTCGAGTATATCGTAATATCGATAACAATTACCGATATTACAGAAATTGACAATTTGCAGAGTTTTAAGATTAAACGAAATATTATGAAAAAAAAACTCGCGAAACTTTAAAAAAAGGGCCCTATTTTTATGTTTTTTCGATGATTTTGCATATTGATGACAGAAGATATCCTGAAATGTCGTTTCTTTCAGGTTAATTTTAGTCCTATTAATACACAAAGTTATTTCGTAAAAACTTCGAAAATTGTCCAATTGTTTTAGATGATCGTTAACACATCGTAATATTATCAGCGTCGCAGGCAAAAATTCTTTTTCGAATTTCGCGCGAAATTCGAAAAAAAAATTTGCTTACGGTGATATTTCCATATTTAAGAATTTTCTATCGTTTCAGGATACCTTTTGTTATCAAAACGCAAAGTCATTGAAAATAACCTAAAAATAGTCTATTTTTTTCAAATATCGCAGACATGTTCTTTCACGAGCATGCCATCATTTTTGTTATATCGCGAATTGTTATCGATATTAGAGAACTCGCGATATATCGACTATTATCAAGAGTAGTGTATATCAATGATATATCGATATATACTACTCTTGAAAACAATATGGCCGATTTTTTGACGTTTTGTATGCAAACTTTAAATGCCTATATCTCGCTTATTTATTGAGAACGACAAAAGATTATTGCAGATTCGGAATCTGCGTGGTGAATATAGTCCGGTGACGTTTAAAAATCAACAACCCAGGAGAGGTTTAACAATTTTCGAAGTTTTTACGAAATAACTTTGTGTATTAATGACTAAAGGTAACCTGAAAGAAACGACATTTCAGAATATCTTCTGTCATCAATATGCAAAATCGTCGAAAAAACATAAAATTAGGGCCCTTTTTTTAAAGTTTCGCGAGTTTTTTTTTCATAATATTTCGTTTAATCTTAAAACTCTGCAAATCGTCAATTTCTGTAATATCGGTAATTGTTATCGATATTACGATATACTCGAATGTATCCGTCACGGTACGTACAAACAAAATGGCCGCAACTTTCTTGACATTGCAATGAACATTTTGAACGCCTATATCTCGCTTATTTATTGAGATCGAATAAAGTTTATGGAAGATTCAGAATCCACGTGGTGAATCGTGGTGACTTATTTATATTTTATTTTGGCCTGTTTGTTTACGTATAAAATGTAAACTTTGAATGCCTATATCTCGCTTATTTATAGCGACCGACACAATTTTCTTCCAGATTTAGCATGAAAAAATCTATTAGTCTATTATTTTTTTTGGAGAGAGGTTCCTATACTGCAGTTATACCAAGAGTTTTGTAAAAGCTGATACTTTCAGATCAGGCAGTATTTTGAACATAGTATGCAGGGGACAGTCAGCAGACCAGACTCCGGGACACCTGGCGCTGGCGTACTAGGAAAGGTGTAATTTTAATTACTACCCCCGAAGTCTTTTGGAAAAGCTGACATTCATCAGTAGACAGTGGATGCATTAGAAAGTTGGAAACAAATGGTCAAAAGTCTTAATAATAGAACGCGTAGCGTCAGTAAGTCAATGCTAATACGCCGGTACTTATTTGTCGGTAACTATTACGCATCGGTCTAATGTGGCGCGCAATATAACGGACTTACAGCCGTATTCACAGTACACTTTAAGGGAACACTCACTCGAGTGACACTCAAGTACCGCCCTCAAAATTACTTCGTTACTTAAGGGCTCCCTTCAGTGAGTATGCACTTAAGGGACCCTCAAGCAATTGGATTCATTTCTAATTCGAAACTAATACATTCCTATTACACGGTCTATAGAGTTTTCGTTGTCTTTGAACAAAATGAGTGTGCTCTATGGTTGCAAAAACCCGTTAGTGCATCAGCTCTTGTCACTGACGTTTGCTCGACGTCGGCGTATTTTTCTTGTCGGTTTCTTGATCGATTTCCTTAATGCGCTCTTTCGTTTTTTTCGTCTTGCCTTTTGCTATTATAGTTTGCTTCCTTTTGCGCCGAATTTCGATGCAGAATTTCTTCACCTAGGAATTAGCAAAAAATATAGGTAGAAATAATAGCTATGGCTGACATTTGATGGCTAATTGCCGGTGGCAAAGAATTTCAGTGCCAGCACTAACTGCATCAGGCGGAATCGGAAATCCGCGGTTTTCGTCAAAACCCAAAGGAATCAGAAAACATCTCCATGGCGAGGCGGAAATGTTTTTTAAACTCGGAGTAGACGTCAAGGAGATTGTTGAAATATATAATAAAATAAATAAGCGACAGCTTATGAAATCGGCCAAATCATTATAAACCATAGAGTTATTGAAATCGTAGATTCATCGTTTTAATTCACAAAAAACACGCATTATTAATTAGTGGAATACTCAACGCGCACTCGCCAAAGTGAGCTAGAGACCACACTTGAATTTGACAGTTCAAAACTTAAGAAATGTCGGCCATTTTAGCTTCCTCGACACTCAAGTATTGTCTCTGAATACAAAAATGTATGGAAGATGGCTACCTTAAGGGCACACTCGAGTAGCCTACTTAAGTATGGTTTCTGAATAGTAATCTGACAAGTTAAGGCACACTTGAGTTGAGGGACCCCTTGAGTGTCGACTCTGAATACGGCTGTTAATGTATATATGGGGATTAATCCTGACGCCACGCATTCTATTGTTAAGGCGACATGATACCTGGGAACGACCATATCCGAAGAACGTTAGTTTTATGTTTTTTGAAAAATATAAGCATTCATTTAAAAAAAATGTAAGTGAATCCCTCGATAAGAGACCAATTTAAAATGTGGACTCAAAAATGTTGCTCATTGCCTAGGCTTTAAACTGACTTGGAAAACTTTCAAACGCAATTACTCCTACAATTTAAGCGGTGAGTGTGTTTTATTATAATTTCATTATATTGACTGGTTAAGAGCCGTATTACAAAATAGCGTAGGTATTCTTTTAAAATGAGTTGAAAAAATGAACGCATTTTTTTTTGGATGTAACTATAAAAGATAGGATAAATAAATAAATAAATAAATAAATAACTATTCAACCCTGGGAGAAAAACCGCGGCACTGAGTGCTCTTCTCTTGCGCAAGCAAATATATACACAATTTCTAATTGTTTTTTGCAGTGTTTTCTCCTTTCTAATGACAATAATTTATATTATGTCGTATTGCTAAAAGAGTGAACTTTAATATAGTATAAGTATTATATAAGAATCTTATTTTATTTCTGAGAAAATTAGAATGATACAGGAAGATTTTTTTTTAATTTTGTGTAATTGTAAGTAATGTATACCTTGGATATGTGGTCAAAAAACGAAAAAATAAAGCCGTAGTGTACATCAAGAATACATGACGGACATAAAAAAAAATAGTATACGGTTTTCGTTGTAGTGATATTACTGTATTAAGGAGCTCAAAGTTTGCCTTCCGAGCGTTTTACGAATAACGACTTTCGGAAAATGGGCTGAATAAGTAAATAATATTCGTTACATCTAAAATTAAAGGCCGCTATGGTCAACATCAAGAAATGGTCCAGGCAATTCAGTAATTAAAGTTTGTAGAAATCTCTTTATTTCTTGGAATTAGAACGCCAAAAATCCACTTTTCTTGCCTTTCTGGAAAAAATATGTGAAAGGGCTCTTAATTCTCTCAGGCCGCACTTAGCCACATTTTTTATTTAGGCCCTAAATTATACAATTAATTAAAACGTGAGAGCTCTCTGAGAGTTACGCTAAATATGCTTTGCCATTAATTCTCTCAGGCCGCACTTAGCCACATTTTTTATTTAGGCCCTAAATTATACAATTAATTAAAACGTGAGAGCTCTCTGAGAGTTACGCTAAATATGCTTTGCCATTAAGAGCCCGTTCACATATTTTTTCCAGAAAGGCAAGAAAAGTGGATTTTTGGCGTTCTAATTCCAAGAAATAAAGAGATTTCTACAAACTTTAATTACTGAATTGCCTGGACCATTTCTTGATGTTGACCATAGCGGCCTTTAATTTTAGATGTAACGAATATTATTTACTTATTCAGCCCATTTTCCGAAAGTCGTTATTCGTAAAACGCTCGGAAGGCAAACTTTGAGCTCCTTAATACAGTAATATCACTACAACGAAAACCGTATACTATTTTTTTTTATATCCGTCATGTATTCTTGATGTACATTACGGCTTTATTTTTTCGTTTTTTGACCACATATCCAAGGTATACATTACTTACAATTACACAAAATTAAAAAAAAATCTTCCTGTATCATTCTAATTTTCTCAGAAATAAAATAAGATTCTTATATAATACTTATACTATATTAAAGTTCACTCTTTTAGCAATACGACATAATATAAATTATTGTCATTAGAAAGGAGAAAACACTGCAAAAAACAATTAGAAATTGTGTATATATTTGCTTGCGCAAGAGAAGAGCGCTCAGTGCCGCGGTTTTTCTCCCAGGGTTGAATAGTTATTTATTTATTTATTTATCCTATCTTTTATAGTTACATCCAAAAAAAAATGCGTTCATTTTTTCAACTCATTTTAAAAGAATACCTACGCTATTTTGTAATACGGCTCTTAACACCCACCACTGCGTAAAAATAGTTATTCTGTGCTAGCGCTGCGATAGAATCTGCGATTGACGTTTCGTCAACGCTGGATTTTTATTGGTCAACCCGACAAAAATGACGCTGCCTATTTTTTCGCGTGTCCGCCCATTTCGAATATTTTTCTGAAGTATCAAGCAGTCTGGCCATTTCTTTCGAGTTCTGTATTGCATCCAGTGTCCACCGATGAATATGTCATATATTAATACAGCACTCGAAACAAATGGATAGAATGCGTGGCGTCAGCATTACTCCATACTTGTCACAAAAATTAAGTTTATTATACATATTGCGCGGTACATTAGACCGATGCGGGAAATTTAATGGTAAATGTGAACGAAAAAAAGCTTCGGACGCGTAATATTTTGGGACTTTTTAATATTTTGAGACGGTTTTTAAACTCAGTTTTAAGGATTGTTTTAAATATAACTAATTTAACCGACCGCCATATAGGTGTTTATGTAATATTTTTAAAAAACCTACCGAAATGTATGGGTTGGACGCTTTTTGAATGCCTTTTTTAATATTGCAAAGTAGATATGTTTTTCGCGTCCCTTTTTTAAAAATATTGCGTTATTCTAAAAACTTCGCAAAATGGCCGTAGTCCATGAAAACTTTGAATGCCTAAATCTCGCTTATTTATTGCGAGCGAATAAAGATTAGGTATTATTGCAGTATAGGAACCACTTCTAGATTGATTTTTTAACGTCACCACGCTAATTCCGAATCTGCAATAATATTTATTCGGTCTTAATAAATAAGCGAGTTATAGGCATTCAAAAAAGCGACAAACCCATACATTTCGGTAGGTTGTTTTTTTTTTAATTTTAAATAATACATAAACACCTATTTGGCGGTAGGTTAGAAATGCTTTTTTAAAACAACCAAACTGAGTTAGAACTCTTTTTTTTTTTGTATGTAAATTTGGTTTCGAAATTTTACGCGTCCGAAGCTTTTTTCTTTCAAATTTAGCATTACAATGACCAAATCTAGTAGTATTTCTTTATTTTTTCGATTTCTGAGAAAGGTTCCTATACTGCAATAATTCCCGTTATTCTAATTACTTCGCAAAATGGCCGTAGTCTATGAAAACTTTGAATGCCTAAATCTCGCTTATTTATTGAGAGCGAATAAAGATTATTGCAGATTCGGAATCAGCGTGGTCAATATAGTCTGATGATGTTAAGAGGCCGTATACGAAATTTTGCGCATTTCGTGAATTTACGTAATTTTGCAGACGTGAATTTAAGGTTAAAATACTGTATTTCTATAAGTTTTATTGCACAACATAAAAGATCATTTATATTATTGTCTAATGAGTGTGTTACTTTTTTGAAAATTATTATAGAATTTTGATTAATTGACCTTAAACCGGCGACTGTTTGTGAATTTTTGCTGTAAGAGGTTTAGAATATAACATATTTACGAATCGTTTTGGCATCTAAACGGTATGAAAAAATTACAATGTATTGTTGTTAAAGTACTCTATATAATAAGTGAATCACTTTTTACTACTTTCATATAAAATTGTTGATAAAAAAATATTTAACTTTGTCAAATTTTTTAGAAAATGGGCGAAGAAATGCTTTTGATTTTGGCCTTTTAGAACTCTCGTTCATAAAATAAAAACAACAGAAATAAACTTTAGTTCAATATCAGTCCATTTCCTCTAAAAAAAATGCAAAACATTAATTAAAATTGTCAATAAAGTCTTTTAAAACAATCTAATTCTCGCGTTAAGATACTCGCCTATGATACGATTCACGCCTCAAGTCAGCTAGTCCCCGCCGAGCGCTTCCAAAGGGTGGACATATCTCCTTGGCTCCGAAAATCCTACCTACCTATAGTTATATTATACCATTGATTATAGAGGTATTACGGCCCACATCGATTTCGTACACGGCCTCTTAAAAAATCAACAATGTCGAACATGTTCCTATAATGCAGTGATACCCAACATTCTATGGTCAAAATACTTTCTGCTCTGAAAGTAGGTATCAGCTCTTACACTACAAAACTTGCACTTTTTTGTTGCTGGCTCTTGCTCTTGGACTAACAGGAATGATTAACCGCCGATATAGTTTTTAGATGTTGGATTGGTTTAGTCTTTCACGTTCATTCCATGGGAAACAGGCGATCTGATGCCGGTATAAGTCCATGGGGTGACGAGTTGTCCCGATGTTTATAACACCCCCCCGTATATCGAAAACCACCGAACAGATTACAACCTGTAAACGCTTAAAACAATCATAACGAAACAGGCTATTAGACTCACTCTTCGCGGATCGCATCTGGTGATGCCGCTCTGGTGCACGAAGACATCCTCCCTGTTGTCGTCCCTGTTGACAAACCCGTACCCGCTCTTCACGTTGAACCATTTCACCACGCCGGAAACCAGCTCGATTATCACTTCCACGGGCTCCACGAGCTTCGCGACCGGTTTCTCGGTCTTTACAACCGCTTCGGAGACTCCTTGAACTTCCATAATCGCACGCGCGCTTCGCAAAAAGGATTTCAGAAAACTGCCCGCACGCTTTGCTATTTTCAAAGTATCTAGTGCTCGCTCTAGACGTCGGCCAACGTATGTGCTATTGCCTATATCTCTCTCGCTCTTTCCCATACATTTTTCACGTTATGGTGTATCCGACTCGCTTCCACGTCAGCGATGTGGCCTAGCATTGGCCAATACTTAGAGCAGTCATTAGTGAAAGTCATTAGTTTAGAGCCGAATTAAATATGCCGTACTATCGTAATATGCCGCATTGTATCGTTTCTTTGTTTCTACCATTTATTGCGTTTTTTTTCAATGGGAGAGTTTATTATTATAATACAATCTCTTACAACCAACCATATTACAGGATGAGTTTTTAAATAGTGACATATTTGTAGTGGGTGAAGCAGTACGATGACGAACTAAAGCAACATTTGATTAAAAAAAAAGAAAAAAAATACATTTTATTATTTTTTTATTTTTGTTGTTTTTTTTATTATAAAAATATAGTTTAAACAGCTATGGGCACGATGCGCTATCTAGTGGTAGGTAAAATATCGCTTATATTGTTTTTTTTAGGAGTTGATTACTTTGTCGTACCGATTCACCTACTACAAATATGTCACTAAATAAAAACTCATCCTGTTTAACGTGTTTATATGTATGTGCGCGTGTAATATATGTGTGTGTCTTCTTATCGAATTCGGCCGACAGAATTAAAATGCAATTTCGTTAATTTTATCCCAAGAGAAAATGGTAACCAAGCCGGGAATCGAACTTGGAACCTTACAATATTAGATTAGGCTACATAGCCACTATGCCATCGAGCCGCGTGTAAGCCGCGATTAAGAGTTTGCTAAATTGTAGCCGAGAGAGAACGGAAGTACGGAGAAATCCAAATCTGGTAGTTAGGGCGCAAGGCTGCCTGCTGGAACAACTTTCTAGTGCCATGCGATTGGGCATTGGACTCTCACAGGCATGTTGGCGTAGCTAGACGGTGGTCTGTTTTCGTCCACAAGTTAAAATCTTAAAATATCTATCTAAAAAAGCTTAAAATAACGATTATTATGGTTATACCCTCCTGGGGTGACGGGTTCGCTCGTTATAGGTGACAACTCACCAGTGGCCTACTTGCAATAATATTTGTACGATTGTATGTACATTAAACAATAAATGCGATCTCTTCGCTATGTAATTCATCGGTACGTACAATTCAAACTGACTTAGTACCCGGAAAATAAATAGTTCCTTGAATTCGTTCATAAGCAAATAGAGGTGGAAAAAATATTGCGTCATCCTGTTTTTGAATTTATTATAGCTTTTATCGCGGGCCTAGGCCAGCGCGGGGACCGAATGAAGAAATTTCTTAACGAAAATTAATGATTTTAAACTGATAATTACGTCTAAACGAGTACTGCTTACAATTCGAAAAAAATATATGTTAAACAAGAACATTTTCCTAATATTCTTAGCTTTGAATATTTTAGATTTTGTTTCTATTACATAGTGTAATTAATTTGTGAAATTAGGTCTAACCGAACACAAAAACGACTACTACGCAAATACTATCTGGCGTATTATTATGAAACCTTCACCATTTTAAAGATAATTTAATTATCTATCTTTTTATCTACGATTTTTTCGAATAATCCGTTTTTTTTTTGCTTTATCGAATAAAAAATTCGTGCGCGGCGCTCTATTGGAAGACGTTTAAATTATTCCGAATCATTTGCTACCGCAGCCGCAAATGATTCGGAATAATTTCAACGTTTTCCGATAGAGCGCAGTTATCTGATATCAGAAAAAATAAAATAAATAAATAATTATAATTGCATAAGTGTTAAAAATGCTATGCAATAGCTTTACCGCGGAAGTCCCCGAATGCCACACGTATTTTTTTTCGAACTTTAGATCCTCATTGTTTAGAAACCAGTTGATATAAGTGGTTCGTTCTTTCTTTAATTATAGCTTTAGTTATGTGCAAAATATTTAATGGCTTAATGTGTCAATGTGGAATGTTTATGTTAAATGTGTGTTGTTAAATAATAAGGCCTAGAGCTCATAAGGAGTAAAATTGCATTTCCCATATTAACTTTCTATCACCAAAAAATGCCTTTTTAATATTAAAAAATAAACTTCTAAGCATAATTAAAATTAATTTATATCACAGAGGTAATATTCTAAAATAATTAAAAAACATGTGGCACTCGGGGACTGCCGCGGTAAAGCTATTGCATAGCATTTTTAACAACTTATGCAATTATAATTATTATTAAATTTTTTTCTGATATCAGATAACTGCGCTCTATCGGAAAACGTTGAAATTATTCCGAATCATTTGCGGCTGCGAAAGAAAATGATTCGGAATAATTTAAACATCTTCCGATAGAGCGCCGCGCACGAATTTTTTATTCCATAAAGCAAAAAAAACCAGATTTTTCGAAAAAAACGTAGATAAAAAGATAGATAATTAAATTATCTTTAAAATGGTGCAGGTTTCATAATAATACGCCAGATAGTATTTGCGTAGTAGTCGTTTTTGTGTTCGGTTAGACCTAATTTCACAAATTAATTACTCTATGTAATATAAACAAAATCTAAAATATTCAAATCTAAGAATATTAGAAAAATGTTCTTGTTTAACATATATTTTTTTCGAATCGTAAACAGTACTCGTTTAGACGTAATTATCAGTTTAAAATAATTAATTTTCGTTAAGAAATTTCTTCATTCGGTCGCGGCGCTGGCCTAGGCCCGCGATAAAAGCTATGCAATAGCTTAAAAAAAAGTTTATTAAGCTATTGCATAGCTTTTATCGCGGGCCTAGGCCAGCGCGGCGACCGAATGAAGAAATTTCTTAACGAAAATTAATGATTTTAAACTGATAATTACGTCTAAACGAGTACTGCTTACGATTCGAAAAAAATATATATTAAACAAGAACATTTTCCTAATATTCTTAGCTTTGAGTATTTTAAATTTTGTTTATATTACATAGTGTAATTAATTTGTCAAATTAGGTCTAACTGAAAACAAAAGCGACTACGACGCAAATACTATCTGGAGTATTATTATGAAACCTGCACCATTTTAAAAATAATTTAATTATCTATCTTTTTATCTACGTTTTTTTCGAATAATCCGTTTTTTTTGCTTTATCGAATAAAAAATTCGAGCGCGGCGCTCTATCGGAAGACGTTTAAATTATTCCGAATCATTTGCTTTCGCAGCCGCAAATGATTCGGAATAATTTCAACGTTTTCCGATAGAGCGCAATTATCTGATATCAGAAAAAATAAAATAAATAAAATAAATAATTATTTATAATTGCATAACTTGTTAAAAGAACTATGCAATAGCTTTACCGCGGCAGTCCCCGAGTGCCACAAGTATTTTTTTTAATTTTTTATTTTTAGTACTCTGTGGCTCCGCCTCGTGCAACAATCACAGCCTGGCACCTTCTAGGCATCGAATGGATTTAAAAAATCGGTTGTCTGTAAAGTCGGTTTAATGACGATAGTTGAACGTGACAACGTCATAAGAAAATACTGATGGATTTTTCATTTGTGGGTTGCATTTTCCAAAAGAAAATTTTAATTTTATTTGTTTGATAGATATTTTGTATGGATATAGAGAAGGAGGTAAATGGAAATCACAATTGAATTGATCAAGTTACATTTATTTGTACGCATAAATACAATTATGTCAATTTTTTGTTTTACAATGTACATAGTTTTTACAAGTATGAATGTGCGTTGAGCAATTGTTTTACAACTTTTATTACAACTTTTAAACATGTGTGATATTTAACTTCTTACAATTTGTGTTATTCTGTTGAGAATAGGACGATGATAGGAAAAGTAGGAAATGAAAGTTTCATCGAGTTTTAAAAATCTGAAAGAATTTTTCATACTTATTGTAATTTATACATAAAGTATAGAATCTCCTCCTCCTCCCACCTCCCCACCCTTAGCTTCCGAGGAGGAGCGAGAACCTTTTTTAAATGGAACGCCTCAGAGCGAGGTAACGCCTCATGAGTCATGTTTTTTCGTGCGTGCAGCCGGCTCCATCGAATTATAAGACGTTGTCACGTCAAAAAAGATCAACATCCGTTTTATGGTACGTAATCTCAGAATGCATTTCTGTTGCTCACGTTTCAATCTGGGCTTCTTTTGGCAATTTCGTTCTCAATCTTCTTCCAGCAATTTTAAGCTATTGCATAGCTTTTATCGCGGGCCTAGGCCAGCGCGGCGACCGAATGAAGAAATTTCTTAACGAAAATTAATGATTTTAAACTGATAATTACGTCTAAACGAGTACTGCTTACGATTCGAGAGAAATATATGTTAAAAAAGAACATTTTCCTAATATTCCTAGCTTTGAATATTTTAGATTTTGTTTATATTACATAGTGTAATTAATTTGTGAAATTAGGTCTAACCGAACACAAAAACGACTACTACGCAAATACTATCTGGCGTATTATTATGAAACCTACACCATCTTAAAGATAATTTAATTATCTATCTTTTTATCTACGATTTTTTTCGAATAATCCTTTTTTTTGCTTTATCGAATAAAAAATTCATGCGCGGCGCTCTATCGGAAGACTCTAGGCGCGGCGCTCTATTCGTTCTTTCGCAGCCGCAAATGATTCGGAATAATTTCAACGTTTTCCGATAGAGCGCAGTTATCTGATATCAGAAAAAATAAAATAAATAAATAATTATAACTGCATAAGTTGTTGAAAATGCTATGCAATAGCTTTACCGCGGCAGTCCCCGAGTGCCACACGTATTTTTTTATTTTGGATGGGATTCAAATCAGGGATATTCCTGGGCCATTTGCTAGAAAACACATTGTTTCTCCCCATGAACTCTTGGACCTGGCGTATAATAGAGAACATATCAAACAATAATCAATTTTAAATTTCAAAATACTTGCCATCTTGGCTTTGCGGCATGGTGCAGAGTCGTCTTGAAAGAAGCAATTTCTCACATTCTCGTACTGCCAGTGGATAGCAAGTGGTTTTCGATGATGCCAATGTACTTATCGGCATTCACCATACCCTGGATAAAGTTTAGAGAGCCAACTCCTCTAGTGCTGATGCATCACCAGACCATTTGTTCAACGGGATGTTATACTATGGACACTAAACACTCTGGAGTATATTCTTCCTCTTTTCTACATCGGAAAAATATCTTCCCGTTCGACCCATGCAGGTAAAATTTAGACTGATCCGAAAAAATACCTTATCCCACATGTCTTTCGTCCAATTGATATGCTCTCTAGCCCACTCAAGTCGTTGTTAGCACATTTTCAAAGTCAAGAGTGGTTTTTTTCTGGGACGGCGTGCGTATAGACCCGCTTCAATGAGTCGGTTCCGGACAGTTCAACCACTCACAATCCCTCCAGACTCGTCCTCCCAATCAATACCTTTTGAGTTCTACAGACGTCAATCTTCGGTTCTAGAGACAATTTATTTTGAGAATCCTGTCTTCAGCCCCAGTAGAGGCTCTTTTCCCACCACGACCCTTCACTTGTTCTATAGAAGCGGTTTCCTGGTACTTTTTGAGAAACTTTGCAATAATGGATTGAAAAATTGACATCTTTATATAAATAATACAAATATCTACGATTTAATATTTTAATAGCTACGATTTAATATTACATTTGTTATTATACTATTATTTTACACCTTATAGTTACAGTATATCTAGGTACCAGACAGTAGCGTCATTTAGAACAAAATTGAAAACGAAGCGCGCTACGTTACGATTCTAAGGGCTAGGTTAGGTTAGGTTGGTTACGCTGCCAACGCAGATGTTCAAACGTTTGAGAAATTCGCCAACCTACGTGTGTAACGCTAACAAAGGCGTTCGTCGAGATGTACTCCTCTGCTCACTTTCTTAGCACCATATCCCCGCAATACCCTGTCGCTCGATAGTTCGTCTACTGTTCTCTCGGTTTACTGTGGTATAGTTTTTTAGAGCGTGATCTACATTGCGCCGCAATACTGTTTTACTACGAAAGTCGCCATATTGAACATATTAATAGTAGTTTCATATTATTTTAACTAGTGCCATCTACACGTTACGTTTCATAGTAAAATTCTGGTTGCCAAATAGTATTCGGCGTTGATCGATCTAATACTCTAACAACCAATGGTCGTACAAATAAAACTGCCGTATATAAATATCAGATCACTTACCTCATCCACAAAACCAAATACTCTGAATGTAGTTTGGCGCAAAATATCTGTTTCATCGCCTTTCGAAAATAAAAAGAAAACCGCCGTCAACAACTGTCAGACCAAACAAAAATGTCGATTTTCGATGTAAGCGAAACATATTGCAATTTTCTTGACTTTTGACGCGTTTTCAAGGCATTTTTATGTAATTTACGTCGATCGCGGCGCGATAAGTTGATTTTAAATTGTTTTTTTAAGTGGGAAGTTAGCGTTTCTAACACGATGAATACCGAAGCAGCTTCATCGTCTTTTCGTGAGTATTGCTGTTTTACTGTAGAGTACGTTGGTTGGAAATCCTTCTTTTGTAGCGCGGAATGATTCGGAATATATGCATTATAGGAAACTTTCTCAAAAAAAAAAAGATACAAAGATTCCATCATTTAAATGCTAAATCTGAAAGAAAAAGCCTCGGACATTTGGAATTAGCAATATTTCAAGGCAATAAAGTTTCAATGCTACATCATACATTGTATTACTGCATTATAGCAACCTGTTCAGTTTTAATTCAACACGCTGATTCCGAATATACAGTAATCTTTGTTCGGTCTCAATAAATAAGCGAGATTTAGGCATTTAAAGTTTTCATAGACTACGTTAACAGACCGGCCATTTTGCGAAGTGTTTAGAATAACGCAATATTAAAAAAAAAGGGACGTGACATCATATCTTTGCAATATTAAAAAGACAATTTTTGAGGTTTTTTCAATGACTGCATACTGATGACAAAAGTTATCCTGAAATTTTGTTTGTTTCAGGTTATCTTCAGGTTATTTCAGGTCATCAATACCCAGTCATTTCGTAAAAACCTTGAAAATAGTCGAATTGTTTTAGATTATCGCTAATACATGTTAACCCCTTGAGCGGCAAACGGAACAATTGTCCCACAATTGAAATTACCGTAGAGCGGCAAAGGGGACATCTGTCCCAGCCGAGATCGGCGCCGATGTTTTCCAATTATTTACCCTTGATACCTCACATAAATCATACGGCCTGTGGTATGTGCGAAAAGAGGAGAAGATTCTCTGTCGTTAACTAGTCGGTTCATTATTTTTCATACAGTCGCCATTTTTTAGTCTATGATTGAACCAAACCAAACCAAAAACTTCAGTATTCATGTTGATTTTCAACACCGAATATTTTTTTATTATTGTATGGGTATAAGTAAAACGAAGTCATAGGTTGAATGAAGCATATTATAATTATTATAAAAGTATTCACAATTTCTTGCATAGGGGGATTTATTTCTAGAAAAAACATAGAAATGTTGGACAAGGCAGTTTTTTTCTGTACCACAACTTTGACAGATAATTCTGAATAATGCTTATAATAAATACAAACGGAGCTGCCATGGAATTCACCGACCGGAGTCGGGCCCATCATAATACTAATTTTTACACTTCTGGGGGGTGAGCAGTGGATTCCGGACTTACGAACCGGCTGTGGTAGGTTTAGGACAGCTGTCTTGCCACATGTGAGCGTTCACCTTGCCACCCATTCACTCCCCCTTCGAAGCCATAGAATTTGAGGGGGGAGTGAATGGGTGGCAAGCGTGAATGAGTGAATGGGTGGCAAGCTTTACAAAACGACGTTACACGTATCTAATAGGAAATTTCAACAGGAACATAAAAAAGGTCTTCTTTATACGATCCGTATAGTAGTTTCGGAGTAATCGTCGTTTTCCTGAAACGCTATATTTTTGTTGTGATGTAATCTTCTTCTTCGCGTTCTCTAAGAGAAACTACAATTCGAACGTCAGCGCTCGAGGTATTAATAGGTTAACCCTTCGGCTATGTAACGACCAAATTTGGTTGCACATCAGAACACCGTTGACTACGTAACGACCAATATTGGCGGCTTGCTCCCGGAGCGCACAGTAATATTATTTTCTAATTCGAACGCATCCTAAAATCCATACCAAATATCTCATTTCGCAGATATTTCTGGTAAAATGCCATTTTCAAACATCATATTTTTTTTTCGAGAAATCATCAAAATTTTTATTGGTTTTTTTGAGCTAATATCTAAATATTTTTGTATGTAAATAAGCAAAAATCAGAATCTAATAAAAATCACGATAGTATTTAAAATTTATAAATAGCATTCCGTATCTTTCCGTAAGAAAAGTACAAGTTAGAAATATGGACTTTTTTTCACTTTTTCGACTTTCTCATATTTATTCATAATTATCTAATTGTTTTACAAAATGAAATATCAATATTCTATATACAAAATTTCATTGCGATCATTGCACAGTTATTCTTTATATGATTGCTATAGTATTTCCATAGTTATGTACTTTTTGTCGAGCGCGGCGATATTGCAAGAAATTCCAATAAATTGCCGCGGTCTGCCATGAAATTATGCCGCATCACGATGGGTTAATAGCGCCGCCGAAATAAAAAAAAAATCCTGCAGTTTGTTTCCATATTTAAGAATTTTAGTTTGTTTTAGGATACCTTCTGTTATCGATACGCAGTCATTGAAAAAAACCTCAAAAATAGTCCCATTTTTCCAATCCTTCCATTTTTTTCAATGCCAGATCGTGGTCGCCATTCGAGAATCTGTTGTCCCCAACGGTTGTTGTTCTGCGACCTATATGGCCTGCCCATTGCCATTTCAAGTTGGCAATTCTGCCTTCAGTGACCTTATAATTTCAGTTGCCTTCATAATTTCGAATCCTATCTATTTACGAGGAATAGAAACCTCATAAATTGTCCATCAGTGAGGACAGAAATTTGTAAAAAGGGACCTGAGTTCTGTTGTGTTAAATATTTTAACGCAATTCCACAAAACATCAAATCAATGCAACAACCAGGATTCAAACAGACATTAAAGCACTGGCTCAAAAATAAATGCTATTACAGCGTGAATGACTTTTTAAACGATAATGACAAATAAATAATATAACATATTTTTATTGTAATTCTCCACCATTTTAAACTTTAAACATTTATATTTAATTACATTACATTACATTTTCGTCGTGTCCAATTGACGGCTAAAGACCGCTCTTGGATGTGTCAAAATAATTGGGTTAGGTAGTAAGTCTCGTTACTACTCTTTACTAAACATACATAGGTAGTCAAGAATTAAACTACTAGATTGTCAAACTATAAATATAAATAATCAAAATAGAAGCCTAATATTTGAAGTAGTTAGTAATTCGAAAAGATACATAGTAAAATTATTCATCGTAATATTCAAATTATCAGTAAAATGTTAAATAATCAAATTAAAGCTACGTTATGCATTTTAAACTAAAAGTACATATATAAGACCAACTTGGGTTGTCGACTACAGCGGGTGAGCCCGTCACCAAAGGAAGTTTTAACGATTAGTCGTTCTATCTCCCTGGAGTGAGTGTTGGGACAAAACAGTCCACCATCTAGCTATGCCACAACCCGTAAGAGACCAACGCCTCACCGCGAGATAGCCAGTAATGTTACCTGGCGGGCGACACTCGCGCCCTTACTACCAATTGTGACCAGATTTCTCCGGTCTCTCGATTGGTTCCGAGTTCGAGGTCGCTTGCGCGGTCCTCTCCCTTACGAAGCGGTGAAACGGTGTATACCGAATCTATCGCGGACCACGGCGTCCTTTGCCCAGCTGTTCACTCAGGATCGGGTGGCCGATGGTCATTTCAAGAGCAGTCGCCGTAAGGTCCGCAACCACCCCCGCTTTATAGAAAACAGTACAGCTTCCAGACTCCCCCGACTGTTAGTAAGAGTGCACAATCGATTGGCTTGCGCCGCACTGTGCGCAGACCGTCCAGGAGCGCCAGAGGTTTGATTCCCAGGGGAAGTCCATCGCCCGAACGTCCTACCTAGGTTCGCATCTCATGCGTGGAGGCCGTCGGATGGGTGTTGACCCGTGATTGTGACCGACCCTGAACAGAATAGGTCTTCGTGGCCAACCCAGCATGGGCCTATTAGCTCCCAGATATAAGACCATATAAAATAATCAGACAATAAGGCTCTACTTTTTTAAGTAATTTAAATGGGCACAATAGTTGAAAAATCATGGCCCTCAAATTCGGCCAGATTATAGAAAGGGTGGTCTATCAGCATCTCCTTGATGTTTTTTTTAATTTTGTGTCCTCCAGCTGTTTAAATTCTAGCTCTAAATCTGACAAACCGTAGATAGCCTAATAATTCCAGTTTGTCATTTTAATTTAAAAATTAACTGACATTTGATTTATATATAGTAATGGAAATTTACTAAATTTGTAGATAATAGTTCTAATTATTATTTTGTTAATACCTATGTCTAAAACGTAATATTTTCGGATTTGTTTTCCTTCAACTGCGAAGTGAACATATTTAATTATAGAAAAAAAAAAAAATGTACGCCTGATTGATAAACTATATAGCACATATAATAATATTACCTATCCATTTTGTACGACCTACTTACAGTTCACAATAAAGAATTATTATTATTATTATTATTATTATTATCACGCAGTGAAACTCCAAAGATTGCTCTCTCCATGGCTCGTTGTGCAACTTTGAGCTTGCGTATGAGGCTAATAGTAAGCGGCCACGTCTCAGTGCCGTATGTCATCACTAGCAACACGCACTGATTATATACATTTGTCATGAGGCTCTGCGGTAGTTAGTTAGTTTTCCTGGGCTATTTCCCGCACTTGGCCTCTTGATTGGGCCGTTGTGCGTGGCTCATGTTTCTATTTATGTTACTCCAGCCAACCCAGGCCGTCCCAGAAGGTTAGCAGCCTGTTTGGGTTGCTACAGGCCTCCGGGACAGATGCTGGAGATTGTAGTATTCTTCCCGTTGCTCTGCCACGCTCCTGCATTCCATGAGCACATGCTGTGGCGTTTCTTCTTCCTCCATGCATCCTCTGCATAGAGGGCTGTCTGTCACACCTATGGTAAACAGGTGTTTGTTTAGGGGACAGTGACCTGTCATAGTACCTATGACTTTAGGGATTTTGTCCCTTTTTAATCTGGTGAGGTTGCGGGCATAAAAAATTGCCCATATAAAAAATTGTTTGGGGGCCCTTAGGAAGGGTAAAGATTTCCCACAAAAGAAAAAAAATCGTTTGCATAAAATTGAAAGACATATTTCTTCATCATAATTATATCTATGTCACCTTTTCAAAAAAAATTCTAAACAATTCAAATTAAATATCCTGGCCTTTTTTTTTCGGCAAACTGATTTATTAAATCATTTATAACTGATGATGACTTTAGTTTTTCTAAAGTTTCTGCCTCTATGGACAATAGTGACAGGTCTGACAGGCGTTCATGTCCCATCGAAGGTCTTAGGTAATTTTTTATCAGTTTTAATTTTGAAAAACTTTCAGCAGTTGCAGTCGTAACTGGAAGGGTCAAGAATAAAAAGCACGCTGTTATTACCTCCGGAAAACTGGATGCAAGACTATTGAATTTTATCAGCAATAATTCAATAAGTTCCTTAATGGAATGAATTTTTTGAATGTCAAATTTTAAGCATGTTTTTAGAGCCTTTAATTGGTCATAAAGAATAACTGAGATGTCTTTACTGTATTTAGCCGGCGGTTTTCCGGAAGCGTTTAATATCTCTTCGTTTGAAGAAGACAGGAGTTTCTCCGGTTGTAATACTTCGAACATACTACTCAGGGCGCCAGGTCAGTTCAGGTCAGGCTGGGGGCCCTCGTGGCCCGGGGGCCCCGTATAATTGATACGGCAGATACGGCAGTAGCTACGCTCCTGTTAAGATAATGAAAGATGCATCAATGTATCAAATATAAAGAAGATAATCAAAAAATATCAGGATGAAAAGGTGAATAATTAAATATACTTTGATTTCAATTGAACGTAACCACAAAATAAGACGGATTTTATTAAATATCTCTAGTTAAAAAGGAGACAGTACTTTACTTTACTCGTCCTCTCTACCTTGTTATAAATACAATAGTTTACTTTCTGTAACGGCAGTCGTGTTTTTTATTCTTTTTAATATCTTTTTTTGTTGTTTTGTTTATATCAGGGTCTGTGTGGACGGATAATGACGACGAAGGCGAAAAAGTGACCAGCGGCGTGCAGTGCACCTGCTGCCTGTCAACTTGCAACGTTTCCAGCGCTCTTGATCCTTTGAACGAGAACAAACTGGATAGTATCATTGATGTCCTGTACGATTGCCTGTCCATCCGATTGGGCAGCGACGCAAATGTGTGCGACGTTTGTCGTAAGAAGATACGAGACGTGTACAAATTTAAACTGGATATTATAAAGTGCAAGACGCACCTAGAGCGACTACAAGGTGAGTTAGGGAATAGACAATCCCTATTAACCCTTTGAGGACCATAAGTTTTGCAGTAAAGTATGCAATTTTTTGATACATAAAACTGTTAAAGGGCTATATAAATAATAATACTAATACTTTATTTAAGAGAAAGGTTATAAAAAGTATGTATCAAAAACTAGCCAACTAGGATAATACCTGTACTAGGGTAGATTCTTTTTTTGATATGTCAATAACATGGAAAAAGTATAGTTTATAAATTATTCACATTCAATAATTTAAAAAATGATTTTGAAGTTATGGGACACATATGTCCCATGGTCCTAGCTAGTTAGTTTTCCTGGGCTATTTCCCGCACTTGGCCTCTTGATTGGGCCGTTGTGCGTGGCTCATGTTTCTATTTATGTTACTCCAGCCAACCCAGGCTGTCCCAGAAGGTTAGCAGCCTGTTTGAGTTGCTACAGGCCTCCGGGACAGATGCTGGAGATTGTAGTATTCTTGCCCGTTGCTCTACCACGCTCCTGCATTCCATGAGCACATGCTGTGGCGTTTCTTCTTCTAAAAAGGTGTTTGTTCAGGGGACAGTGGGCTGTCATAGTACCTATGACTTTACTGATTTTGTCCCTTTTTAATCTGGTGAGGTTGCGAACAAGTTTTTTGGACGCTTCCGGAACCGCGTTCTTTGTTTGCCTGCATCCTGTGTTTTTTTTCCATTCTTTAAGGTGGGTTTCGTTGGTGTTCCTGCGTAGCCATGTTTTATTTGAGCCTGGGGTATGGGTATCGAGGGTTCCGGTCCATCTGCTATTTCTTTTGATCCTCTTTTGGCCAGTTCGTCTGCCGCGTCGTTGCCCAGTGAGTCGCTGTGCCCTTTAATCCATTGCAGGGTCACTCTATTTGACCCTGCACTGGATTGAAGCGCATTGTGGCATTCCAGTACAAGGACAGAGGTTATAGTATTTTTTGCTAGCGCTTGTAGAACGGAGGCACTGTCGGAGACAAATTTCAAGCTTAGGTCCCCGACATCTTTGGCTGCAACTGCCTGTGCTGCTCTGGTGATGCCGATGCATTCTGCTTGGAAGATCGTATTTACGCTGCCTAGGGTATGTCCCATGGTCCTTGAAGGGTTAAAGTTTTCTTTGAAGGTTTTTTGAATTTTCACATTTCTTAACCCTTTATGGGTTAAGCGCCAACATTAAGAGAATTCAATGTATTATTAGTATTATTATTATTATTACTTTTACAAACAGGCAGCATAATTGCTGATATGTCTGAATATGATACTGAGTACTTACAATTTCTGTTTGAGATATGCATCTTCAGAATTGAATTTAAGATTAGATTATCAGCTCAGCTCAGGTCAGCTCCCCACGGCTTTTCACGATTTTAGAGGTGTCAACTACAACGAGCGAACCCGTCACCTCAGGAAGTTCTCCCGTGAGGTGAGCGTAGAAGACTTAGAGACGAAAACAAATCTACCATGTAACTAAACCGACATGCCCATCAGATTCCAACGCCTTACCCCCTGTCTGGCAGCGTCGCCCCCTGTCTACCAGTTTTGGAAAGATATCTCCATCTGTAATGAACCATCAGGATGCCTCCAACCTCCCGACTGGTTACTGGTTCGAAGTCGTTTGCGCGACCTTTATATTCAGCGGTCTGAGTAATATGCTCACCCCACTAGATCTTTCACTATCGTTATGCCCAGATCCTTTTGCTTCGTGACACTTTGAAAGGGTACCGGCCCCAGATAGTATTGTTGTTTGAGTTCGGGAGTTAATGGGCCCTTGCTGAGTTGGCCACCGAAGACCCATTCTGTCCAGGTTTGGTCACACTATCCGACGGCCTTCACGCATGAAGTGCGAGCCTGGGTAGGACTCTGGCCTTATGGTTAGTTTCCCCTGTGAATCAACCTTCCGGTGCTCCTGGACGGTCTGCGTACCGTGCGGCATAAGCCAATTGATTGCGCACTCTGACTAACAGTCAGGGGAGTCTGGAAGCAGTCCTATAGAGCGTAGGTGGTTGCGGACCTTACGGCGACTGCTCTCGAAACGACCATCGGCTACCCGATCCTGGGTGAACAGCCGGGCAAAGAATGCCGTGGTCCGCGATAGATTCGGTACACACCGTTTCACCGCTTCGTAAGGGAGAGGACCGCGCAAGCGACCTCGAACTCGTAACCAATCGAGAGACTGGAGTAATCTGGTCGCAATTGGAAGTAAGGGCGTGAGTGTAAGCCCGCTGGGTAACACTCCTGGCTATCTCGCGGTTAAGGCGTTGGCCTCTTACCGGCATGTGGCAGAGCTTGACGGTGGACTAGTTTGTCCTAAGTCTTCTGCGTTCACTTCACGGGAGATAGAACGACTAATCGTTAAAACTTCCTGAGGTGGCGGGTCGCCCGTTGTAGTTGACAGCTTTATATCCGTCTCAGAAGTGCGATCGCCAATGCCTTGCCAGACTCGTTTAATGCGCATAAAGTGACGCGTATTAAACGAGTCTGACGTGCAATAAACCAGTTATGCGAGAGATAAAACAGTACGCACTGCCACAAACTTTAGTAGAGTCTGGCAAGGCTTTAGTTATTATGACGGGATTCCCTTCTGGTTACAGTGTACAGTAGTTTTAAGGCAACATATTTTCTCTCTCCAAAAACGAGCCATAAGAATATTGATAAACCTTAACCATAACGAATCATGTCGTGGTCACTTCAGAAATCTCAGTATTCTAACGCTACCATCACTATACATATTTGAATGAATAAAGTTAATATTAAAAAACATAGGAAAAATGAAGACCCAAAAAGAAATTCACTCGCATTTCACTAGACGTAGGCACAATTTAGCATTACCCCGTCCATCTCTGGAATTATTCAAAAGGGATCCAAATTACCTTGGAATGGCGTGTTAGAATAAACTGCCTGAGAATTTTAAAATTATATGTGGAAACGGAAAAATAGCCCAATTTAAATCGAAATTAAAAGGTTACCTTATTGCGAGAGAATTATATAATATAAACGAATTATAATTACATGACTGACAATTTCCATCTCGATTTTATTTATTTAACTTGACATTTGTACCATTTTATTGATTATTATATTATTACTATTATTTCTAATTGTCTCCCATAATCAATTATATTTCTTACTTACAGGACCATTTAATTTTAATATTATAATTTCATGACTATCTGTAGTTATAAATATCTAATATGACTCAATTGTGTGGTAAGTTTCTAATGAAATATTTAGTATACATTTTAAAGCCGACGAACTTGCTAGGACGGGAGCAAAGGGAACGTTATACGGCCCTGAACCTTGCTGTGGCGTACCAAAAAGCCTTGCAAACCTAATGCTCAAACAAATATGTTTAGAACAATCCGTCAACCACTGGAACAACACGCCAGGGTTCAATCATTCCAAAGCGCTTATTAAGCCTTACGACCGTAAGACGGCCCGTGAGGCCCTATCGCTAAATAGGAACAATCTACGCATACTGATAAGGGCGCTCACGGGGCATTGTGGCCTGAACAAACACATGTTCAACCTCAAGCTCAAAGACACAAAAATGTGCAGGTTCTGCCAAGGGGCAGAGGAAACTCCCCAGCACCTCATGTGCGAGTGTGGCCCGCTGATGCGTAAAAGATACAACCACCTGGGTGGTCACTACCTCCAACCTGAGGAGGTAAAACAATCTGGCGCCAAAAGCCTGCTGCGGTTCTTAAATGACACGAGGCTTAGCGCAGAACTATAGTAGGTGGCGAGCACAATAGATCAGCAATGGTCGCAGTGTTACAGGGCTCATAAAGACCTTAGAAAAGCCCCACTCAACAAATAAAAAAAAAATAAAAAAATACATTTTAAAGTTATTTTAACATTAAGCGGCTATATAAAGTGTCTAAACAAGTATGTAAAAGTTTTTGAAGACAATAAATGCGATTTGATTTGAACATCAGCCATCTGTGATTTTTCGTGAAATCATAGAATCAATTACTATGTACAAAAAATTTCAAGACAGGGAAAATGAGAGCAATGAGTTTGTACTTTTGTCCAATTTCTAGATCCTGCCAGACGTATGCCGCGATTTTTATTTTGAAACTCATTTTTCATATTATGATTTCTTTCAGTTATGATGTCAGAACTTTCGCCTAAAATTAAAGAAGAATACGACGAACAAGACACAATGGCAGATGAAAATGATGAAATGGATTTGCCGCCGTCACCACTACGCGAAGACACCTTGGTATGGTCAGACGACGACCAGAACTTCATCAAACCCGTGAAGGATCAGAAGAAAACAGCCAAAATACACAAACGGGTATGCTGTCAATTTTTGTTTTTAACCCCTCGCGGCCCGCGGTTTGAATTTTAATGTGTGCCTTACGGCCCATAAGAAATTCGCGAGTCTCAAAAAAAAGATGGCGTTTCAGAAAAAAAACGATTACTCCGAAACTGTCACACCGATCGTCTAAAAAAGACCTGTTTTATGTTCCTATTGAAATTTGCTATTAGATATTTGTAACGTCGTTATGTAAAGCAATAAAGATTATTCATAATTATTAGTCAAAGTTGTACTAACGATAAAAATTAGCCACTGGCGATAAAAGAAATATTTTTGTTCAAAATACTCATTTCGGTAAGCCCTCGGTATGAAATTTCTACTCGAATAAATAATAGTATCATTATATTATATAAAGAACTTACGATTATGACGATATAATCACACAAACGAACGTTTTTTCTCTTTACGTCTCGAACGTCTTGTTTACCGGCCGAGCGATCGCGGCACTATGGATCTTCAAAAATTTGTAGTGGCTAGTCAACGTGACGAAAAATACTTATCTGGCTACCAAACGGTAGAGAATTTTCTCCGCTCCTCGTACATACTACTGGCTAAGTGGTTGGTGCGAGACAGTAAGATTAAATAATCCATAATTAGCGGTCGGCCTCGCCTGGCCATTTCGGGCCGTCTGGGGTTCGACGGTAAATATCAATTCTGGACGTTTCGGGCCGTCTGGTACGCGAGGGGTTAATGTGTTTGAACCACCAGGCAATTCTCTCACTAATGCTATAGTTGGCTGTAGGAGATTGATTTTTAATATGCTTTTATTAGGTCGACCTGTATGTAACTAACTATGTAATGGAATCTAAGGTAACTAATTTAACCATCTTCCAAGGATCGTAGCGTCATACAAATTGGCAGCTGTATGTAGTTCTGATGACAATACAATAATATGGTACTGTCGAACTGATCTGATGATGGAGTCGGAAGATATGAACTGAAATATCATGATGGAGCATCGTATCATAGCTGTGTTGGACTTGTTAGAAAAGTCTCGGAATGAACTTTCACAACGATTAGGTTTCAAGGTCTGACGATGAAGCCGGAAGATAGGCACTGGCATTCCATGATGGAGTATCGTATCATAGCCGTGTTTGGACTTGTTAGAAAGGTCTTGTAATGAACTTTGAACACGATCAGGTTTCAAGGTTATAACAAACCTTTTTTGGTTTTTACGTGCATTTATAAAAGCGTGTTTTTAGTGTTTTTTTTTAAACTATTCATTTATTCAATGTTTATTATTCAATTTCAATTCTATTCAATTTATTTTATTGTGATTGTGATGTAGTAACATGGAGTTTTACATATATTCAAAGCCGGACAACCTGCATTTTGAGCGTACCCTAAAAACATAACCTAATGAATATTACGCTGGTTTTATAAAAAAGACAATTTATGCACAAATGGCGGACTTATCGCTATTGCGATATCTTACAGTCAACCATTTGATAAAATAATTCCTAATTTTCACCGTACAATACACAAAGAAGTAGTAAAGTTAAATTTAAAATAAACTTATACAGATACATGTCAGTAACTTACGCTAAGGTTGCCCAGAGAAGGATAAAGCAGAGGACAAGGTGAGGTATTTGGTTAGTGGCTGTGTAAAAATAAATGTTTCTTCAACAACTTTTTGAAAGTATGCAGCGAAGGTGCATGCCTGATAGAGTGAGGGAGCTGATTCCATAAACGAGCAGAATGGACTGTAAAAGAGTATGTGTAAACAGAAGAATGATGTATCGGAATGGCGAGTGTGTTATCCCGGCTCGACCGAAGTGGAAGACCGTGGCCTCCCAAAGGGTGGAAATTCTCCTTGAGATAGGAGGGTGAAGTGGGGTTATTGAGTATGTTGTAGAGTAGCGACAACGTATGCAAATTTCTTCGATCGCGAATAGGAAGCCAATGAAGTTGCTCACGAAAGCAGCTAACGTGGTCGAACTTTCGCAAATTAAAAACATACCTGAGTAAGATATTTTGCAGACGCTCCAGCTTATTCAAAATAACCTCACTGGCATCTATATAACAAACATCGCCGTAGTCAAGTATAGGCGTTAAGAGTGTGGACACAATCATTTTTAAGTGCGCCGCAATTATCTTTGCGGCTCACTTTTTGAATAAGTGCTCCGCAATTTATCTTTGCGGCGCACTTTTTGAATTTGGAACATCTTAGTCTTCAGCGCCGAAGAAATCGAACGCAAATATTGTTCAAATAAAGACTGGCTGGTACGACGGCCCCTAGTCGCGCCGCCGCCAGAATAACAAAAAAAGCAAATGGAATTAAAAACGTGCGAACGTCAATTGTTTTTGTCGCTCGCGTTTTCGTCAATTTTCAGGGATTGTAAGAAATTCATCGTTTTGTTTTGAAAAATGAGTTCTTCAAGTGACAGTGAAAGTATCCCCGCTATCGCCGAGCCAATCTACATCCAAACAACGAGATTCACCGTCACATTTTCCTCAAAATGAGCCAGATTACAACAATCTCAATTCCTAATGAAACTGTAACAATAAATATTCATAATTGCGAAAATGTCTCAAATGTAAATATAAGTGTTTTGTTGTTTTATTATTAGATATGCCATGGAGTTCACCGACCAAAAATCGGGCCCATCATATATAATTATTACACTTCTGGGAGGTGAACGGTGGAATCCGGACTAACGACCGGCTGTGGTAGGTTTAGGACAGCTGTCTTGCCACATGTGAGCGTTCGCCTTACCACCCATTCACTCCCCCTTCGAAGCCATAGAATTTGAGATGCAGAAATCGCGGTTTTAGATATTTTTTCTAGAAAGGAGTTGATTATTTTCCTGGAGAGACCAAGATCTTTGAAAAGGTGAAACAAAGATTTAGCTGGCAGGCCACGAGCGCCTACTTCCACCGCGTGAAGGTGAACAGTGAAGCCGTTCCGGGTGACGGCATTTGCGAGATTATTAAATAATAATATTATAATAAAATATGAGGCGCCTTTTATTTTCTCATAGAGGGTGATGAAAAGTAGAGTGTATCACTCGGGCGCAAAATATTTTTGGCTCGGGCGCTTTTTTGAATCCCTCGCTATGTCCAGGATTCTACTCTAGAATCCCTCACTTCGCTCTGGATTCAAAAAAGTGCCCTCGTCGTAAAAATATTATTTTGCTCCCTTGTGATACAATGTACTATTGAAAAACTTTGCCATTCATAAGTCACTTTTGGAAATTTTGACATTTGTGACTTTGTTCTACCGGATGTGCGATATGTACTACTTTTTGTGAATGGTAAACTAAAATGTTGTTTATTTTCTGTATTGAAGTTGTGTCCCTCGCATTAAAATTAGTATATTTAAGCGCTTAAAGAGTGGACGACACGATTCTCTCCTATCTGCTTTTGTAATATTATTCAACAACAACTCCTAAAATAAGAACCTAATATGATATTCTAATGAAATGTGTATTTCTGCTCGTTTCAGTTGGATAGTAGGCTTGAGAAATCAAACAAGAAGTCAACGGAGAATGATCAGTCGGTGTTTACTCATTCCGAAGACGAAGACCAGAACATTATCAAACTCCCTAAGACGAGGATGAGTCTTAAGCTGGATCGACGGTATGTATCACACACTCTTACTAAGTGTGGCGGTCAAACTGCTATCTTCTCTAAATATGTCTAAATACAGGATGCGGCAGCTAAATTTGCCGATTTGTATTTCGTCACTTTGACCTTCAATTTCATATCTATAAGTTGGCTGTGGTGCGAGAGCTCTCTCCTCGCGATTTTATTGCTCGTCGAGAAACATGCGAAGCGCAAATTGAAAACGTGCCTCGCGACTCGCTCGGGCTTTTCGGTGATGCTCTTTCAGAAAGGGAAATGTCGAAGTGAAAGCTGATCTTTCAGAAGCCCTGGAAATGAGTTGCGATGAGTCTAGTAGTATTGAATCTGACGGTGATCCGAGAAATACCAATGAAAATGTTAAAACCATCGAAACAGGTACGCAATAATTTCTGGAAGTGTGTAAGCTTTTACAATAATTGCACTTTTTCGACGCTGGCTCCCCGTTTAACGATGTTTAATGTCTTTAATGATGTCGAATGATGTTTCAACGATGATAATTCATTTCAGGCATCGAGCAATCTAATATATTAAATAATCATAGATAAATTTATTCTCGAGGTCGCTTCATTTCGATGCTTTAAATGGACTATTCATCGAGTCGTCGAATGGAAAGGCGACGATATATCGATTGTCTTCCGACAGGTTGAAATCGTCGACGAAAACCTCCCGCACGGTACTAAAAATAAAAGACGTGGACAAGCTGAACGAGATACTCCGCAGCCAGAAGCGCGCGGACAAGTCGGGCAAGCCGCAGCGGGCCGTGCTGAGCGGCCTCTTCCGGCTGCAGAAGGGCCGCGGCGGCAAGCGGCCCCTGCTCAAGGTCAACCTCCAGCGGCCTCACTCCGTGCTCAAGCTGGAGGACGTGGACAAGCTCAACGACCTCCTGCGCTCGCGCAACAACAAGAAGGACAAGAGGCGCATAGAAGTGTCCGGCCATTACGGAAATATTCAGACTGAGGTTAGTCCGTTATTAAACTAGCTCACCCGTGCCCGCTTCGTTGGGCGGTAAAACTTTTTACCTGTGAAGAAATTATGAGTGTGGTTCGGTTAGTACTGAGTGCTATGATTTATTTCCTGACTGCCAAGAGAAAGGTTATATTTTTACTGCATATGTATGTATGTATTTGCATGCCAATTTGACTATAATACCGTTATTTGTGAGTGTCTTCTTGTGAGTGTCTTATTTGTGAGCGTATTATCTCTTTAACTATTTATGCAGTAAAAGTGAAATTTTATGCAGTAAAAGGGAAAAGTCTTTTGTTTTAAACACTTTAGACGATAAATTTACTTATTTTGATAATATGACCAATAAACATGACCTAACGATTTAAATTAATTTTTTGATATAAAATACTACTTTTTGTTACTTAAATTTAAAAGTTAGGCATATGCTGTCGCTGACTTTTTTGTAGGCATTATCGAGCTCTACAAGTTTTCTCTAGAACTTAATCATATATCTCTCATCGTTAAGGCAGCGTTAGTTCGAAACGTTTGGGGCCGAGTAGCCGACATCTGGCGGCCATATCCGAGCCCTTACGACTCGTGACGTATTCGCTTCGATTTAAATTTTGTTCTAAGACAAGCTACTGTCCGGTGTACTGTGCCGTGGGAGTACGAACGTGGACTATGAGTGAATGCGATAGCAGAATAGAAAGAGATACCGTTTCGAATGTGAAACCGACGAGCGTGAAATCGGCGTGAATCGACGGCCTTGAGAAAAACGACCATAAGTTATAAACCACTATAGGGATCATAAAAAGAAGAACTGTAAAATGATCGCATTGAAATTTTAAATATAAAACATTATAACCTCATCTCGTAAAACAAGAAAAAAACTCGCTTATTCAATCAGGTCGATGTTTTTATCACAAAATACGGAACTATATGCAGAGGTAGGCGATCGCCCCGAGCGGGTCGTTAGACATTGGAGGAGTTAATTGACTTTAATATTTGGGAATTCTTTAATTCTGAATTATTTTACATAAAATTTAAAATTTAAAGACAGCTAATGCACAAACTCACGTAACGTTGCACTAAGTATATATTTACGTGTGTCCCATATGCAGCTTTCTCTTATCTTTCTCTATCTCTCAGCTTTCTCTATCTTCTCTTTTATTTGAATGCCTTTCAGCATACACTTCCAGACCCCAGTAACCTCGCTCGTTGGAGCTTTGCCGAGGATAGTTCTTGTCCCCTCTGTAGCAATACCCCTTGCACAGCTAGACACATTCTAGCTGGCTGCAAGGTGGCCTTAGATCAAGGACGGTACACTTACCGCCATGACAAAGTTCTCGCTGTTATTCGCGAGGTAATTAGTCTCTCAGTGGCTCGTGCCAACAAGGGTTTGACAGTATCCTCCAAACCCCCAATACAGTTTGTGCGGGATGGCTCTAAAGGCAAAAAACATTTAACTACAAAACCTTTCTCAATAATCGAGAAAGCTGCAGATTGGATTCTGGAGGTTGATTCGGTCTCTAAGCAGTATAAATTCCCTGAAAGTCTCGGATGCACAGCCCTCCGTCCAGATATAACTCTTTACTCTCTATCTCGGAAGGTGGCTCTTATTGTAGAATTAACTGTTCCATGGGAATCAAATATCCCAAAAGACCACGAGTACAAATTAAATAAATACAATGATCT
The DNA here is from genome assembly GCA_944548615.1 of Micropterix aruncella. Lineage (NCBI taxonomy): Eukaryota > Metazoa > Arthropoda > Insecta > Lepidoptera > Micropterigidae > Micropterix > Micropterix aruncella. Next base: position 1,733,406 of record OX155974.1, read on the forward strand.
CGCAAATGCCGTAACCCGGAACGGCTTCACTGTTCACCTTCACGCGGTGGAAGTTGGCGCTCGTGGCCTGCCAGCTAAATCTCTATTTCACCTCTTTAAAGATCTTGGCCTTTCCAGAAAAATAATCAACTCTTTCTTAGAAAAATTATCTAAAACTGCGATTTGCGCATCTCAAATTCTATGGCTTCGAAGGGGGAGTGAATGGGTGGCAAGGTGAACGCTCACATGTGGCAAGACAGCTGTCCTAAACCTACCACAGCCGGTTCGTAAGTCCGGAATCCACTGCTCACCCCCCAGAAGTGTAAAAAATTGTATTATGATGGGCCCGACTCCGGTCGGTGAATTCCATGGCAGCTCCGTTTGTATTTATTTATTATTTATTATTATTTCTATTCCTCTATTGATTTCTCAGGTTGGTCGCGTGGTCTATTCTGGTATTTATTTTCACACCTATCGCCATTAACTCCTGAGAGCCGTTACCACCATTTGGTGGTTTTTCTGTTGTGACAATTCGCGGTGGGCAATCTCCGTATTTATGCAATTATCAGCTTCATTTCTCCCTTCACTACCGTAAATGTCGCCTGTTATTGAATAAGCCACCGTTATATATATACCAAGAGACAGCTACTTATATACTTTTTATTATATTTAACCACATTTTTATTATATTATGGCCAAAATACTGTCTGATCTAAAAGCTTTTACAAAATCTCGTTGTTCTTTGTCGCTGGCTCCTCAACTAATATTAGTATGCATGCACTTCGGTTTTTCAAGTTGTTTTTAGAAGTATTATTTAGTAATAAATCTCACAAGATTTCATTTAGTAATTTGTAATATTTATCGAGGTTTAATAAAATACAAACGGAGCTGTCATGGAATTCACCGACCGGAATCGGGCCCATCATAATACTATTTTTTTTTTACACTTCTGGGGGGTAGCAATGGATTCCGGACTAACGACCGGCTGTGGTAGGTTTAGGACAGCTGTTTTGCCACATGTGAGCGTTGACCTTACCACCCATTCACTCCCCCTTCGAAGCCATAGAATTTGAGATGCGCAATTCGCGGTTTTAGATATTTTTTCTAGGAAAGAGTTTATTATTTTTCTGGAAAGGCCAAGATCCTTAAAGAGGTGAAATAGAGATTTAGCTGGCAGGCCACGAGCGCCAACTTCCACCGCGTGAAGGTGAACAGTGAAGCCGTTCCGGGTTACGGCATTTGCGAGATCATGGTATTTATTTAATTTGTACTCGTGGTCTTTTCGGATATTTGATTCCCATAAGTAATATATTAAAACGAATACCGTTACAGAAAGTGAACTTGTGTATTTATAATAATTTTATAACAGTTTTTTAAATTAAATATTTATGGTTTATGTATTTATCGATATAGATATATGCATATTTCTGGAATGAACTAAACACAATTTTTTTATGTCAATTTATTGACATTTAGACGTTTAGACCAATACTTTCTTGATATTTGAACGTTTAATAATGAGTATCAATTTTAGAGAGATGTTTATTTCCAGATTAAACAGGAGCGGAAGTACACGCTGAATAAGGAAACGTTGGAGTGTGAGGTTTGCCGTCAGAAGTGTGAGAGTCTAATGCAGCTGGAAAGGCATATGGCTAATCATTTTCCCAGCTTCATATGCGAAAACTGCGGAAAAGGCTTTGGCTGCCAGCGACGGCTCAAACTACATCTTATCTCGCACGTCAATGACAAATTTCCATGCAAGGTGGGTACATAATGATACATTACAATATAATAAGGATACAGTAGAGCAGCTCGCTCCCAAGACAGTAGCGCCCCAATCGTGCAGCGCTGTTTGAGGTGTGTGAACACGTACCATGTTTTTGCTATATTTTAATTTTTTTATTTGTTGATTTGGGCTTTTTTAAGGTCTTTATGAGGCGACCATTGCTGATCTATTGTATTCACCACCTACTATAGTTCTGCGCTAAGCCTCGTGTCATTTAAGAACCGCAGCAGGCTTTTGGCGCCAGATTGTTTTACCTCCTCAGGTTGGAGGTAAAACAAAAGACCACCCAAGTGGGTGTATCTTTTACGCATCAGCGGGTCACACTCGCACATGAGGTGCTGGGGAGTTTCCTCTGCCCCTTGGCAGAACCTGCACATTTTTGTGTCTCTGAGCTTGAGGTTGAACATGTGTTTGTTCAGGCCACAATGCCCCGTGAGCGCCCTCCGCAGTATGCGTAGATTGTTCCTATTTAGCGATAGGGCCTCACGGGCAGTCTTACGGTCGTAAGACTTAATTAGCACTTTGGAATGATTCAACCCTGGCGTGTTGTTCCAGTGGTTGACGGATCGTTCTAAACATATTTGTTTGAGCATTAGGTTTGCAAGGCCTTATGGTACGCCACATATTGAGATGTCAACCACAACGGGCGAACCCGTCACCGCAGGACGTTTTAACGATTGTTCGTTCTATCGACCGTGCAGTGAGCGTAGAAGACTTTGGGCATAACAAATCCGACGTCTAGCTACGCCACAACCCGTTAGAGACCAACGCCTTACCGCGAGTAGCCAGGTATGTTACCTGGCGGGCGGCACTCGCGCCCTAACTACCAATTGTGACCAGATTTCTCCGGTCTCTCGATTGGTTCCGAGTTCGAGGTCGCTTGCGCGGTCCTCTCCCTTACGAAGCGGTGAAACGGAGTATACCGAATCTATCGCGGACCAAGGCGTCCTTTGCCCGACTCTGAACCGGGATCAGATGGCCAATGGTCATTTTAAGAGCAGTCGCCGTAAGGTAGACAACCACCCCCGCTCTATAGGAAACAATACAGTTCCCAGACTCCCCCGATTGTTAGTCGGAGAGCACAATCGATTGGCTTGCGCCGCTCGGTGCGCAGACCGTCCAGGAGCGCCAGAGGATTGATTCCCAGGGGAGACTGGTTGACCCAGTGTCCTACCCAGGCTCGCACCCCATGCGTGGAGGCCATCGGATGGGTGTTGACCGTGACCGACCCTGAAACAGAATGGGTCTTCGTGGCCAACTCAGCAAGGGCCCATTAGCTCCCACACATATGGTACGCCACAGTAAGGTTCAAGGCCGTATAACGTTCCCTTTGCTCTCGTCTTAGCAAGTTCGTCGCCTTTTTTATTTCCCTCGATTCCTGCATGGCCGGGAACCTATCTTAGAATGACCCTGTTCTTTTCGCCCAGGGAATTCAGTAGTGATATGCAGTTTTGCACTAGCTTTGAATTAATGGTATTCGAGGCTAGTGCCATGAGAGCTGCCTTGCTATCTGAGTGGATATAGATACGGTGGTTAGCGTAGTTCTTATGGAGGTTCATATCCGCACATTCAATGATAGCGTATACTTCCGCTTGGAATATGGTGGCGTATTTCCCCAAGTTTACACTTCTTTCGAAGTTTGGTCGCTCTTCATATATACCGCAACCTACGTCAAGTCCCAATTTGGACCCATCAGTATACCATTTAAGGCTACCGGCCTCCCAGTGCAGTTGTCTTTTTAGCCAGTCGTCTCTGGGCGGCAGTTCCATTGTGAAAAGTTTTCTAAAGTTTAGGAGTGGAAGCATGGTGTCTGATGCCATGTTGAGGGTTAGAGTTTCACTGACAGTCTAGTGCAGCGCAGTTTGAGGTGTGTGAAGAGGTACAATGTTTTTGCTATACCAATTGTATTATGGGTAGTGGGTACTCTAGGAAGATTTTTTCGCGTTTTTTATTCCACTCCCTTAGATTTACATCTGGGCTCATATACGAATGCCACCAAAGCCTCCTCGAGGTATGCGGAAAAGGCAATAAGGTGACACTGAAATGGATCAAGGGACACAGTAACTCAAGAGGAACAATGCTGCGGATGAACTAGCCCGTAAGGGCTCAGACACACCGGCATACGGACCCGAACCTATCGTGCCCCTACCCTACTCGCACATAAACAACTACATCAAACACACTGGAAAGAGATAGACACCTGCAGACAAACCAAAGAAATAGTAGTGGAATACAACCACAAACTTACCAAAACACTTCTAAGGACAAAAAGGCCCCAACTACGCAAACTAGTGGGACTGATAACAGGACACAACACACTAAACAAACACCTCTTCAACATGGGCGGAACGAATAGCCCTATGTGCAGAGCATGCATGGAGGCGGAAGAAACCACAAAACACATTCTGCTAGATTGTAAACAGGTAGAAGTATACAGGACAAAACACCTTGGGACTCCAGGCACCCTGCGCGAGGCAGCAGGAAACCTGAAAGCCCTGCTGGCTTTCGTCGAGGAGCTGGGGTGGGTGGAATAGCGCTACCCCCGTTACACGCAAAATAGGCACACTGGATGTCGACTTGCGGAGGAACGCCCAGTACAACTAACTAACTAACTATCCACTCCCTTAATATACGATATGCTAATATACAGTACCGTGCAAATTAATTTGAACAAAGGGTATTTTTCTACGAAAAGTGCTTTATTTGACATAAACATACAGAAACAGTACTGGTAGTTATACATTGTTAGTTTTAATAAATAAAATACAAACGGAGCTGCCATGGAATTCACCGACCGAAATCGGGCCCATCATATATAATTATTACACTTCTGTGAGGTGAACGGTGGATTCCGGACTAACGACCGGCTGTGGTAGGTTTAGGACAGCTGTCTTTCCACAGGTGAGCGTTCACCTTACCACCCATTCACTCCTCCTTCGAAGCCATAGAATTCGAGATGCAGAAATTGCGATTTTAGATATTTTTTCTAGGAAGGAGTTTATTATTTTCCTGGAAAGACCAAGATATTTAAAAAGGTGAAATAAAGATTTAGCTGGCAGGCCACGAGCGCCAACTTCCACCGCGTGAAGGTGAACAGTGAAGCCGTTCCGGGTGACGGCATTTGCGAGATCATGGTATTTATTTAATTTATACTCGTGGTCTTTTGTGATATTTGATTCCCATGGAACAGTTAATTCTACGATAAGGACCATCTTCCGAGATAGAGAGTAAAGAGTTATATCTGGACGCAGAGCTGTGCATCCGAGACTTTCAGGGAATTTATACTGCTTAGAGACCGAATCGACCTCCATAATCCAATCTGAAGCTTTCTCGATTATTGAGAAAGGTTTTGCAGTGAGATGTGTTTTGCCTTTAGAGCCAACCCGCACAAACTGTATTGGGGGTTTGGAGGATACTGTGGAACCCTTGTTGGCACGAGCCACTGAGAGGCTAATTACCTCGCGAATAACAAGGATCAGCAACGAATCCTGTCCTTGCTGATCCTATAGAAAGTGTCCTCCTTTTACGTTAATAACCCTTTTACTCTTGTAGGCATGGTTTCACTCTTGTGAAAACCAATATCTATCACAATAAAATATAGCTTATAGCCTATACAGTTTGAAATCGGATAAGTAGTTTCGGAGATAAGCCCCTACATACAAATGCCCCTAAATACCATGATCTTGCAAATGCCGTAACCCGGAACGGCTTCACTGTTCACCTTCACGCAGTGGAAGTTGGCGCTCGTGGCCTGCCAGCTAAATCTCTATTTCACCTCTTTAAAGATCTCGGCCTTTCCAGAAAAATAATCAACTCTTTCTTAGAAAGATTATCTAAAACTGCGATTTGCGCATCTCAAATTCTATGGCTTCGAAGGGGGAGTGAATGGGTGGTAAGGTGAACGCTCACATGTGGCAAGACAGCTGTCCTAAACCTACCACAGCCGGTTCGTAAGTCCGGAATCCACTGCTCACCCCCCAGAAGTGTAAAAAAAATAGTATTATGATGGGCCCGACTCCGGTCGGTGAATTCCATGGCAGCTCCGTTTGTATTTATTTATTATTACAAACATTACTTCTTCAGAATATTAGTATAGATTAAACACCTTCATTTGTGTGGGTTTCAACTTACCGCTGGTGCTATTTCTTTTAGGTTTGCGGTAAGATTTTGAAGAATGCAAACGCGATGAACGCCCATATGAAGGTCCACCGCGACACTCCGTTCATCTTCATGTGCCCAAAGTGCTCGGAGAGGTTCAAGTCTTACTACCAGCGACAGAAGCACCTGATAAGCGTACACGGAGAGAAGGACCTTCGCTACAAGTGCAAGCACTGCGATAGCGAGTTTACCTTGCGCAGCGAACTCAGGAGACACGTCAGACGGTGAGTTCATTTTCAAATTATTGCTTTTGTTTTATTTTCCCAGCTTAACCCCTCTCCCTGCGATGTAAAAATTCGCCCGTACCGTTTCGAACGTGAAACCGTCGAGCGTGAAATCGGCGTGAATCAACGGCCTTGAGAAAAACGACCATAAGTCATAAACCACTATACGGATCATAAAAAGAAGAACTGTAAAATGATCGCATTGAAATTTGAAATATAAAACATTATAACCTTATCTCTTAAAACAATTAAGATAATAATAATAATAATTAGATAGTTGGCGAACTGAAAAAACTCGCTCATTCAATCATGTCGATGTTTTTATCACAAAATACGGAACTATATGCAGAAATTGTATATGCAATTCCAAAAATCCGGCAATATCGAAGCACGTAATAAGTGGCCGTAGTGATTCAAATGATCTACAAGCCCGCGTAGACTTCCACAAAAAGTTCCTTACTGGAATCAGCCAGAATGGCACTGGTCTGGGGTATGGCAGTACAACCACGAGCGACGTGGACTTGAAAAAGTCTCTTTTGCGGGGAGATTACGACAGCAAGAGTATGGCTCATGCTATTGGCCTTCAATGCCAGAATGATTGGACAACAATTGGGGACTTTTGCATTCCGCCTCCAATGCACTCTATGACTGGATGCCAGAGATGCTGAAATTTTATTTGAATGCCTTTCAGCATACACTTCCAGACCCCAGTAACCTCGCTCGTTGGAGCTTTACCGAGGATAGTTCTTGTCCCCTCTGTAGCAATACCCCTTGCACAGCTAGACACATTCTATCTGGCTGCAAGGTGGCCTTAGATCAAGGACGGTACATTTACCGCCATGACAAAGTTCTCGCTGTTATTCGCGAGGTAATTAGTCTCTCAGTGACTCGTGCCAACAAGGGTTTGACAGTATCCTCCAAACCCCCAATACAGTTTGTGCGGGATGGCTTTAAAGGTAAAAAACATTTAACTACAAAACCTTTCTCAATAATTGAGAAAGCTACAGATTGGATTCTGGAGGTTGATTCGGTCTCTAAGCAGTATAAATTCCCTGAAAGTCTCGGATGCACAGCCCTCTGTCGAGATATAACTCTTTACTCTCTATCTCGGAAGGTGGCCCTTATTGTAGAATTAACTGTTCCATGGGAATCAAATATCCCAAAAGACCACGAGTACAAATTAAATAAATACCATGATCTTGCAAATGCCGTAACCCGGAACGGCTTCACTGTTCACCTTCACACGGTGGAAGTTGGCGCTCGTGGCCTGCCAGCTAAATCTCTATTTCACCTCTTTAAAGATCTTGGCCTTTCCAGAAAAATAATCAACTCTTTCTTAGAAAAAATATCTAAAACTGCAGTTTGCGCATCTCAAATTCTATGGCTTCGAAGGGGGAGTGAATGGGTGGTAAGGTGAACGCTCACATGTGGCAAGACAGCTGTCCTAAACCTACCACAGCCGGTTCGTAAGTCCGGAATCCACTGCTCACGCCCCAGAAGTGTAAAAAAATAGTATTATGATGGGCCCGACTCCGGTCGGTGAATTCCATGGCAGCTCCGTTTGTATTTATTATTATTTATATACGGTGTAACAAAAACTGCTTTTTTTTGTGACATTTCTTTCGCGATTCATGCTTTTCCGTGTGCAGATCCAGGTAATTACATGTTTCGGTGTCATTTGCACACGTTTTCTGGCGTCTCTACTATTTTTCCGACGTTTTCTGCTTCATTTTCGTAACGTCGTAATTAAGTCACAACTTGACTTAAAAGTCGACTGTAAAAGTCGTAAAAACCGTTTTCTGACGTTTAAGAAGGTGTCGAACGCTACGGTTACGGCAATGACGTCTTTATTCTCGTTGGTTTAGGCGGAAACGTCAAAAGGTGACATCACTTTTGTCTTTCGGGGTCGTACTTGCGCCCTGCAAAAATGGCATTCTTTTGGGATTTTGGAGTGTGGAAGCGCAGGCGTAAGAGCTGAGGATCGGCGTCGCTGCCGACGAGTATAGCGCGGCGCAGTTTTTAATTCATGTAGTTCTTTTCTGGTAAGCGATTATTGTCAATTTTTTGCGGTTAGCACATGTCGGCGTATCGACTTTAACCGGGTTTTTTTTCCTTGGCTTCAGACGGGCGACGAGCACCTCTATTTTTATACCATTTTCTATCAATAATACACCTGTAAAGCCTCAACTGCCGTAGCGTGGCGGCCTGCTTCTTGGAGCAGTTTTGAAATCGGAGATTCAAAATCCGGACCTACCTACTGTCAACTTTTGGAAGATATCCATATACTGCTGTGCTGTGAAGTGATTTATACATCGTGTGCCTTGCACCTTCTTCGTTTTGCTGTGCCCGTGGAGTAGCGGATTAAAGAACTCTGAAAAGAAGCAACGTGTTCTCATTTCTTTTTTTACAGCTGAAGGAAGAATTGCTACCTCCGGGCAAAACCAGTGACAAACTTGTGAGACTTACCCACCCTGTTAAATCTTGTGCTTAATTTTTTTTGGTATCGAGTGCTGGTTTTTTTTTTAGTTTCAGCTTTAACCTTTAAAAAGCTGTGGCGTCCAATTTTTTCTGAAAGTTAGTTTTTTTATGTTTATTGGCTTCGGCTTTAAATAATACTTCCTGCACTTGATTTCTGTTCGTGGTTATTCTACGACTAGGTATAACCAGGTCCAACCCCGCGGGTACATATTGGGAACCTGGCAGTTACATACTGGCGCTGCTGTCACATACTAACGTTGCTGTTACAAACTGTCGCCCAGCGTGGAGCCTTAGAACTGGTTTTAGCCTAAGTAGTAATTCTTTCTTTAGTTTTTGAGACACGTCTGCGTTTACTTAAATGTTTTCTTTAATGTTTAACCTGTAACATTTCTTGTAACTTGAATTTAATATTTTAAGCGGTTACCGCGAAAAAGTTCTATTGTATACAGACTTGCCGTTTCTTTTTCACATAGTTTTTTAAAGATATTGTATATAATATCTAGTATCATTGTACAGTAGCTCGAGGTACAGTATAGCGGTTTTCTTTGTAATTTTTTGTTTTTAATTTGTAATCCGATACGGTGGTCGGGAAATAGCCTCGTCAGCAAGATAGAGGCTTGCCGTGTTCGAAGATTGTTATAGACTGTTTATTAAATTGTTTTTTTTGTAAATTTCAGGTCCGAAGATTGAATACTCCGCTCCATTGGTTAAAGGTGTCAGGTGAATAGAGGTGCTCGTCAGCAATCGTTGAGGTCAGATCGTTCTAGTTATTTATTTTCTAAATTTATTTTTTATTTTAAAAAAAAATATTTCGTTTTTTTTTTTGTTTTTTTTTATTGAGCAGAACAATTTTTTTTATATTTGATTTTTTTACCATAAATAAAAATTTTTTTTTTGGTGAATTATTTTTTTGTGAATAATTTTTTAGTTTTTTTTTAAAAAAAATTTTTTTTTTAAACTTTTAAATTTTCTGCTTGTTTATATTTTTAATACGCAAGTAGTTGAGATGGCTTCCCCCGTGCTTGTGTATTATTCTGCCTCACACTTAGTTAAAAAAGAATTGGATTACGAATTCAAAATTCGGGAGGTTACCCCGACGCTTGTGGAGTCGATGCGCCGACAGTTTAGTTCGCTGCTTAAACAGTTTCCTGCAGATTCAATCACGTCGACGGATCTGGATCCCGAGCAAGAGTTTAACGAATGTTCCATTCGACTCTTGTGTCTCCAAGAATTTGTCGAGGATTTGGTAGAGAACAATACTCGACCTTTGTTTAAACGCGTTTGTACAAAAACAACGCATCTTTTTTATAGAGTATCACGTATAACGTCTGGGGTTGTACCGACAGCTTCGTTTGAACGTCTTCAGGCGGAGATTTCAGAGATCGTGAAGGTGCTGGAGGAGTGTTCAGATATTGTGAGAGCTCCTAGTCCAAATTTACTGCCGTCTACTTCTGTACAGGTAGAGGTGCCTGTGCCGGTACATCCTTTAGGGGTGACATCGGTTTCATCAAATAATCTTTTTGTTCCGTTAGCCGTTCCAAATGTTTCGAGTGTACCTAATGCGGGTAATTCGGTTTCCGAACCCGAGGTTTTTGTTAGGAATCCGGTCGCTGTCAGCAGGCCGTATGATTTTACTAATGAACAGGTGTTAAGGCCTTTGAGTTTAGGGTTTGTGTTTGATGGAAAGTCATGCGTCGTAGAATTCCTGGAACGCCTTGAGGAAAATCGTTTGGCACGAAATATTTCTGATGCACGGTTGCTGAAATCGGCGTGCGAGTTGTTTCAACATCACGCGCTCGCATGGTATAGGACGGTTGCTTCCAGGATTGACAATTGGCCACAGTTGGCCAAAGAACTTCGCCAAAATTTTGGCAGTCAAACCTTCGACCGCGATATGTTGAAACGGGCTCGCGCTCGAATTCAGAGACCGGATGAACCTCTTCATCTTTTTATTACTGAAGTATTGGGCTATTTTAATAAATTATCCAGGCCCTTGCCGGAGGCGGAGCAGCTGACAATCCTAGTACCCAATTTAAAACCTTACCTGCAACAATGTTTCGCGTACATCCCTGTTCATTCCATACAAGAACTGCTTCATGTGGGGAAACAGCAGGAACTCACGCATGTGGCTATAAATGAGTATAATGCTAACCTGCAGGCACTTTCAAAAGCCAAGCCTTCTGCGTCTAGAGCAGTTCACTCTGTCGATTGTACTGGTTCCGGTAATAATGGTACGGACGTTCCTCTTGAGGAACATCTTCATCAGTGCACAGTGTCCGCTGTTGATTCTTTATCCACTCGTACTCAAGAATCCCATAGAGGTTCGAGCAATCGGGGTGGTTTTCACCGAGGTGGTTACTCCCGAGGCAAACCGCATAATGCGGGTGGTCCTCGAGGAGCGTATAGTGGTTACCAGAGGGGTTCACATCACGGGCACTCCAAGTACTGTTACCGTTGCGGTAAATTTAATTTTACCGTGACAACTTGTCCGGATTGTTCCAAAGGAAATAATTCTCCCAATTCTACTTCGGCCGATTCAAAAAACTCGAGAACCGAGACAGAGTGAATGCGTTTGTTCACTCTGTCTCTGCCTTGTTCGAAAAGGAAAAAGACAACCGTCGTCCATTTTTAGATGTTGCGTTGGGTGATATTGCGGTTTGTGGCTTGCTTGACACTGGTTCGAGCGTCACAATTTTGGGTGCCGACTCACATCGACATTTAATTGAGATCGGGTATACCCTGCACAAGACTTCGTCTTGGACTTTAAGTACCGCAAATGCTAGTACGGTTAGGACGATCGGTTATATGTCTTTGCCTTTCAAATTTAATAATCGTTGTCAAGTGATCCGAGCGGTTGTGGCTCCGGATATTGGCACTTCTCTTATATTAGGCATGGACTTTGTCCGACAATTTGATTTGGCTCCGGAAATTGTGAAGTTCGTTAGGTTTGAGGATAGTGATGTTAGTTGGCATTCAGTCAGCGAAGTGAGGGTTTTGCATCCTTTCGCTTCTCTGACTGAGAATCAGCAGTCCTTAGCAAACAAAATGATCGATGGGTTTCAAAAAGTTTCGACAGACGTTAAGGGTCTTGGTCGAACTAATTTAATATCACAGGTTATCGACACGGGTAATCATCCACCGGTGAAACAGCGGTATTATCCCATGTCTCCCGCTCGTTTAGCATTGTTAAATGAGGAAGTTGATCGTATGCTAGAGTTAGGAGTTATTAAACCTAGCAAAGGGGGTTGGAATAACCCAACAATTTTTGTTCCGAAGTCCGATGGGACTTTAAGATTTTGTCTGGATAGTAGGAAGCTCAACTCGATAACGAAGCCGGATGCGTACCCTCTTCCGAGAATCACTACCATCCTGGACAGTTTACGAGACGCTAACTACTTGTCTTCCATCGATTTGTCGGCCGCCTTTTGGCAAATCCCCTTAGATCCGGTCTCTCAGGAAAAGTGCAGTTTTACGGTTCCTGGACGTGGTTTCTTTGCTATGCAAGTCTGTCCGTTCGGCATGCGCAATTCGCCTGCCTGCATGCAACGGCTCGCTGATCAGTTGTTCGACCCGTCGTTCGATAACAAAGTATTTTGTTACCTAGATGATATCGTTATTGTCTCTTCAACTTTCGAAGAGCATATTTCATTGTTAAACCGAGTGTTAGATCGTCTCGTTTATGCGAACCTAACGATTAATTTCAAAAAGTGTCAATTTTTTCGTCGAGAACTTAAGTACCTAGGGTATGTAGTAGACTCTCATGGTCTACATACCGATCCCGAAAAGGTACAATGTATATTAGACTTTCCGACTCCTAGTTCGCCTAAGTTGGTTAAAACTTTCCTTGGGATGGCCGGTTGGTATCGTCGGTTTATCCGAAATTTCTCCTGTATTGCTGCTCCTCTGTCACGTTTGACCAGTACCCGCAAAGGTGCCCCCGCATTTTCGTGGTCACCAGAAGCGGAAGAGGCCTTTCAAAAATTGAAGTCAGCTCTAATTTCTAGTCCGATACTAGCTTGTCCGGACTATACAAAGCCATTTGCGTTACACTGCGACGCATCGTTGTACGGTTTAGGCGGCGTACTTACCCAGACAGTGGATGGCGTAGAACATCCCATCGCTTTCACGAGTAGGACTCTCTTACCCGCTGAAACGCGATACTCTGCTACCGAACGGGAGGCCCTAAGCGTGATTCATGCAATCGAGCATTTTCGCGGCTACTTAGAGGGCGGCCCCAAAGTCAAAATCTTCACGGATCATGCCAGTCTTCTGTGGTTTTTGAGTCTGAAAAACCCAACTGGCCGTTTGGCCAGATGGGGTATTCGGCTGTCCGCCTTTGACTTTGAGATCGTCCATAAGAAAGGCGTCGAAAATGTGGTTCCTGATGCGTTATCGCGTTTGCTGCCCGTTTCATCTGTTTCTGTGGTCGCCGATCCTTGGTACAACGATTTGTTCCAAGCGGTATCTAATAACCCTGCCGCTTACCCTAATTACCAGATTAAGGATGCAGAGTTGTATCGCTACACGAAGGGAAAGTACCAGCTCACCAGCGCTTATGACTGGAAGTTAGTGGTACCCTTACCTCTCCGAGAGAAGCTTATACACGATAACCATGCGTCCGATCTGTCTATGCATTTTGGGGTTTTTAAAACTCATCGTCGCCTAGCAATGCGCTATTTTTGGCCGAATTTGCACGGAGATGTGGTCAAATTCATTTCCCAATGTGAAACTTGCCAACAGTATAAACACCCAAATATTTCTCCTTTGGGTCAGTTAGGCAATCCAAAGTCTTGTTCTTTCCCTTTCCAGATGGTCTCCGTCGATTTGTTGGGTCCCTATCCGATGACGAGAGATCGGAATATTCACATACTAGTAGTTACTTGTTGTTTCAGTAAATACTGTTTGCTTTTCCCTTTAAAGAGGGCTACTAGCAAAATCGTGAGTCGTATCATGGAGCATGAGGTTTTCCTGCGTTTTGGTGTCCCTCAGTATGTTATTTCCGACAACGGAAAACAATTTATTGGAAAAGAGTTTACCGAACTAATGTCCAAGTATCGGATACCTAAGGTTTACCTAAATCCAAAGTATTGCCCTCAGGTCAATCCAACTGAGAGGCAGAATCGAGGAGTTGTCACGGCGTTGGCGTTGTCTGTAAAAAACGACCATCGCTCTTGGGACCTCCACCTTTCTGCCATTCAGATGGCGATCAATTCGGCCGTTTCGGAGGCTACGGGTTTCAGTCCTTTCTTCTTGGTTCATGGTCGAGAACCTATCTTAGACGGTTCGTTTTATACTCAATCTCCTGAGTCCCAAGCTGAGGTCCTTTTTGGCAGTCGTTTGTCCTACGCTCAAGATCTGAGCGAACTTTCCGGCGTTTTTCATACCGTGAGGAAGAAGCTTGATAATGCGCATGCTCACAATAAAACGTATTATGACCGTAAACACCGTCCTGCGGAGTTTGAGGTGGGCGATACGGTTTACAAGAAAACGTACTTCTTGAGCAATGCGGGGAATTATTTTATTTCAAAGTTTGCCCCACGTTATGAAAAATGTCGGATAGTCAAGAAACTGTCGGCTCTGGTATACGAGTTGGTTAATGCTCAGGGAAAGAATATTGGCTCTTGGCATATTAAGGATTTCAAATTAAATCCTAAAGGGTCTAAGTAATTTGTGTAATTTTTATGTCTCTCGTTAACATTCTTCGGAAAGTTGTCTTTATGAGTTCGACTAGATCGACTTTAAAAATTGTGTTCCTTACAAAGGTGTAGTACCGAGTGGTTACTATCACTGAAATCATTTCGTTTGAGATCAGTCTTGCTAGTAAACCTGTCTAGCAATACTGTAGATTGAATTTATGTCATGAGAGGGAAGTATGCAAGGTGATGGTATGAAAGGTAGTATTGGACATTTTTCAAATACCGGAGGAGGTATTAGTTCTGTCGTGGTCTAACAATATAGTCATCGGTTTCTTTTGTCCACAGCCAGTATTTGGTTTGATTATTGGACGTTGTGGTGTTCCTTCAGTAGGAGGGGTGGTTTATTACGGTTGTTTAGGACACCAGGTTTTGTGGTTTTTCTTTTACATGGGCATTGTGCTTCCATGGTAAGTCGTAGTTTAGTTGTTGAAGTAGTTTTGTGTTCTCTACGGGAAAGTGGAGAGTTTTCAAATGGCAGTTGACCTCTGCAGAACTTACCTACCAGGGTTTCCACTTTAGTTAACGGGAAGATTTTGTTTATTTATTTGTATGTTTTTGTAGACTTGTTTACCCTTATTGAAGGTAGCTTGGTCATTTGGTTTAGAAGAGTATATTTTTTTTCCTGTCTTATACACTGTTATAGACGTTGTGGCGTTTTTGTTAGCCCATGTGAGTGGAGCTAGAATCGGGACGATTCATTTGAAATCGTTCGTTGGCTCTTCCGATTTCTTTTTGGAAGGGGGGCTGTAACAAAAACTGCTTTTTTTGTGACATTTCTTTCGCGATTCATGCTTTTCCGTGTGCAGATCCAGGTAATTACATGTTTCGGTGTCATTTGCACACGTTTTCTGGCGTCTCTACTATTTTTCCGACGTTTTCTGCTTCATTTTCGTAACGTCGTAATTAAGTCACAACTTGACTTAAAAGTCGACTGTAAAAGTCGTAAAAACCGTTTTCTGACGTTTAAGAAGGTGTCGAACGCTACGGTTACGGCAATGACGTCTTTATTCTCGTTGGTTTAGGCGGAAACGTCAAAAGGTGACATCACTTTTGTCTTTCGGGGTCGTACTTGCGCCCTGCAAAAATGGCATTCTTTTGGGATTTTGGAGTGTGGAAGCGCAGGCGTAAGAGCTGAGGATCGGCGTCGCTGCCGACGAGTATAGCGCGGCGCAGTTTTTAATTCATGTAGTTCTTTTCTGGTAAGCGATTATTGTCAATTTTTTGCGGTTAGCACATGTCGGCGTATCGACTTTAACCGGGTTTTTTTTCCTTGGCTTCAGACGGGCGACGAGCACCTCTATTTTTATACCATTTTCTATCAATAATACACCTGTAAAGCCTCAACTGCCGTAGCGTGGCGGCCTGCTTCTTGGAGCAGTTTTGAAATCGGAGATTCAAAATCCGGACCTACCTACTGTCAACTTTTGGAAGATATCCATATACTGCTGTGCTGTGAAGTGATTTATACATCGTGTGCCTTGCACCTTCTTCGTTTTGCTGTGCCCGTGGAGTAGCGGATTAAAGAACTCTGAAAAGAAGCAACGTGTTCTCATTTCTTTTTTTACAGCTGAAGGAAGAATTGCTACCTCCGGGCAAAACCAGTGACAAACTTGTGAGACTTACCCACCCTGTTAAATCTTGTGCTTAATTTTTTTTGGTATCGAGTGCTGGTTTTTTTTTTAGTTTCAGCTTTAACCTTTAAAAAGCTGTGGCGTCCAATTTTTTCTGAAAGTTAGTTTTTTTATGTTTATTGGCTTCGGCTTTAAATAATACTTCCTGCACTTGATTTCTGTTCGTGGTTATTCTACGACTAGGTATAACCAGGTCCAACCCCGCGGGTACATATTGGGAACCTGGCAGTTACATACTGGCGCTGCTGTCACATACTAACGTTGCTGTTACAACGGTTATGTTCTTCCTTAAATGCTTTACCAAAACTATTATTTTGTTTTACTTATTTGCATCCAGCACCTCATGTGCGAGTGTGGCCCGCTGATGCGTAAAAGATACACCCACTTGGGTGGTCATTACCTCCAACCTCAGGAGGTAAAACAATCTGGCACCAAAAGCCTGCTGCAGTTCTTAAATGACACAAGGCTTAGCGCAGAACTATAGTAGGTGGCGAACACAATAGATCAGCAATGGTCGCAGTGTTACAAGGCTCATAAAGACCTTAGAAAAGCCCCACTCAACAAATGAAAAAAAAATACTTATTTGCATACAAAAATATTTAGTTATTCAGTCATAATAACCAAGAAAAATTTGATGTATTCTCATAAAAAAATTTTTTGTTAATTTTATATTTGTGACTACTTAGGGTCTTTTTTAATATGAAATTCTTTCATAATAACTTTACCACTACATCACACTTCTTAGAAAATCACACCAGAACTTTCAGATTTGTCTGATATTACAGATTATGACCATTTCGAGACTGAAGTTTGTGTGTCTCTGTGTTGTGTATGTGTTTATATGTATTCCTCAGCGATAGCGCCCAAACGCTTCATTCGATTGAGCTTGAAATTTGGCATGCAGGCATCATTCAGCCATGGCAAGAGTTGAAAAGATTGCGGTTGAAATGGGTCCAGCAGAGGGCGCGCTGGTCATACTTCGATCCCGAAATATTGAATAAAATATTTTAAGTTTTAATTCAATACACAGATGCGTTGTAGGGCCGAAACCACGTTGTGAAATTTCGGCTGAAATATCTCTTATACAAGCAACACAAAAAAAAACGCCATATTTAAGAAAATACTACACCATAGTGATCGTCGATTAATCACATGAGGCTTGAAAGGGGGATGAGGGGGTTTGGAAAAATCACGAAATATCACGTTTGGAGATGGGGGGGGGGGGTGGTGTAGTGGGATATTGAGTATATTTATTTTTTTGTTGAGCGTGCGATTTCTAAAACGAAAACTGCAACCGTGACTCGCCATTGGCAGTACAATTATATGGATTTCACATGATTACACCCTTCCTCTATTATTTTTATGCCAGTCAGAAACAACCTGCAACATTAATGTCTGTGTGGCCATTTTAATAACACGGAAATACTACAAATATACTACATTGGCTATTATAATATGGGGGTTTACATGGTTGTTTGAATACAATATAAATTATAGGTTTTTGTAAGATATTCTTTCGATTGTAGAGCATGACCCCACCCCAGAATAGCGTATGTCATTATAGATTGATAATTAGCGCAGTATATTTGTATCTGTTAATTATATAATACGGGATATCTTCTCGAGACATCTACAATAAGGGCTTGACCTCAAAAATGTTGATTATTGATTAAGACTGCGCCGACCATAATTCACTTGCCCTAAATAGGTATTTAACGCAGCACACCGGTTGGCGCCAATCGTCGCGACGATATGGCGCGCCGAATATCGTCGCCTAAACAAAAGTACAGTGTAAGTCAAAATTAGATATTTTACAGAAGAAGCAGAAAACTGAGTCATTGTTAACTATTTCGTCTTATATTATATTTATATTTAACTATATCACAGTAATTTATATAAACGATATCATAATTATTTGAATACAGGTCTCTGATTGTGCGGTTATGAGGCGGGGCCGTCCACATATTACGTAATCACGTTTTTGGGATTTTCTACCCCCCCCCCCTCCCACATGTTTACAGACGTAATCTGCGGCCTTACCCCCCCCCCCCAAGATTACGTAATCAACCGAATTTGTGTAAAATGTGAAAATTCGTGAACGTGAAAAAAGTAGATAAGATATTTCACTCCAACCATCGTTTCAAGCTTTGGATATTAGAAGACTTTTTGTACAGGAGATTATTCAACATGGAAACCAAGTTAAAACTTATCTGAAAGTTTTTTTCATATAGGCCTTTGTTACTAAGAAAAAAAACTTGAAGAACTGAATTTTAAAAATAAAACCCGCTTTTTGTCGGTAACCTTGACCTCAACAAAAAAAGTCATGTATAACTTTAAACTCAATTTCTGTTTTCTGTTTTCAGCTCGAGCACAAACCATACAATATTTATTCTTTACTGCCATATATAGTACTTTCTTTGTCCTGTATCCTATTATTACTGCAGCACCCGATAATGCGTTGTAGTTCTTTCTATACGATCTTTTCGACCAGCAGCCATCAGCCACCACAGTAATCATTGGTACTCCGTTCGCATCCACTTCGCCGTTGAGTACAGCTAAATTATATTCGTCTTTGGCTGCTTCCTCCATGCATTTCTCTTTAGCTAGTTCCCATAGTTCACAGATCTTGGTATGGCACTTTGAGTATAATTTATCAGACATACAGGGTATGTTCAGGGAGGCTGAAACTTGTTCCAATCCTGAAAATCCAGCGCCAATAGACATGAAACTACTAACAGCGTTATGGTTGAGGTTAAGTTCAACTGGGCTATCTGGTTTTTTACAATTTAAAAGTTCTAATTTTGCATTGCATAATCGACACGTAAAAAAGAATTTCGATAGAAACCCTTTCTTAATCTCCTTGGTAAGTTTAAAAAAATTTAAGTTACATTGAAATGCAGAGTTGTGATGGGCCATTTCTTGGAGTTGTTTGAATATGTAATTAAAATCTACTATTCTATTCCCTTCAGGTAAAAAATCCACATCATCATTATTTTCCTCTTCTGTTATTAATTCGAAATCGGAATCCGAGTCCGTTTCAAATGATTTCTGAAATAAAATTAATTGAATTAATAAATTATTGCTGAATTGCTTCTGAAAATAGAAGTGACCGGAAATATTGAAGAAGGTATGTATAGAAAAGTTGCACTGCAAGTCAAATTTACACTGATAATAAAACTTTATCAAATTTAAATTACGTAGGCAATGGGCCGATTGCGTTTCTTTGTGAACTGAAACTGGAATTAGTTCAAGCGAACGAGATACGAAGCAATACGAACGAGTTAGAACGGAATATAAAACGAACGATCGTCGATAAAACTACCTGTCGGACTAATACTCGTCCGAATAAATTTGAATACATTTTGTGCTGTGTTACATTCAGATGCTTTATCTTTGGTGGGTAGTTTTAATGCGAAAAAGTGAAAAGTGAAAACCGTTCATTTCACATTCCGCTCTAGCGTATTACCCTGTCTCGTTCACACGGACTAATTTCCAATTTTAGTTCACGAAGAAACGCAATCAAGCCCAATATCAGAGTATTTTTTTTAAAATATATAGGTATATATCTCAATCGAAAACACGATTTGTATTGGTAAAATTAGATAGTTAATAAAAGTAACTGAATTAAGTACCGAAAATCTTTGTTGCAAATATACAGGTAAAGTTTATACTGGAACACTTAAAAAAAATATATACAACTAACTTACCGCAAAATCATTGCACGGCGTATATTTTGTCGTCGAGTGTTCATCAAGTTTTCTTATACTCGAGCCTATTATCACATTGTTCGAAGATTCCTAGGAACGAAATGTACAGTGATAAAAGTAATTATTGCTTTGTAACGTATTATCACTTAGATCCTAAGATTTTTATACCTGGGCGAGCGAGTCTTGCTCAGCGATGGCACTTGCACGTACAATAGAAGCGAGAAGTCGTTTGTTTTGAAACTTTGAGCCACATTTCAATTTATGATATTTAATCTTACGCTTTCCCATTTTTACTAAAACATAATAATATGCTCATTTAGATAAAAACTTGTATATATATAATGCTATATAATGCTCATTTAGATAAAAACAAGTTATAATTAGGTCAGGTTCTTACACGATCTGACCTAATTACAACTTTCGACAATAGAAAAAAGGAACACTAATACCAGATAAAATCTAAATAAAAAATACTTTCAATAAATGCTTACATCGTTTTACCGCGTGAGTGATATTATACGCGCACGAAATAGATCGCGGCCGGTTGTCGAGGTCAGATCGCTACTCAAAGAAACGTCACCCCCTCCTCAGCTCTAGTGGACGACTGAATAATTCACCCTTGCGCTCGCGTATATATATCGAACGTTATTTGGCCATAGTAAATTTGTATGGCAGATTCGAGGTATCTTCTAAAAAAATCATATTTAAATAAGCAGGGAACATTTTTAAATATCGGTGATGCTTTCTTGTAGCTTGAACGTTTGTGATTTATTACGATTTGAAATTTGAAATAAAATCTAATTTCTTTATTCATTGTGAACAATACGCCGGAGTGCTTTTCTTAAGTTTTTCCCCAACTTTATGTTGAAAGAAATATTAACCAGCAAATGGTTTTTGATTATAGAAGGTGTATTATTGTAAACACATTCGTTGAGATCTTAAATA
Source organism: Micropterix aruncella (assembly GCA_944548615.1). Classification (NCBI taxonomy): domain Eukaryota; kingdom Metazoa; phylum Arthropoda; class Insecta; order Lepidoptera; family Micropterigidae; genus Micropterix; species Micropterix aruncella. The sequence goes on from OX155974.1 coordinate 1,754,010, forward strand.
TATTTTTTAAATATTTATTACCGAAAAATTATGGATTGCAGCGACAAAACCGTGACTGACGTTTTCGCTTATTTTGCTCGGTGCAGTCTTAAGGTTTAATAGTGTAATGTTTTTGCCTTTAGAGCCATCCCGCACAAACTGTATTGGGGGTTCGGAGGGTACTGTCAGACCTTTGTTGGCACAAACCGCTGAGAGGCCAATTACCTCGTAAATACCATAAAGGACTTTGTCATGGTGGTAGGTGTCGGTACACTTACCGCCATGATCTAAGCTCGCCTTGCAGCCAGCTAGAATATGTTTAGCTGTGCAAGCGGTATTGCTACAAAGGGGACATAAACTATCCTCTGAATAGCTCTAAAGGGCTCTTTAGACTATCAGGCATTCTTGTCAAGCATCGCATCGCTGGGAGGGGATTGTAAACCGCAGGAAATATGCAAATATTTTTTTTAATATTTACGAAAAATGCCTAATTTTGTAGTTTTATACTAGGGAGTAACGTCATTCATCAATCAATTACGTCTAATCAACATGACTCTGGTATAAACTACAAAATTAGGCATTTTTGGTAAATATTACAAAAAAATATTGGCATATTTCCTGTGGTTTACTATCCCCTCCCTGCTCGCGACGCGAAGCCTGTCAAGCATGCTTGATCGTCTAGAGAGCCCCTAACGAGTGAGGTTACTGGGGTCTGGAAGCTTATGCTGAAAGGCATTTAAATAAAATTTCAGTATCTCTGGCGTCCAGTCATACAACATTACTTTCCAGTGCATTGGAGGAGGAATGCAAAAGTCTCCAATTGTTGCCCAATCATTCTGGCATTGAAGTTACATTGAGTGTACAAGTGAAAACAAATACATTCAGATGGTAGAGCGTATTTAAAGAAATTTTTTAAGATATATTTATTACAGAAAATACAATATTTATCCATACTTATTTTCGTCCGATTTTGTGCTAGGTAGGATACAACAGTCTTGAAACGCGTCGATATATTTCCCTTATTATATTTGCATATAAATTAATTCAAGGAACTATTTATTTGCCAGAGATACTATGTAAGTTTGAATTGTACGTACCGGTAAATTACACAGCGAGGAGATCCCATCTATTGTTTAACCCCTCCTGTCGCGAAGTAAAAACTCACCTATCACTTTTGCGTGCGACATATTCGGGCAAAAAATCGACGCGAGTCAACGGCCTTGAGAAAAACGATCATAACTTATAAACCACTAAACGGATTTAAAAAAGAAAAAGAGAAAAATGATCGCATTGAAATTTGACATATAAAACATTATAACCTTATCTCGTAAAACAATTAAGATAATAATGAATAAATATTACAAAATTGGCAAACTGAAAAAACTCGCCTATAAAATCATTTCGATTTTTTTGTCACAAAATACGTAAAATATGCAAAAATTGTAAATACAGTTATGTTCTTTATTAAATGCTTTACGAAAACGATATTTTTTTTTACTTATTTGCATACAAAAATATTTATTTATTCAGCCAAGAAAATTTTTATGTATTCTCGTAACAAAAAAAATTTTTTAATTTTTAATTTGTGACTACTTATGGTATTTTTTTATATGAAATTCTTTCAAAATAACTTTATTACTACATCACACTTCTTAGAAATCACACCAGAACTTTGAGCTTTGTCTGATATTATAGAAAAATCTAAAGTTTTGAGAGTTTCCGCGTCCGAACTTAATAATAAACTTTGAATGCTCATAATATAAAATTCGTTAGATTTTTTCAATTATATTGTCTTATCATAGACTTATTATATGTCTAATAACTAATTACTATACTCCAAAGAGTCACATTTCATCGAAAAACTATGGAAAATCGCACTTTATTCTCTCATAGTAATTATCCAAACAAGTTTCTTTGCGCGATTCATTTTACAAAACAAGATATAATTTTCAAAATACGCCTAATTATGTGATAACTTAGGATGTAAATGAAGCAATACTTATTTTGTTAGTAAATTAAAGCGACATTACGTCATATTTCGCAATATATCGGGATATTTCATAAACATTACAAAATAATAACAAACATTTTTTCGCGAGCCGTTTGTTGTCGCCGAAGTGTTTTCTTTAAAAATTCGTGAAAAACAGCAAATGTACTATCTCAATTGACTAATCCTCATGCCTAAACTACTTAAAAATGCAAATTACTCACTGTTCTCCAGTAAATGGCAGAAAACACTGCACAAAACACTGTTTTTATCAACCATTTCGCGGAACTATACGCGGCCGCGGCGGTGGCCGATGGGCACTGCCGTTTTGACGTCTATGCTCACTTTTTAAATCGCCGTTCGATATTGCCACACAGAAATCTTGAATTAAAGATATTTTGGCCATATCGTTGCGCCGTCAGAAAGCATATAGTACGACGTTTCGAATCGTAAATTGCATTTTTCGCAGCGGCGAGCGCTTTGTCCGGTAGCGGACATTACGGGCTTTAGGCGGCCGACATAAATGTCCCCAATGGGATGTTACGTGCTGAGCGGGTTAATGTGCCGTACCATTGTACAAATATTTTTGTAGACAGGCCAGTGGGAAGGGTTATAGCTCTTCTTAATTCCTTACCTACAGAAATAGACATCTTTTGCATATCTCTTTGGCAGCTAAAAAGTCAACTCCCTGCTTTCTCATGTTTATCATAATCTGTCTTTTATTTAGTTTTATATTTTTGGTTTTTTCTTGTTCAATGTAAGCATTGATTTAGTTATGTAAGTCATTTATTTTTAGACTTACACTCTAACTTTAATATTCAAGGGCGAATTGGATTCATCTGTAATGCTCTTGAATAATATTTGAAACAAATAAATAAATAAATGAGTCATACTGTTGCTGTCGTCTCGTAAGAGGGACTTCTTCAGGTTTACATCGCTCATCGTTGTACTTTTCCATTCCCCAGACTAGTACCATTCTGGTTGATACCAGTGAGATTTTTTTTTGTAGAAGTCTATACAGGCTTATAGATCATTTGATTCAATACGGCCACTTATTATGTGCTTTGATAGTGCAAGGTGGCCTTGGATCAAGGACGTTACACTTATCGCCACGACAAAGTTCTTGCTGTTATTCGCGAGGTACTTAGTCTCTCAATGGCTCGTGCCAACAAGGGTTCCACAGTATCCTCCAAACCCCCAATACAGTTTGTGCGGGTTGGCTCTAAAGGCAAAAAACATCTCACTGCAAAACCTTTCTCGATAATCGAGAAAGCTTCAGATTGGATTATGGAGGTCGATTCGGTCTCTAACCAGTATAAATTCCCTGAAAGCCTCGGATGCACAGCCCTGCGTCCAGATATAACTCTTTACTCTCTATCTCGGAAGATGGTCCTTATCAAAGAATTAACTGTTCCATGGGAATCAAATATCCCAAAAGACCACGAGTACAAATTAAATAAATACCATGACCTCGCAAATGCCGTCACCCGGAACGGCTTCGCTGTTCACCTTCACGCGGTGGAAGTAGGCGCTCGTGGCCTGCCAGCTAAATCTTTGTTTCTTAAAGATCTTGGTCTCTCCAGGAAAATAAACAACTCCTTTCTAGAAAAAATATCTAAAACCGCAATTTCTGCATCTCAAATTCTATGGCTTCGAAGGGGGGGTGAATGGGTGGTAAGGTGAACGCTTACATGTGGCAAGACAGCTGTCCTAAACCTACCACAGCCGGTCGTTAGTCCAGAATCCACCGTTCACCTCCCAGAAGTGTAATAATTATATATGATGGGCCCGATTTTTGGTCGGTGAATTCCATGGCAGCTCCGTTTGTATTTTATTGCTGGATCCTTGAAAGTGGAATTTTTGGTTTTTCTGGTTATTCTAATACTTTGATTGTTAATCCGCAGGTCGCATCTCCAGGAGAAGAACCACATCTGTAACGAGTGCAACGCGGGATTTTTCTCGAGCCACGGTTTGAAAGCGCACATGACGAAGCACACGGGGGAACGCGCCCACCGCTGTCCCGTCTGTCAGAAGTCCTACCCGCGGATGTACACCCTACGCGAGCACATGCGCATCCACAACAACGACAAACGCTTTGTCTGCGGCGTATGCGGCCGGGCCTTCACTCAGAAATGCACCCTCAAAGGACATATGAAGGTGCGTAGGGATTTAAAAAAAAAATAAATAAATAAAAACACTCGATTTGATGAGACAAATCGGCGAGCTTATTGCGTTAAAGCAATATCTTACAAAATAGAGTTGTCAACTACAACGGGCAAACTGTCACCTCAGGAAGTTTTAACGATTGTTCGTTAAGTCCCGTGAAGTGAGCGTAGAAGACTTGGACAAAACAGTCCACCGTCAAGCTCTGCCACAAGAGATCTACGCCTTATCCGCAAGATAACTCACGCCCAGATTACTCAGGTCTCTCGATTGGTTACGAGTTCGAGATCGCTTGCGCGGTCCTCTCCCTTACGAAGCGGTGAAACGGTGTATACCGAATCTATCGCAGACCACGGCATTCTTTGCCCGGCTGTTCACCCAGGATCGGGTAGCCGATGGTCGTTTCGAGAGCAGTCGCCGTAAGGTCCGCAACCACCCCCGCTCTATCGGAAACAGTACTGCTTCCAGACTCCCCCGACTGTTAGTCAGAATGCACAATCGATTGGCTTACGCCACACGGTGCGCAGACCGTCTAGGAGTGCCAGAAGGTTGATTCCTAAGGGAAGCTAGCCCTAAGGCCAGAGTCCTGCTCGGGCTTGCACTTCATGCTTGGAGGCTGCCTGATAGGTGTTGACCCATGAGTATGACCGACATTTTTCTTCCATGTCCGAAATTTCTTGGGGAAAGCGTTCGCCAAGTTCGTTGCTAAAAGCACCAAAGTTTTTGGGAAAAAAGTCAAAGTGAGAATGTGAGAAGTGTAACTTTAAAGTCATTTTACACCCCAGTCTATCGTGGCACTGCAGAAGACTTTCCACAAGATCTTTACAGTTTTCTGCTTATTATCTCCAAGGAAGTTTTCCTTCACTTAAACAAGCTATAGCTAATCTGGGATGTAAATGATTGTTTTTATGATCGACTACAAGACAACGACGAGACAAAGGTTATGGCGAAAGCCGATCTCGCACCGAATCCCATTTCATCGAATGGAAAACCGCTGGAGCAGGTGTAGGAGTACACATACCTAGGACAGGTGATAAAGCTCGGCCAGGACTCGATGATGGCAGAGATAAAGCGAATAAAACAATTGGGATGGGCAGCCTTCGGGAAGCTGAGCTTCGTGCTGAAGTTCAGAATTCCCCAATCGCTCAAGACAAAGGTGTATAATCAGTGCGTGTTACCGGCTAAGACGTATGCTTGTGAGACATGGACACTGACTGCTGGGATGATCCACGAGCTTAAGGTGGTGCAGCGTAACATGGAGCGAGTCATGTTTGGCATATCGATGCGCGATCGAGTCCGAAATGAGCTCATCAGACAGCGCACGAAGGTGGTCGACGTGGGTCAAGAGACGAACGGTGGAGCAAGCGCGTTTTGGAGTGGAGACCCCGGTTAGGCAGAATGGTCCGATGGTCTGATGACATTAACCCGCTCTATCCGTAACATCCATTTCGGGACATTTATGTCGGCCGCCTAAACTCCGTAACGTCCGCTACCGGACAAAGCGCTCGCCGCTGCGAAAAATGTAATTTACCATTCGAAACGTCGTACTATATGCTTTCTGACGGCGCAACGATATGGCCAAAATATCTTTAATTCAAGATTTCTGTGTGGCAATATCGAACGGCGATTTAAAAAGTGAGCATAGACGTCAAAACGCCTAGTCTCCCGTCGGCAAATGCACGGCCGCGTACGGCTCCGCGGAATTGGTGATAAAAAGTGTGTGTGTGCAGTTTTTAAGTGTTATTTACCGGAGAACAGTGAGTAATTTGCATTTTAAGTAGTTTAGGCATGAGGATTAGTCAATTGAGATAGTCCATTTGCTGTTTTTCACGAATTTTTAAAGAAAACACTTCGGCGACAACAAACGGCTCGCGAAAAAATGGTTGTTATTATTTTGTAATGTTTATGAAATATCCCGATATATTGCGAAATATGACGTAATGTCGCTTTAATTTACTAACAAAATAAGTATTGCTTCATTTACATCCTAAGTTATCACATAATTAGGCGTATTTTTAACATTATATCTTGTTTTGTAATATGAATCGCGCAAAGAAACTTGTTTTGATAATTACTATGAGAGAATAAAGTGTGATTTTCCATAGTTTTTCGATGAAATGTGACTCTTTGGAGTATAGTAATTAGTTATTAGACATATAATAAGTCTATGATAAGACAATATAATTGAAAAAATCTAACGAATTTTATATTATGAGCATTCAAAGTTTATTATTAAGTTCGGACGCGGAAACTCTCAAAACTTTAGATTTTTCTATAATATCAGACAAAGCTCAAAGTTCTGGTGTGATTTCTAAGAAGTGTGATGTAGTAATAAAGTTATTTTGAAAGAATTTCATATAAAAAAATACCATAAGTAGTCACAAATTAAAAATTATTTTTTTTTTTTTTACGAGAATACATAAAAATTTTCTTGGCTGAATAAATAAATATTTTTGTATGCAAATAAGTAAAAAAAAAATATCGTTTTGGTAAAGCATTTAATAAAGAACATAACTGTATTTACAATTTTTGCATATTTTACGTATTTTGTGACAAAAAAATCAAAATGATTTTATAGGCGAGTTTTTTCAGTTTGCCAATTTTGTAAAATTTATTCATTATTATCTTAATTGTTTTACGAGATAAGGTTATAAAGTTTTATATGTCAAATTTCAATGCGATCATTTTTCTCTTTATCTTTTTTAAATCCGTTTAGTGGTTTATAAGTTATGATCGTTTTTCTCAAGGCCGTTGACTCGCGTCGATTTTTTGCCGAATATGTCGCGCGCAAAAGTGATAGGTGAGTTTTTACTTCGCGACAGGAGGGGTTAAGGAGACAGCTGGACCAGTCTGGATGAGGGAAACGGACAACCGTTCCGGATGGAGAGTGATTGGAGAGGCGTGTGCTCAACGGTGGCCGAATGCGCGCTGATGAAGAAGAAGAAGAATATGATCAACTAGAACTGTCAGCTACAATGGGCGAACCCGTCACCTCAGGAAGTTTTAACGATATTAGATCGAGCGTAGAAGACTCGGGATGAAAACAGTCCACTGTCTAGTTACGCCACTCACCCTTTAGAAACCATCGCCTTACGGCGAGGCCTCAACTACCAGTTTGGAAGGATATCTCCGTCTGGAATTTACCATCAAGATACCTCCTACCGCCCAAATAAAAACATGGCTACGCAGGAACACCGAAGAAACCCACCTTACAGAATGGAAAAAGAACGCAGGATGCAGGCAAACAAAGAACGCGTCCAAAAAACTTGCCCGCAACCTCACCAGATTAAAAAGGGACAAAATCCGTAAAGTCATAGGTACTATGACAGGCCACTGTCCCCTAAACAAACACCTGTTTACCATAGGTGTGACAGACAGCCCTCTATGCAGAGGATGCATGGAGGAAGAAGAAACGCCACAGCATGTGCTCATGGAATGCAGGAGCGTGGCAGAGCAACGGGCAAGAATACTACAATCTCCAGCATCTGTCCCGGAGGCCTGTAGCAACCCAAACAGGCTGCTAACCTTCTGGGACAGCCTGGGTTGGCTGGAGTAACATAAATAGAAACATGAGCCACGCACAACGGCCCAATCAAGAGGTCAAGTGCGGGAAAAAGCCCAGACAAACTAACTAACTAACTAACTAACCTCCTACCTCCTGACTGGTTACAGGATCGAGGACGCTTGCGCGGTCCTCTCTCTTACGTAGCAGTGATACGATTTCTACCGAATCTATCGCGGATCACGGCATCCTTTGCCCGACTCTTCACCCAATATCGGGTAGCCGAATGGTCGTTTCTAGAGCAGTTACCGTAAGGTTAACAACTATAGGAAATTATACATTTTCCAGACTCACCAGGCTGTCAGTCGGAATGCACAATCGATTGGTTGACGCCGCATGGTGCGCAAACCCTAGAAGAGATTCAGTTCTTATTCTTCTGGTAGCGTCTTTTCTATTATCATTTTCTCGTCAATCAGCACTAGCCTTCAGTTTTTATCTCAACCGTTTTAGCTACCGTAAAATCGACTATGGCAGAGACAGAAACATTGGAAAATAAATATACTAAAGTGCCGTTTCGTCTTTCAGGTTCATGAAAAATACGGGGGAGAAACGGCGCCAGCGCAGGCTCCGAGTCTTCCGCCGAGTTCTGAGTTTCCGCACTTCGGAGTCATCACCACAGCGGCCTCCGTTGGCAGCTTGTAAACATAAGAGATTAGAATAAGTGAATGTAAATATTGCTCTTAGATTACGACATCAGCAGCCATTTTGGAATATTAAAGTATTACATTTTTGATCACATGTATTACATTTTTGATAAACGTAATAAAATCATCTCTTTTCAAGATGTGTAAACGAGTCTCACCCGTATGGAATACTTAAACATATTCATATCGCAAATACTGTCACAAACTGTCTGTATTTAAGGAGAATCTGTACTTCTGCTAATTAAATATGGAAATGTCAAGTCTGGTCATCAAACATATCCATTACTTTCATTGCTATATATATATGTAGAGTTGTCAACTACAACGGGCGAACCCGTCACCTCAGGAAGTTTCAACGATTAGTCGTTCTCTCTCCCGTGACGTGAACGCAGAAGACTTGGACAAAACAATCCACAGCCAAGCTCCGCCACATGCCCGCAAGAGGCCAACGCATTAACCGCGAGATAGCCAGGAGTGTTACCCAGCGGGCTTACACTCACGCCCTTGCTTCCAATTGCGACCAGATTACTCCAGTCTCTCGACTGGTTATGAGTTCGAGGTCGCTTGCGCGGTCCTCTCCCTTACGAAGCGGTGAAACGGTGTATACCGAATCTATCGCAGATCACGGCATCCTTTGCCCGGCTGGATCGGATAGCCAATGGTCGTTTCAAGAGCAGTCGCCGTAAGGTCCGCGACCACCCCTGCTCTATAGGAAACAGTACTGCTTCCAGACTCCCCCGACTGTTAGTCAGAGTGCACAGTCGATTGGCTTACGCCGCACGGTGCGCGGACCGTCCAGGAGTGCCAGAAGATTGACTCCTAGGGGAAACTAGCCCCAACGTCAGAGTCCTGCCCGGGCTCGCATTTCATGCGTGGAGGCCGCCGGATGGGTGTTGACCCGTGAGTGTGACCAACCCTGAATAGAATGGGTCTTCGTGGCCAACTCAGCAAGGGCCCGTTAGCTCCCGTTAGCTTAGGAGACAGTATATTTCCATAGTCTCCACACTGCTTCAGTAATCAGTCAGAGTGCACAACCGATTGGCTGACGCCGCACGATGCGCAATCCGTCCAGTAGCAATCGACCAGGGGAAACCGATCCACCAGCCGTGAAGCCGGGGAAGTGAAAGTCCTTCCCGGGGTAGTCCATCACACGAGGCATCTACTGAACGGCACTTGCCAGTGCTGTCAGACTAATGCTTGCCAGCGGTAAGCTGTCAGACTATTACGGCCTGTCGTCGTAGTACCACAGTAAATTGTGTATGTTTTTAAGTCTTTGCGTTTCATCGCATGGGAGATAAGATGGCAAGAGTAGCTATATCTCTCTAAGACGGCGGGCTCGCTCTTAGCAATTGACTATTTATTCCTTTCTGTTATTTGTGGTATCATAGAAAAGGTTGTATCCTCATATTTTTGCATATGAGGTCCTGATCGAATATGAGGTTCTAACACTGATATTGTTACCCTTTTAGCATAACAGATATACTTTCAAAATGCTTTTTGACCAGATTTAGCAGTTCTAAAGTTGTATAGTTTTAAAATTACTACTCAATTTAAGAAAGCATTAGATTCCGCAGTACAAAACGCTTTGTCGATATAATAATTATTACATTTTTTTAAGTAATATAATAGTAATAATATATTTAATGCATTGTGGTTTTCTTTCGTAGATAAGTATTATATTTGATAAGTATTATGATGATGATGATGACGATTAGGACCTTGCATTGAAAACTTCGATTTCCTAAGAAATACCGTAACCTATATTTCTAGTGATTTAATTGCAAAATACTTCATGTCAAAGCGTCATCATTAGGCTTTAATTATCAGTCTGTCATTTCGTTAAAGTGTCAACAATGGTAATTTTTTTAGCTTCGAAGATGTCGAAATTTGAGCCGACGAAACGTCAAACGGCTGGAAGCAATGCTTTTCTGCGTTCATCTTAAGAAAACCGCTGCAGAATGTGATAGATTTCTGCTGGAGGCTTACGGGGAATTTACTCCGACAGAAAGGACTGCATAATAGAAGATGAGACCAGGAGCGCCCGAAGGGCGATTCTCAGGGAACTGGCCCGCAGGCACAGAGTCCTATCCAGGCCCGCACTTCTGCGAGGAGGCTACCGGATGGGTGCTGACCTGTGAGTTGGGCCGACCCTAACACACGGATCACAAGGGCCTAACTGCACTGGGCGCATTAGCTCGCCTCGTATGCAACTCCACATACATAGACAACGTTTTCTTTCCGACTGGGAAATGGAAGAGGCCTCGCAAAGGTGATGTTGCCGATGTCCACGCTGTGTCTAGTGCCGCCACTGATTAATGTGCCCCTTCCGCGCGAACGCTTTGCCATATTCAGCGCAGGAGTACGCAGGTGGACCGAATACGTGTGCTTGGTCAGGAATGGCCTTAACTTCTAGTGGACGGAAGTGTTGTGCTGCTTTAAGCAGTCAAAAGCCAGACTTCGTCCGCAAAAAACTGCGCTGCAACTTTTTGGTTGTTTTTTTTTTATCAAATACTAACATAATCGTTTTTTTATAAGTCCGCTTTTCTTACCTCGTAATTAATTAATGTATTTATTTATTTATTTATCAGGGAAAACATACAGTGCTACAAAAAATATTACAATTACATTAAATACAATATTTCTGGCCGATGACATGCTTTCAACAATAGTTTTAGTTAGTTAAGTCCCCCTCCCAACCCCCACAGTGCATACTGTGGGGGTTGGGAGGGGAAAAGGAAAGGAAAAGCAAGGAATGGGTGTTAATAGATTTTAAGTCGCCTGACGACATTAGAGGAACGTAGGCAGCGAGGAGACCTAATAGAAAGCTATAAAATGCTTCACGGTTATTACAGTGTGCCCAACCTAGAGAGCATGTATACCCTGAACACCAATAAGCAACTGCGTGGACACTCGTTGAAGCTAAATAAGACAATTGCAGCATCGAACCCCAGGAAATATTTTTTGACAAATCGTGTAGTGGATGCTTGGAATGCGCTGCCAGAGGAAGTGATCAGTGCTATCTCTGTCAATAGCTTTAAAAACAAACTGGACATTTTTCTTAGTGCAAAACAGTCACAAGTTTAAAAACAAGTGCATGTGATATACACGCATCAGCCTTAAGCTGCTAGTGTATAATAAAATAATAATAATAAGTATTAATGTGCAGTACAAAAAATAAGAAAATTTACTGCATCATATAAACGTTTTTTAATTTATTAAAAATAAGTTAAGGAACAAAGAATGAAAAACCAAATAGTCCCTAAGACACAAGTATCCCATGTGAAATGTCTATGTCGCGTTTTCGATTAATTTTAAGTATATGCTCTGCTTAAATTTATTCTCTTTCATGTTAAATAGGTCGATATTCTGGAAACGATTATCGTAAGTTGACGTTAAGCGGTAGGTACATGATGGAGTTCTGCGCATACCTAGTACGGACGCGCGGGACTTCGAAGGTACGGGGAAAGCGAGCCACGCGTGGTGGTACGTGAAAGGATAGATTCTGTGTGAAATTCGGGTTGTCTACGTTGTTGTGGATAATTCTGTGATAATACCATGTCTGCCGTGGTACGGCGGTTCTCCAATGAAGCAATATTGAAGCGATTCAGTCTCTCCTCGTACGTGTTCAGTCCCAAGCATTGACGGTAGTTTAGTTGTCTCATAAATCGTTTTTGGACGCTTTCTAATCTCTCCTTACATACGTGATATTGCGGATTCCAGATCGGAGATGCAAACTCTAATACGCTGCGGATGTATGGAAAATAAAGGGTTTTGAATACAGTCGGGTCAGAGAACGACTTTGAGACCCTACTAATGAAGCCAAAGGTTTTAAACGCTTTACTGACGATACCTTGTATGTGTTCGTCGAATGTCAATCGGTGATCGAGTAATCGTGTTAGTCATGTATATTATATATTTATATAATATATAGAGGGAGGCGACCAAAACGGTTTACGCGCGTATCTCAAACGACGCAAAATGCCTATAAGTAGGCATTGTTAGCGTCCGACGGGTTAAGTGCTGTCGCGTGAATAAGGCGCGTTCGCACTCCTCGCATTCGAATTTTTGAATTTTTCTGTTAGTACAAGAGCCAGCGACAAAATATGCAAGAGTTTTGGAAAAGCTGATACTTACAGATCAGACAGTATGTTGGTCATAGAATGCCGGAGTAGTCAGCAGGCCAGATCCAGGACACCTGGTGCTGGCGTACTTAGAAAGGTAGACTAATAGACGCAAAGACGACTGAAATTGCTTACTCAAGAAACAGCTGATTTTTTTTGCATATGTTTTTGTTTCTTCTTCTTATTTGTGGCAATTCCTCGCAGCTTGGTTGCTGGCAATTGTGCAAATATGGCAAATTTTTCTTCGTTTTTACTTTTTTTTTTTCTTTCTGTGTTGTCTTGACAACGGGGTGAGAACTATGGTTAGTAGCCAACCTACGGACAAAGACAAAGGACAACACTGTTTTAAGTACTTAACATAGGAAACACAATATGGACATTACAGGGACAAACGTAAGAAGGGATGCCTGTTAGGGAATAATTTAGTTAATAATTTAGACGATGAGACATAAGTAATGGAGGAAAAGATATACTGGGAATAGATCTTGGGAAGTAGCTTTTAGGTTAGGGAGAGTTGGTCTTACTATGCGGTCTGAGGTGCTGGAAAAGTAAGAGAAGGGAGGGGGAATTAGAATTAGGATTAGGGGCGGCACCCCCAATGCCAGTCGAGACCGAAGCCACCCCCGGCACCTGGCCACTGTGACAATGTGCCATCCATCAGCTCCTAATTGCAGCCAAAAATCCACCGTATTCCGTAGCTTTTTCCACTGACCCGAGGCACCTATGGGAGTCACATTCCCATCGGCCCGGCACTGGAAGCGACCGAGTCCCGGTCAGCCCTAGGTGAGAGCCGCTCCCGTGGAGACTTTTTCGGGAGTGCTAAAAGGCTAAATGGTTGAGAGAGATGAATTTGGCTATAATTCTATATTTTTTTATAGTTAGATGCTAAAGAAGGATGTCAACTTTGGTAGGGAGATGAATTTTCATTTGGATAAGGTTTGGGATAAAAGAAGGAAACTTATTAAGGAGGGGACAGTTGAAAAAGAGGTGATCAACTGTGCAGCAAAGATAATTTAATAATGCTGTGCAGGAGGAGAAACCACAGTTGCACTGGGGAGAAGAGATAATGTTTAGGCGATGATGTGTTTGGGCTTGAAAGTGAACGTAGCCTTTTGGTTGTCAACTGTCAATTTGTCAGAAACCATAAAACGACCTCGAGGCTTCGGACGTCCGATAGAGATCTGGCATGCCACGTCCCAAACGACTGTGCATACTGTCCATAAGCCGCGGCAGCGGACGCGTCCGATAGTGTGTTCGCCCCTTCAGTTAACTTTTTTTTTTTTAAACAGTGTAATATCAGTGCAATAGTTAAGTTTTTGATTTAACGTCGTTATGTTCATTTAAAAATACATCCCTAATTTTGCAAAATCCTAATTTTATTTTAAAAAATGCCTTATTAAAGATCCCCCATACTATAATCCGAACGCTTCGTGGATCCGACAGGATACAAATTGATGTTATCATTAGTTCGGGAATATTTTACCATTAGTTCCGACAAGAACTTCAGGATGAACCACAGCGAAATGTTTCATCAGAAGAGTTCTCTCCACGAACGCTCGACCGCATTCGGCGCAGACGAATTTCTTCAGCTTTAAGTGGACAATGGGCCCGATTGCGTTTCTTTGTGAACTACAACTAAAATTAGTCCAAGCGAACGAGACAGAGCAATACGTTAGAGCGGAATATGAAACGAACGATCGTCGATAAATACTACCTGCCGAACTTATACTCGTCCGAATAAATTCGAGCATGTTTCGTGCGGTGTAAGATTTGACCTTGGCGGGCATTTTTAATGCGAAAAAGTGACAACCGGTCGTCTCACACTTCGCTCGAACGTATTGCCCTGTCTCGTTCACACGGACTAATTTCCGATTTTAGTTCACGAAGAAACGCAATCGAGCCCAATATCGAAATGCGACTTCAGACTCTTTCCTGCTGAAGAGCCTCTACGTGCTTCTTGCGATATGCGCGAACGCCTTGCCGCATTCCGGACATGAGTGCTTACGTACGTACCGTTGAATCGCCTTACTTGAGAGGGTATCCTTTCTTGAGACAAAACTTCGATTAAATTTTGATTGACTAAGTATTTCCGCTTTTCAAAAACTCCCTTCTCTACCGTTACTGTTATCGGAACCTTCAAGCGTTGCTCGTGCTCATATGTTTTGTTTTGTTGAAGAGATTTTCGGTTATATCAGATTACGAAGTCGCGGCACGTCGGTAAGCTTTTTTTTTATCGAAATAAACTTCGAATTATATCGTGATGTAGAAAAATAAACATATTTATTTAGTGTACTACTAAATAAAAGCCATATCGACATATTTGCAGTATTGCAGTAATAAAAATGTATTTTTTTGTAAGGTTTTGGCTTTTTTTATTGGTATAATAAACTTTTTTTTTTCAGGTTTTCAAGGTAGATTTTAAGTTATTTAGCGTATATTTTGTAAGAGTTTAAAAGATTAACATGCATGCCATTGATTCGGCACGACAAATTAACATTAATAAACGGTTTTATTTCAATATTTCGGAGGTTTTAATTTTTTCAAATTAAAAATATCACAAAAGCTTATTTTTCTTTCTATTTTATTCATAACGATTCTTCATAAGTTTAAAAATGTCTCAAGTTTTCAAATCTAATAAGATTCTTTCGTGTATTTTTCATGCCTTTCTCAAGTAGGTATGTCAACTTTAGCAACTAACATGAGACAGTAGTTTTTTTTTTGTGTAAAAATCTAATGTAATATTATATTTCCGTGTTATAGTCTACTTATAGACTTTCACCTGAAAATTGGTTGAAAGTTTGTTGCCGTAATTAAATCCATTGTGCATTTATTTTTTGTTTAAAGTCAAAATCTGTCTCAAGTAAGGCGACTCGACGGTAGCTTCTGGTGGACGGTTTCTTCGTAGATTTTGAACTGTTGTTTTAGTGCGAATGATTTTCCGCACTCCTCACGATTAGATGTTTCTTTTTAAGGTGGATCGTGTCCTTGGGTCGCTTTAGGCCAAGCATTGGTCAAAGTGTAGGGGGACATAACAGCTTAGTCGCCTAGCAATGAAAACGTGTTTGCTAGAGATATGTAACATCGACACCTTCTGTCTCTATTGCACAACGCCGAGCGCGTGTCGATAGGGTTGCCAGATAAGTTGCAAAAAAACGGACATGTTTTACATATTTTTTATTAACTGATGTCGCTAAAAAGTTTATTTTAAAACTAAGTAGCATAGAATGTTAAATTAACAGATAATCATTTTTTTATATATTTACCATTCAATGCCACTGCTTTTAATAAAGGTTTATTGCCTGAGATGTCATCTTGAAATTCAGTTCAACTAGCACTTAAATTAATGAAAGCGCACAATTCACTTTTTGCAACGAAACAATTTCTGCCTGTCCATACATTTCCCATTGCGCTAAAGATTCGATCCAAAAAAGCGTTAAATATAGGAATACTACACATACTGCAACAAATTTGGTCTGCCTCATTGGAGAAAAAAAAAATGCATCACAAATTAAGAATCCTAGTTCCTACTTGTCGATCGTCCGCACATTTTTCTCAGCGATTTTTAATTGTCCCTTTTACCGAGATTTTCTCGATCGGACAGAGATAAAGAAAACCAGACTGTCCGGCCGAAAAGCGGACATTTGGCAACCCTAGTAATTGTATAGAAATAACTAAGGGCAAGGTCCAGTGAGTATGGAGGATGTTCCAGTGTTGGCGGCTTGCTTCCGGAGTGCGCAGTAATATTATTTTCTAATTCGAACGCATTCTAAAATCCATACCAAATATCTCATTATTACCATAGACGGCCGCTAGAATAATTTCACGGATATTTCTGGTGAAATTCCATTGTCAAACGTCATATTTTTTTTTTTCAAGAAACCATTAAAATTTGTATTGGTTTTTATGACCTAATATCTAAATATTTTTGTATGTAAATAAGCAAAACGAAATATTACCTTTGATAGAGAATCTAATAAAGATCACGATAGTATTTACAATTTCTAAATAGGGTTCCGTATGTTTCCGTAAGACCAGTACAACTTAGAAATGCCGAGTTTTTTTTCACTTTTTCGACTTTCTCATTCTTATTCATAATTATCTAATTGTTTTACAAAATGAGATTTCAATATTCTAAATACTAAATTTCAATGCGATCATTGCACAGTTTTTCTTTTGATGATTGCTATAGCAGTTCCATAGTTATAGTACTTTTTGTGGAGCGCGGCGATATTGCAAGAAATGCGGTCGGTCATGAAATTAGCCGCTACTCGAAGGGTTAACTAGTTGAAACAAGACAATTATAGCGAGCTTGCTTCTTTGTTCTTCGAGGTTGCTCCACTCGACTATTTGAAATATTATACACAATACAGTCAATATTCAAACGACAAGAACTTCCGGATGCACCGCGACGAAATGTTTCATCAGATGAGTCCTCTCCCCGAACGCGCGTCCGCATTCAGCGCAGACGAATTTCTTCAGCTTCAAGTGAACAATGTCGAAATGCGACTTTAGCGACTCTTTCCTGCTGAAGACGCGATTCTCGCAGAGATCGCACGAATACTTCTTGAGCTTCCGATGGATCACCTCTACGTGCTTTTTGAGACTGCCGCTGTGCGTGAACGTCTGGCCGCATTCCGGACAGGAGTATTTACGCAGCTTCTGGTGGACGGTTTCTTCGTGGATTTTCAATTGTTGTTTGAGAGCGAATGATTTGCCGCACTCCTCGCAGATTAGATCTTTCTTCTTGAGGTGGATCGTGTCTTTGTGTCGATTCAGATGCTCGCGCCTCGAAAACGATCGCTCGCATTCGTCGCAGACAAACATGTTGAGTCGCTTATGGATGAAATCTTCGTGATTCGTCAATTCGCGGCGCTGAGAGAACGACTTATCGCACTGCGAACAGGGAGGGAAACTTTCGTATCTTCTTGTGCACAACGTCAATATGGCTTTTTAAATGGGTGGAACGCGTAAAAGCTTTGGGACACTCGACGCATTGAAAAGTTTTACCCTTTTTCTGCGTCGGAACCGCGCTTGATGATTCTTCATACTCAATTGGCGTTTCTATCGAAATATTTTCTTCAATTTTGACGGTAATTGCATTATAATCATAAACAAATTGATCATCCATGACGCGATCGAAAGTACGGAGTCCTGAGAAAAACTCTACTGACGCGTAGCGTAGTTTAATATAATATCCCTTCTTCTTCTTCTTCTTATTTGTGGCAATTCCACGCAGCTTGGTTGCTGGCGATTGTGCCAATATGGAAAATTCTTCTTCGTTCCCTGTGTTGTCTTGACAACGGGGTGGGAACTATGGTTAGTAGCACTGCCTTCTTTATCTCGAGATAGAGACGGCAATGTTAGTAGCAAACCTACGGACAAAGACAAGGGACATCACTGTTTTAAGTACTTAACATAGGAACCACAATATGGACATTACAGGGATAAACGTAAGACGGGAATAATTTAGTTCTGTTAGGGAATAATTTAGTTAATAATTTAGACGATGAGACATATAATATCCCTGTCCGATTACTAAATGACGTTTGGAAGGATAGTGTTGCCAAAGGAAAAAAACTCCGATTTCTAGTCATTCGGGGATTAGGGGAAACGAGACGGTGGACGAGCTGGCGAATTCGGCTCCGAAGTCGATTGCCTGCCGTCTGCCTGTCTCCGGTTTCTTCCCCTCGATAGAAAATAACCTTTTTTAAAAAAATGGTCTCAGCGATGAAGCACTTCTTCTAACACAAAGTGCAAGAGGTTCTCACTTATCCAGGACAAAATCCCTTCGAAGCCGTGATACCACCAACCATTTAGACGGAAAGAGATTTCGATAATGTGCCGCATGAGGATCGGATTTATTCGGAATCGGAATATTGAGGAGGATCGGAATATTGCGGATACTCAATATTTATACGAGTTTGGTCCCAGACCTTATAAAGTATAAAATCCAACTCCCTCTATGTGTTCTCCGCTTGTTATCCCTCACTCTCCCAAATATATAAAATAATATGTAAATTTATTTCCCTTAATAATATTTCTGTATAATGTATTAGTATAATATATTTAGTATCCTTCCCCTTTTGTATCGTCCCTCATAACGAAGGTTTACTTTCTATGTCAACATACCTATATTTGTATAATTAAAGCGGTTTAGACTAGGTTAATTAGGACCCTAACTGAGTTAGGGCCCTAATTATCGTGTAGTGTAATCGCAGTTAGCCAGTCAGAGTCCGGCGTCGGATGTCGGGCCCGATAAAAAGACGGGTGGCCTAGTGGCAACTAGACTTGCCAGCTACAGCGGGCGAGCCCGTCACCTCCGGAAGTTTTAACGATTAGTCTTTCGGCCTCCCTGAAGTGAGCGCAGAAGACTTGGACAAAAACAGTCCACCATCAAGCTCCGCCACAAGCCCGTAATAGGCCAACGCCTTAACCGCGAGATAGCCAGGAATGCTACCCAGCGGGCTTACACTCACGCCCTTACTTCCAATTGCGACCAGGTTACTCCAGTCTCTCGTTTGGTTACGAGTTCGAGGTCGCTTGCGCGGTCCTCTCCCTTACGAAGCGGTGAAACGGTGTATACCGAATCTATCGCGAACCACGGCATCCTTTGCCCGGCTGTTCACCCAGGATCGGGTAGCCGATGGTCGTTTCAAGAGTAGTCGCCGTAAGGTCCGGAACCACCCCCGCTCTATAGGAAACAGTACTGCTTCCAGTCTCCCCCGACTGTTAGTCAGAGTCCGCAATCGATTGGCTTATGCCGCACGGTGCGCAGACCGTCCAGGAGAGCCAGAAGGTCGATTCCCAGGGGAAACTAACTATAAGGCCAGAGTCCTACTCAGGCTAGCACTTCATGCGTGGAGGCCGTCGGATAGGCGTTGACCCGTGAGTGTGACCAACCCTGAACAGAATGGGTCTTCGTGGCCAACTCAACAAGGGCCCATTAACTCCCTATGCAACAATAACACCAAGCAACAATACAGATTTTATAATGCGTACTTCGTGATGATATTTTGATAATATTTCCAAACGAAATGATTTTACGCGCGCGATGCGTCCTTCGCCAGCGAGGCGGGCGAAAGAATGGTGTGCGATGACGTCACGCCGCGCGCAATTGACAGATAGATAGAAAAAAAAGCGCAGGCTCTTAAAATCTTTTACGAATCTTTAAAAAAATATTCATTTGAAGTCATTTGAAGTCCTAGAGAAAAAATAAAAATACATTATTTAAAGTTAAAACAAGTACTTTTAGGAAAAATAAAACCGTTCCCAAGCTCATTATGAAATAGCTAGATATTAAACCAACTATGACTAGAATGTTTTTACTGCACGGGCATTTTTAGTGGGTTTATCAGTACTACAACGATGTAAGCAAGTTGATAAATATATTTAGAAAAAACCACATGATTTTTATTTTTGGATAAACGGATTTTTGTTTTTTTTTTATTTGAAAGTTTAAAGAAGTTGACTGTTAGATAAAGGTTTGAAAAAATTGAGCGCGCTGCGCCATCTAGCGGTAGGTATTATATCGTAAATAAACAATATTAGCGACATTTTACTTACTGCTAGATAACGTATCGGGATCATAGCTATTCAAAAAAAAAAAAAAAAAACGTAAATTAAAAACAAAAAACGATGTTTTTTCAAAAGTTGCTTACTTTGTTGTACTGATTCACTCACTAAAAAAAGCACGTTCAGTAAAAAGGGTCCCATCAAACTTGCAGAAGGCAAATTTGCAGACGGCAATCTTGCAGACGGCATTCTTGCAGGCGGCAGTTTTGCAGAAGGCAATCTTGCAGAAGGCAGTTTTGCAAATGTCAAAATGACCTAACCTAAACTAACAGAAAAACTTGAAACATTTTTTTTAATGTTTAGTTTGATGTATAAAAGTCATCCACTACAAGGATGCCGGTAATTAATGTCACTTCGATTTTAGGGAAAGAAAAACCTAACCTAACCTAACCTAACAGAAAAACTTAAAAACTGTACTGAAGGTTGCCGCCTGCAAGGTTGCCGCCTGCAAGGTTGCCTCCTGCAAATCTGCCCTCAACAAATTTGGAACTGTCAAAAGTGACATTTGTGCAAAATTGCCGCATGCAAAACTGGCGCCCTCCAGTAAAAAGAACTTTTATAAATATTGAATTTTATATTCCAATATGTGGCAATACTAAACACGAAACGTCAAAATAATTACATCTGTTTACGGTGTAGATCGTATAAATTTCTGCAGTTCTCCGCTTTATTTTACCTCTATATATAATAAAAAGTATAAATATTCACTATGGAAAGGCAGGAAAATGATAAAAATCATGCAGATAATAAAGTGAATATAGAATTAGAGTCCGATGACGAAGACAGGATGCCAAGTTTCTCTGACAATAAATACAGTGAAACTTTGAAACCAGAAAGGGACAATTGCTTCAAAGAAGAACAACCAAATTCTTCTTATATGGAAGCAAATATAATGGAATTTGAAGAAGAGGCAGTGGCTTTCATAAAACCCGAACGAAGCGATCCTGTTGAATCAGTCAGCAAGGAACAGGAAGTTGATATTGAGGAGACGAAAGAGGTCAAAGTATTCTTAACGAAATTTGATAAATTCACATGCGTTGTCTGCGATCGCCATCTAGACAGAAGCGTGCCAATGGGAGCATGCAAGCATGACAATGAAATTGTGCTATTTTGCAAAGACTGTATTAGGCCAAATGGGAAGAAATATATGTGTGTCAAATGTAGCTACGAATCAAGTAGAAGAGTTAATCTAATTCAGCATGTTGATATAGTACATAAGAAGTTTAAGCAATATACGTGTGAACAGTGTGACAGGTCATTTTCATGTAGACAAAATTTGAAAAAACACGTCCAATCGATCCATCGCAAGCTAAAGCATGCGTGTCAGCAGTGTAATAAAGTCTTTTCTAATCGTAGCAGCTTATATGCGCATGTAAATTTCACTCACCGGCAGTTGAATGTATTCACGTGTGATTTATGCAACAAAGAATTTCCAAATCGATCACACTTTAAACCACATCGATGGCGTTCATAGAAAAATGAAGGAATTCAAATGTAAGGAATGCAAACGCGCTTTCTTTAAGAGTGGTACTTTAATTAGACATGTTAATTCTGTCCACCGGAAATTGAAGCCTTTCGCGTGCGACAAATGCACTCGCAGTTTTGCATTGCGTGCACATTTAAAGAACCATATAAACTCAGTCCATCTCAGAATGAAGTATACTTGTGAGGAATGTAACAGAGCTTTCACAGAAAAGAGGAACTTAATCCGACATATAAATGTAATTCACCTAAAAATTAAGTCCTTTATTTGTACAATATGCAAACATGCATTTGGTCCGAAAATTGATCATAAAAATCACATGACTGCTGCCAAATGCCAATTGAAAAATATTTAACAATAGACAAGCAACGGTCGGCGGTAGACCTTTGATGAGTAGGTAGTCTTCGTCTTCTAAGCAAGCAGAACACAGTGCATCGGTGGAGCACGAACACTTTTTTATATGAAATCAAACAATGCGTATGTATGCAATTTATGTATGCAATTTATTTTTTAAGTTACTTTTTGTGAATTTTAATTTATCGACGAACAGCCAATATGGAATAATCAATTGCATATGATTCGCCAGACGTCGCACCGCGCCAACCTGCAAAGTTGGACGCACCAGCGACCGCGTGCGGAGCCACGCCGGGAAGTCGCGGTGACAGAGAACACCGCGCCGCGCCGACCAGCGAGTCGGTCGCGCCAGCCATTGCGGCCTAGTCGCGGCGACAGAGGACGGCGCGCCGCACCGACCAGCGTGTCGGTTGCGCCAGACGTCGCACCGCGCCAACCTGCGAAGTTGGACGACCAGCGACCGCGTGCGGAGCCACGCCGAGAAGTCGCGGCGACAGAGGACGCCGCGCCGCACCGACCAGCGTGTCGGTTGCGACAGCCGCGCCGCACCGACCAGCGTGTCGGTTGCGAGAGATCCGCGCCGCGCCGCGCCGGCCTGGGAGCCGGTCGCGCCGGAACGAGCGACACGCAGCCGCACGCCGCGCGCCGGTCCAATTGGGCGCCGCGCCGCGCCGACTGCGTGCCTGCCTTCAACAACCGTCGTCGGCTTCAAGCGCGCCGCAGCATCGCCGCGTCGCTCCAAGCCGCCGACACGCCGCTTCAGTACGAG
The DNA here is from genome assembly GCA_944548615.1 of Micropterix aruncella. Classification (NCBI taxonomy): domain Eukaryota; kingdom Metazoa; phylum Arthropoda; class Insecta; order Lepidoptera; family Micropterigidae; genus Micropterix; species Micropterix aruncella. Next base: position 1,776,644 of record OX155974.1, read on the forward strand.
CGGCAAACACGCGGTCGGCTGAGGAAGCCACCGCCAGCAGCACGCCGCAGCACCATCGCCCGACCGCCTGTTGGACACGCGGGTCGGTCTACGAGCTGCAAGCTGCGACACCGACAGTGGGGACAAAAACTTTAATGAGACATTTTTTGTGATTGTGTGTTGTTATAAGATTGTTTATAAGATTGTGGACATTTTATATGCCAACCTAGAAGTAAGCTAGGCTAAGAATTTGGGTTTGATTTATTCGTCTAGCAAGTATTTATGAATTAATAACATTTTTGTATTTCTACATTTTAGAATAATTTCATGTTTTTATTTGTTTAAAGTCTAGAATAAGTTGTGAATACACTCGTTATTTCAACAGTGAAAAGTGCGTTTTATTGGTGCTAGGAAAGGGAGAGTCAAACGGTGGTAAAAGTGCAAACTGAGGCTATCGAGGCTCGCCGCGGTGACCTGGCTGCCCGTAATAGGGCGAGCGGCGATCGAGTGGGGGGACCTATTTTTACAGTCCTGGGTCCCCAACGACCACTGATCGGTTCCGTGCCAGTGGCATCGCAATATTGTGGCAAGTGGCCGCAATATTATCATTAGTTCGGGAATATTTTACCATTAGTTCCGACAAGAACTTCAGGATGAACCACAGCGAAATGTTTCATCAGATGAGTTCTCTCCACGAACGCTCGACCGCATTCAGCGCAGATAACTTTCTTCAGCTTTAAGTGGACAATATCGAAATGCGACTTCAAAGACTCTTTCCTGCTGAAGACGCGATTTTCGCAGAGTATTTTTTCAGATTCTGATGATTCAACTCTACGTGCTTCTTGAGATATGCGCGAACGCCTTGCCGCATTCCGGACATGAGTGCATACGTACCGTCGAATCGCCTTACTTGAGAGACTAATTGACCTTATTTCCGCTTTTCAAAAACTTCCATTCTCTACTGTTACTGTCATCGGAACCTTCAAGCGTGTAGGTTGCTTGTGCTCATATTTTTTTCTTTTTGTTGACGAAATTTTTGCTTGCCTATATCAGATTAGGAAGTCGCGGCTCGACGTAATCTTTTTTTTAATCGAAATAAACTTCGAAATATAGGTACGTTTCGCTTTCAAGCCCGAACACATCATCGCCTAAACATTATCTCTTCTCCCCAGTGCGACTGTGGTTTTTCCTCCTGCACAGTGCCTGCATAGTTGATCACCTCTTTTTCAACTGTCCCCTCCTTAATAATTTTTCTTCTTTTATCCCAAACCTTATCCAAATGAAAATTCATCTCCCTACCAAAGTTGACATCCTTTTAGCATCTAAACTCTATAAAAAAATATAGAATTATAGCCAAATTCATCTCTCTCAACCATTTGGCCTTTTAGCACTCCCGAAAAAGTCTCCATGGGAGCGGCTCTCACCTAGGGCTGACCGGGACTCGGTCGCTTCCAGTGCAGGGCCGATGGGAATGTGACTCTCATAGGTGCCTCGGGCCAGTGGAAAAAGCTACGGAATACGGTGGATTTTTGGCTGCAAGTAGGAGCTTTAGAGTCAAAATCTGTCTCAAGTAAGGCGACTCGACGGTAGTTTCTGGTGGGCGGTTTCTTCGAAGATTTTGAACTGTTGTTTTAGTGCGAATGATTTCCCGCACTCCTCATAGGCCGTTTATACTCTCGCGCGAGGCGCGAGGCGAGACGCAAAACCATATCAGTAAACAAATGGAACAGAGGCAAAGCTTCTAACGAGCGTACAAAATGTTTACCTACTTGCAAGAAGCTTTGCCTCTGTTCCGTTTGTTTACGCACATGGTTTTGTGTCTCGCCTCGCGCCTCGCGCGAGAGTGTAAACGCCCCATTACAGATTAGATAGGTATTTCTTTTTGAGGTGGATCGTGTCCTTGGGTCGCTTTAGGCCAAACATTGGTCAAAGTATAGGGGGACATAGCAGCTTAGTTGCCTAGCAATGAAAACGTGTTTATTGCTAGAGATATGTAACATCGACACCTTCTGTCTCTATTGAACAACGCCGAGCGCGTGTCGATAGGGTTGCCAGATAAGTTGCAAAAAAACGGACATGTTTTACATATTTTTTATTAACTGATGTCGCTAAAAAGTTTATTTTAAAACTAAGTAGCATAGAATGTTAAATTAACAGATAATCATTTTTTTATATATTTACCATTCAATACCACTGCTTTTAATAAAGGTTTATTGCCTGAGATGTCATCTTGAAATTCAGTTCAACTAGCACTTAAATTAATGAAAGCGCACAATTCACTTTTTGCAACGAAACGATTTCTGCCTGTCCATACATTTCTCATTGCGCTAAAGATTCGATCCAAAAAAGCATTAAATATAGGAATACTACACATGACAGCAACAAATTTGGTCTGCCTCATTGGAAAAAAATTCATCACAAATTAAGAATCCTAGTTCCTACTTGTCGATCGTCCGCACAAACGCATTTTTCTCAGCGATTTTTAATTGTCCGTTTTACCAAGATTTTCTCGATCGGACAGAGTTAAAGAAAACCAGACTGTCCGGCCGAAAAGAGGACATTTGGCAACCCTAGTAATTGTATCGAAATAACTAAGGGCAAGGTCCAGTGAGTATGGAGGATGTTCCAGTGTTGGCGGCTTGCTTCCGGAGCGCACAGTAATATTATTTTCTAATTCGAACGCATTCTAAAATCCATACCAAATATCTCATTATTACCATAGACGGCCGCTAGAATAATTTCACGGATATTTCTGGTAAAATTCCATTGTCAAACGTCATCATTTTTTTTTCAAGAAACTATTAAAATTTGTATTGGTTTTTATGACCTAATATCTAAATATTTTTGTATGTAAATAAGCAAAACGAAATATTACCTTTGATAGAGAATCTAATAAAGATCACGATAGTATTTACAATTTCTAAATAGGGTTCCGTATTTTTCCGTAAGACCAGTACAACTTAGAAATGCCGAGTTTTTTTCACTTTTTCGACTTTCTCATTCTTATTCATAATTATCTAATTGTTTTACAAAATGAGATTTCAATATTCTAAATACTAAATTTCAATGCGATCATTGCACAGTTTTTCTTTTGATGATTGCTATAGCAGTTCCATAGTTATAGTATTTTTTGTGGAGCGCGGCGATATTGCAAGAAATGCGGTCGGTCATGAAATTAGCCGCTACTCGAAGGGTTAACTTGTTGAAACAAGACAATTATAGCGAGCTTGCTTCTTTGTTCTTCGAGGTTGCTCCACTCGACTATTTGAAATATTATACACAATACAGTCAATATTCAAACGACAAGAACTTCCGGATGCACCGCGACGAAATGTTTCATCAGATGAGTCCTCTCCCCGAACGCGCGTCCGCATTCAGCGCAGACGAATTTCTTCAGCTTCAAGTGAACAATGTCGAAATGCGACTTTAGCGACTCTTTCCTGCTGAAGACGCGATTCTCGCAGAGATCGCACGAATACTTCTTGAGCTTCCGATGGATCACCTCTACGTGCTTTTTGAGACTGCCGCTGTGCGTGAACGTCTGGCCGCATTCCGGACAGGAGTATTTACGCAGCTTCTGGTGGACGGTTTCTTCGTGGATTTTCAATTGTTGTTTGAGAGCGAATGATTTGCCGCACTCCTCGCAGATTAGATCTTTCTTCTTGAGGTGGATCGTGTCTTTGTGTCGATTCAGATGCTCGCGCCTCGAAAACGATCGCTCGCATTCGTCGCAGACAAACATGTTGAGTCGCTTATGGATGAAATCTTCGTGATTCGTCAATTCGCGGCGCTGAGAGAACGACTTATCGCACTGCGAACAGGGAAACTTTCGTATCTTCTTATGCACAACGTCAATATGGCTTTTTAAATGGGTGGAACGCGTAAAAGCTTTGGGACACTCGACGCATTGGAAAGTTTTACCTTTTTTCTGCGTCGGAACCGCGCTTGATGATTCTTCATACTCACTTGGCGTTTCAATCGAAATATTTTCTTCAATTTTGACGGTAATTGCATTATAATCATAAACAAATTGATCATCCATGACACGATCGAAAGTATGGAGTCCTGATAAAAAATCTACTGAACGCGTAGCGTTATATCCCTGTCCGATTACTAAATGACGTTTTGAAGGATAGTGTTGCCAAAGGAAAAAAATCTCCGATTTCTAGTCATTCGGGGATTAGGGGAAACGAGACGGTGGACGAGCTGGCGAATTCGGCTCCGAAGTCGATTGCCATCTGCCTGTCTCCGTTTCTTCCCCTCGATAGAAAATAACCTTTTTTAAAAAAATGGTCTCAGCGATGAAGCACTTCTTCTAACACAAAGTGCAAGAGGTTCTCACTTATCTAGGACAAAATCCCTTCGAAGCCGTGATACCACCAACCATTTAGTCGGAAAGAAATTTCGATAATGTGCCGCATGAGGATCGGATTTATTCGGAATCGGAATATTGAGGAGGATCGGAATATTGAGGATACCTACTCAATATTTATACGAGTTTGGTCCCAGACCTTATAAAGTATAAAATCCAACTCCCTCTATGTGTTCTCCGCTTGTTATCCCTCACTCTCCCAAATATATAAAATAATATGTAAATTTATTTCCCTTAATAATATTTCTGTATAATGTATTTATTGCGGCCACCTGCCACAATATTGCGATGCCACTGGCACGGAACCGATCAGTGGTCGTTGGGGACCCAGGACTGTAAAAAGAGGTCCCCCGACTCGATCGCCGCTCGCCCTATTACGGGCAGCCAGGTCACCGCGGCGAGCCTCGATAGCCTCAGTTTGCACTTTTACCACCGTTTAACTCTCCCTGTTCTAGCACCAATAAAACGCACTTTTCTCTGTTGAAACAACGAGATATATTCACAACTTATAGCTAACAATGGCTCTAAAAAATAAAGCAAATTTAAACGCTATACACAACAATGCAGAAATCAAATTATTAACAATAATGCAAGTGATTAACCGCTATAAATCCGACAGTATTAATCGCTACAAATCAGAAAGTATTAACCGCTACAAACAAATTAGACACACATAAAAAATGTACATTCAATATTCAATATTTACGCGGCGACAGGCGAGGGTTGAAAACCCCGCCCACCACCCGGGCAGTTCTAACGACGTGGGTCGTTTTATCTGCCCAGGATGTCATGCAACGACAACCTCACGCGTGCCGGAAGGGTAGCGCGTGAGGGGTGAGCGAACGGAGACTTTATGAGGGATTCTCCGGGCTTCAGCCCCCGCCGGCACCCCGTAAACCGTTTATTTAAAATTCAAAATTATTACAATTAATTACTTAATTACTAAACTAAACTAGGAGACTAAGCGGTAACATATTTAATTTTTTACATAGTATAATATATTATTATTTTAATTGCAATGATGAGGCGGTGGAACTTAAGCTCCATGCGGCATGTCGAAAAAAGAAAAAGAAAAAACGGGCAGCAAACGGCAGTGGCGCCGTCGGAGACGTCGACGACCGGGATCCTGTGAAGGGCACGCACCCACAAGGGCGATTAGGGACGATACAGTACGGGCGACTTCGGATGATGAAGCAGCCCCCGGCTCGCACCGCTAAGAGGGGGGGCCCTCCCCCGGAGGAGGATAGCCCCTCTGCCTCAGATCCTCCCAGAGGGACACCCAGTGATCCACAAACTCGCGAAACGCAGCAAAGCAACCCCTACAACTTACCAAGTCCGCATACCAAACCGGCAGACTGCCGACGCACGAACCAACCACACACAACATTTCCGCCCGTGCGGCGTCGAGCTTGGGACATGTCCAAACGATGTGTTCGGCCGTCTGGCGACCAGTGCCACACGAGCACCAGGGATCGTCGTTGAGCCCAAGGTCAAATAACTTGGCTTTGAACTCACCGTGACCCCCAATGAGCTGAGTGACATGGTGGTCAAGCCGCAGAAAATCCTCGTTTTTCATCCGCTCGGACACCGACGGGAAGAAACTATGGGTAAGGCGGCCCGTGCCGCCGCCATCCCACCGCTCCTGCCAGACGCGCAGACTCTCCGCCCGAATACGACGGGACCAGCCCACCAACGTGGAGGACGCCGGGTCCACCGACAGACTAAAGTAGTCTACCGGCACCCCTCGTCGAATCCATGACACGGCTGCCCGCTCCAGAACCTCCAGATCGATCGGCAAAACTCCAGCGAGGACGGGAAGAGCGAGAGTAGAGGTCGTCCGGTATGCGCCAGTAATCGCCACAAGCGGGAGACGCTGGCCACGCAGCAGGACAACGCGCATGGCCTCCGATATGGATGGCCACGCCCAAGCACGCGCGGCATAAGCCACCTGCGGGACAAAAACACCCATGTAGAGCAGTCTTACGGCCGGGGAGCGGATGCCCCACTCGGCCCTGCTGGAGCGACGAATGGCGAGGAAAAGATCTCGATAAAAAATGTACAGCTAAATATCCTAACTTAGCCTACAAAATGTCAATCACTATTGTAGCGTGATGCAGGCGGCGACGGCGCTGGTTGCCGCGTGTCGGCGGCTCAAAGCGACGCGGTGTGGCTGCGGCGCGCTTTTCAGCTGCGTCAGCGAGCGTAGGGCGCGACGTTGCTGGCAGACGCTCAGCGCAGGTGGCGATGGCGCTGCCCCCGGCAAGCGCTTGTCGCTGGCGTGGCCGACTCTTTCAGTCGGCGCGGCGTGATGGCGTGACGGCTCGCCGGCGGTGCGGCGCGTCTATCAGGCGGTGCGGCGGCGCGGCGGCTCTCAGGCGCGGCGCGGCGTTCTCTCAGGCGGCGCGGCGTTCTCTCAGGCGGCGCGGCTTCTCCGTGTGTGTCGCGCGGCTCGGCGCGCGGCGCGCGGCGGCGTGGCGCGACCGATTCTCAATCGGCGCGGTGCGGCGCGTGATCTTGCGCCACTGACTCCCCGTTCATGATTAGGCTACGCGGTGACAGGCGAGGGGAGAAACCCCGCCCACCACCCGGGCAGTTCTAACGACGTAGGTCGTTTTATCTGCCCGTTTTGACTCCCCGTTCAGTGCGGCGCGGCTATCAGGCGGCGCGGCGGCTCTCAGGCGCGGCGCGGCTGTGTGTCGCTCGTTCCGGCGCGACCGGCTCCCAGGCCGACGCGGCGCGGCTCGGCGTGGATCCCTCGCAACCGACACGCTAGTCGGTGCGGCGCGGCTACCACAACTGACACGCTGGTCGGTGTGGCGCGGCGCGGATCTGGCGCAACCGACACGCTGGTCGGTGCGGCGCGGCGTCCTCTGTCGCCGCGACTTCCCGGCGTGGCTCTGCACGCTGTCGCTGGTGCGTCCAACTCGCAGGTTGGCGCGGTGCGACGTCTGGCGCAACCGACTCGCTGGTCGGTGCGGCGCGGCGTCCTCTGTCGCCGCGGCTTGGCCCGCAGTGGCTGGCGCGACCGACTCGCAGGTCGTCGCGGCGCGGCGAACGATTTCGCCGCGGCTTTGGCGTGGCGCAGCGCGCAAACACGCTTCGTTGGCCTGTTCCGGCGGACGCGGTGATCCGGCGTACCCGCTCTCCTCCCGCAGTCCGATGTGGCTCGGCTGCTTGCCGCAGGCGGTCCGTGTCGATATTCGGCGGCGGCAAAAACGTCCACGTTTCTTTGGCCTCGCCCCGAAATACCGAACACGAATACCTGCTGCGGCGATTCCCCTCCGGCTCCCGGCTGCTTCGTCGCGGCGTCGCTGCGTCGTCCTTCTCGTCGCTCCCGCTGACGGCGCGGTCTGGCGGTCCGTTGCCAAGACCGAGGTCCCGAAGATCCGGCGACCTGAAGCGGCGAGGTCCAACTCACTTCCCCGAGTGGTTGGCTGGTCAGTCTTCTTGACTGTTCTTCCACGACGATTTCTTCCCCGACGACTTCTTTCCAGCAGCGCGACGCCTTGAACTCCCTAAGCGGCCGGGTGGCCACTTGTTGCCGGCACCAAGGCCGGAGAGCGAATGATTTGCTCCAATCAATCAATATCAGTCGACGAGCCCTGATAGGGGCCCGTGACGTCTTCCACTATTCGCTCTGTTAGGTGGAGCTTCTCGTGAGCCGGGCCCATCGACCCGGCTTTCATTTGGTCTTCACAGGGCTTGCTGACCCTGTGGCAGGTATCTTAATTGGACGCCTGACGGATCAGTCGTCTTATGGTGATAGGATGATACGGGAGTGTGTACATGGCATCTTCTGAGGCGATGACTGCTGTGCTGCAGTACCCGCGCTGGTGGTCCGCTAGTCTAGCAGACTGCGCGGGTACGGCTTCCGGACATCTGGCGGTCTGGTGTGCAGCGGAGCGAGCTGACGAATGTGCTCGTGCGGCGAGGTGTCGGCCCTCTGGTACATGGCACGCGCGAGGCGCTTCACGTAATCCTCCACGGACTCTTTCTCGCTAAAGTCGCGTTCCAGAGTAGCGTTTCTGACGTACCATGGGGCTCCCGAAACTTTTCTCAACCCCACATTCATCAGCCGCTGGATATTTGTCCGCTGTGACGTCGATATGAGGTGGTACCAGGCCGGTGCCGCGTACGTGAGTTTTGTTCTCACGTACATCTTCAGCATCAGCAGTCGTGTCTTCGCCGGAATCGCGGCCGAGCGAAGCATGGGCAGCAGCGCATAGAAGGCGGATTTCGAAGCGGCGACCGTCGCTTTCGCGTGATGCGAGAAGTTGAGGCGACGGTCAATATGCACCCCGAGGTACTTGACCGTGTTTTTCCACGGTACCGGGGTGCCGTCAAGTTTCATTGGCTCTGGATAGGCTTTAAGTGAGCCGGTGATGATAGCCTCGGACTTGGCCGCGTTGACGACAATCCGCCACTTCCTTAGCCATTCTGGCATAAGGTCTAATTGCTGCTGTAGTTTCTTGGCCGCGAGCTTGATGTTCATTGAAGATGCCATGTACATTGCGTCATCTGCAAATAGCGCCAGCTCCGCGTCGGCGCTGAGCGGTATGTCGTTCGTGTAGACTCCGTATAGCGCCGGCGATAGGCAGCTTCCTTGCGGGACTCCCGCCGCGATGGGTCTAATTGTTGACTGATTGCCCTCCACCGCGACGTAGAATCCTCTTCCGGAGAGGAAGGAAGCCACCACGTTTCGGAGCAGGCGCGGTGTCGTTGTCTGAGTCGCCAGCTTGTATCGGAGGCCCTCGTGCCAGACTCGGTCGAACGCCTTTTCGACGTCCAGGAAGACGGCTGCCGAGTGCAGGTGTTTGTTGTAGGACTCCGTAAGGCGGTGTACTACCCGCGTAAGTTGCAGGGTAGTCGAGTGGCCCGTACGGAATCCGTACTGCTCGGCGCGCGGGGCGAGGTGCGGCGTGAGTCGCGCCAGTACGCATCGCTCGAAGACCTTCGCAAGAGTGGGCAGCAGCGAAATCGGTCGATAGTTGCCCGGCTGCCGCAGGTCTTTGCGAGGTTTCGGCAGCATTATCACCTTGGCCGTCTTCCACTTCTCAGGAAAGTGACCGAGTCTGATGCAGGAATTGAGAAGCCCTGCAAGGGCCGGGAGCTGGCGACGCGGTAGTCTTCTTAAAGCACCGCTACCGATGCCATCGGGGCCGGGTGCCTTCTTTAGCTTGAGCTGCTGGATTCGGCGCTGGAGCTCCGCTGGAGATATCGGCGAAATCTCTTCGCTGGGCTCCGGCTGGGTTTTCTCGTCCATTGCGAGGAAGTCGCAAACCGACTTGGAGTGTTCCGGGTCCTCGACCTCGTGTGGAACGAAGGTCTTCTCCAAGTGGTCCGCAAAGAGAGTCGCTCTGTCCTCGGCGACGTAGCGGAGGTTCCCGGTCGGATCCAGTAGTGGCCGCGCTGGTTCAGCCGTACACATCAGGCGTCGATTTAGCCTGTAGATGGAGGGCATATCGTCGCTAATAGAGTCGAGGAATTGTTCCCACGACTCGGATGTGTGGGTCTGCAGCTCTTCTCGCAGGTTATCGTTAGCCTCATCTAAGCGTTGCTTCGCTTTTGGGCACCGAGTTGTAGCCCAAAAGCGATGCAGGCGTCGTTTTTCACGCAGTTTGTCCCGCAGTCGTTGCGGGAGGCGCGGACGTGTAGCACTCGCCTCTAGCGTCGACGAGCTGGCTTCCAGCGCGGTCTTGATAGCTTCTTGGAGATTGGCCACCCGACTCTCAATGTCCCCGATGGTGACTGGTGTCTTATAGCTGATGACCGCTTTCTCCATCAGTTTGCCATACTTCACCCAGTCAACGCGGCGGCGCTCTTTTTTGTGACTCGCTGTAGCCACGTCCGTCTGTACTTCCAGGAGAACTGGCAGGTGATCCGACTGAAGCTCGTAGATAACCTCCTGCACGTAGGTAAATGTCACGTTGTGCAGGAGGGCGACATCGAGTACCTCTGATGAGTAGCTTGGCACGTTTGGAACGCGAGTGTGCTGTTCCGGCCCGGCGACCGTAAAGCCTGTTTGCTCGGCGTGGTTAAGCAACAGCACACCGTTTACGTTGGTGCGCGTCGAATTCCACGCCGGATGCTTGCAGTTGAGGTCGCCGGCTACTATCGTCGGCATCTTTGGGTGTAGGAGTTTGTCGATGTCGCCAGTCTCCAGTCGGTTGTTGGGCGGTTTGTAGACTGCAAGAATTCGCATATCTACTCCGCCGGCTCTCAGCTGAATGCCCGTTGCGTACAGCGAGTCCAGCTGCGGCAAGTCAATCTGTTGGTGGAGCATCGTCCTCCTCACGAAGACGGCTGTGCCCCTGTACGCGCGACCTTCTGTCGTCGCGTTGTCCGTCCGGTACACGATGTAGTTGGGCACTCGTACCGAGACGGACTTCAGGAGCTTCGTTTCCGATACTAGGAGGACGTCAACCTGCTGCTCCTGCAGGAAGGCTCGCACCGTTGGGAGCTTCTTTTTAATGCCGTCCGCATTCCAGTGAACGATCCTCAGTGGCCTGCTGAGGCAGGAGGCGTTGCTGTGCACTGTAGGACGGACGACGGCCCCGCTAGGCGCTGCAGGGTGCGCGACAGAATTGTGGTGGCTTCCGCTGGATTCATCATCATGTCGTTGACCAGCTCCAGCAGGTCTGCCACCGTGATTTTTAGCTCTTCTTGCGTAGCAGAGCGAATCACGTGCGGTTGGAAGCGAGGGGGCGGGGGGGTCGCCTCCGTGGTGATCTTCACCTCCTCTTTTTGAGGAGAGGGTTTCTTCGGCCACTTCGAGCGCCGCCGATTCACCTTCCACTCCACAGCTGCCTGCTGCGGGGCGGTTACCGGCGTCGATTTCTGTCTCCACGATAGTGGGGCAGCTTGACTCACCACCGGCTTTTGGTTCTGGGCGCGTCGTTGTGGCTGAGGGGCTGTGGCTGTGGCAGGATGGGGCCTCGACTGCGGTCTTTCCGGTTTTCGTGGCGACGGTCGTGGAGGTGTCGTAGGCGGGGGCGCAGCGGTCGCTGTCGCGGTCGCGGCGCTCGGCGTGGCACCTCGCAGCGACGCTTTCGGACGGGAAGCCGCTGCAGCACGCGGTGCACCCTGTTATTGCCGCGACGACTGGCGGATTTCCGCCAGAAAACTGGGGCACCTCCGGTTGTTCGCCGGATGGCCTTGCCCACAGTTGCCGCACGTTGCCTGGACTGTCTTCGGCCTTGGGCAGTCTTTCGCAGCATGTTCCTCGCCGCAGCAGACACATACTTGGGGCCGATGGCAATTGTGGCTGCTGTGGCGGAATCGCTGATTTGCTCCCCGCCCGGCGGCTATATTTATACCCCGGCTCCGGCGGCGCGCGCGCGGCCCGTTCTGCCGGCGGCCGCCGGCGGCCTCTGATTGGCCGCCGCTTGGCTCGGCGCTCGCCGATCTCTCTGTCTCCGTCTTTTCCGATTTTTCGCTTCTGCGATTCTATTTTTCGGTGTTTGACGATGCATTCCTTTTCGGGCTTATTTTCTTTCGCATTTGGAGAATTTTTTGCCGATTTCTCCTTGGGCGACTTCAATATTTTTTCTCCCGATATGGCAATTTCGAGCGGGGCTTGTCCTTGTTGCTTTTACTGCTTATTCCGCTTTTCGTTATATTTTTCCCTTCTTATTTGTGTGATATAACACATCTGTTTAATTTTAAAACATTAATTTTTGCTTTTGGTCGCCGACGGCCTCGCCCCGACGCGACGTCTGCGAGGTCCGTCCCGTCGCACCTAAGCCCATACATTTTTGAGGAAAATATAAAGCCTGCAAGGTTGCCGCCTGCAAGGTTGCCTCCTGCAAATCTGCCCTCAACAAATTTGGAACTGTCAAAAGTGACATTTGTGCAAAATTGCCGCATGCAAAACTGGCGCCCCCCAGATTTACCTCTGATAATTCAAGCCAAAACGTCGGGTCCCATCAAACTTGCAGAAGGCAGATTTGCAGACGGCAATCTTGCAGACGGCATTCTTGCAGGCGGCAGTTTTGCAGAAGGCAATCTTGCAGAAGGCAGTTTTGCAAATGTCAAACTGACGTTTCGAGGGTCGGCATTTTTGCAGACGGCATTTTTGCAGAAAATGAAGTTAGAAGCAAAACATCGTATTTAAAATTTAGTGTTACCAGAGTAGAAATCGACAAAAGCCGCGTTTTCATATGTCAGGGTAGGGAAACCAGTCCACTTCTTTGAGTGTCCTCTCCATCGCGGATCTCAGCAATCAACTTTCGATTTTAGGGAAAGAAAAACCTAACCTAACCTAACCTAACAGAAAAACTTAAAACATTTTTTTTAATGTTTAGTTTGATGTAATGAATCATCCACTACAAGGATGCCGGTAATTAATGTCACTTCGATTTTAGGGAAAGAAAAACCTAACCTAACCTAACCTAACAGAAAAACTTAAAACATTTTTTTGTTTAGTTTGATGTACTGAATCATCCACTACAAGGATGCCGGTAATTAAATGTGGAGAGGTAAAAATATTCACCACTTTAATTTACCCTGACATGATAATTTGCTACTTCTTTTTCTAAATTTAAAATTAATAACATATGACCGCTTTACTGCTTTATTTTTGGTTTGTAAAATAATATAACACTATTTTATTCATGTAATCATGTCCTAATGCGCCATTCTCAAACGTTGCTAACTTCGGGTTTGTATGCAAGTTTGCTTTCTGCAAGAATGCCGTCTGCAGAAATGCCGCCTGCAAGGTTGCCGCCTGCAAGGTTGCCGCCTGCAAGGTTGCCTCCTGCAAATCTGCCCTCAACAGATTTGGAACTGTCAAAAGTGACATTTGTGCAAGACTGCCGCATGCAAAACTGGCGCCCCCCAAAACGTCACTCAAGTCATTTCATCCAATGACGTCATTTCCGCTTGAATCCGTGCAAAGATAGCGGAGATACGTCCAGATTACTGGTCGAGCCGCCTCATAATGCGTAATTTAGGGAAAAAATCAAAATGGCGGTCAACAGCTGCAGTTGCGCATTTTTGCTGGAGATATAATCGTATTCTTGTTGAGTAACCCACTTGTTGAGTAACCCACAGTAATACACTAAAATCTTTGTAAATATATCCCCGGATCAAAAACTTTTTACAAACACTCTAAAGCCCGAACTGATTCCATTTGGTATTGCCATGATTGGAAATAATTGGCGGGAAATCGAAATTTGTCGAGAAAGAAAACGTCTAAAATATTTATATGAGCAGTGGTCTAAAATACAGTACAACTATAACGTAGGGTTTATTTTATTATTATCTTTGAGCGCAACTTCAGCTATCGTCCGCTATCCTCACTGATTCCGAATCAGTAAAAATCTTTACTCTATAAATAAACGATTTATAAGCGTTTAAAGAATCGCCATACACCTACATATATTTTGGTAGGTTTAGTTACACACCTATTGTTAGTTTTCAGCTGTAAATTATTAACACAGCAGTAGATTATTAGTTTAAAAAAAACACCATGAACACATATTTTGCGGCAGTTTAAGAAAGCTTTCTATTTAAAAAGTGTGCTAGAGTTACCTAAACTGCATATCGATGGCTTAGAACGCAAATGTGTTAAGTGACTTCTTTTACGAAAATGAGTTAAGTAGGTACTAGGTACATGACATCCAATATATTGATTTCCACATTCTGTGCTAATGTGGTGTGGTAAGCATCTAACAACCAAGGCTTCGAATACTTCTTCGTAAAAACTGTGGTAAGTGGATCAAACAAAGGTTTTTGAAATGTTAATGTTGCATAATCATTTACCACTATTGATATCTAATCAAAATTAAATCATCATAAAATGCATATGTGTTATCATCAGTTGATACAATATTCTCCAAAGCATTTTTATTTACTCTTTTCTAAAGTAAAGAACAAATTATAAAAGTAGAAAGATGAGAATAAAATAAAATATAAATAATGTAATAAAAATGAAAATGTGGTAACTACATACATTATTATATTACCATATCAAAATGCGGTAAGTACCACCTCTTGTCGGTTTTTTTTATTAATACATAAAATACTAATAAATAAATATAATTATTATAATATACCTAGTGTAAGCCAAATACATATATTATAGGTTAAAAATATTACCTGAAATTATTTCTTCATCTGTTTCGGGATTATTATACCTAAACTTTCAAAAAGCTCTCCTGTAAAATTTAGAAATTTGCACTTGACACATTTGCGTTCTAAGCCATCGATATATTCTGAACCTTGACTATTATAATAGGGGGGCGCCAGTTTTGCATGCGGCAATTTTGCACAAATGTCACTTTTGACAGTTCCAAATTTGTTGAGGGCAGATTTGCAGGAGGCAACCTTGCAGGCGGCAACCTTGCAGGCGGCAACCTTCAGTACAGTTTTTAAGTTTTTCTGTTAAGTTAGGTTTTTCTTTCCCTAAAATCGAAGTGACATTAATTACCGGCATCCTTGTAGTGGATGACTTTTATACATCAAACTAAACATTAAAAAAAATGTTATAAGTTTTTCTGTTAGGTTAGGTTAGGTCATTTTGACATTTGCAAAACTGCCTTCTGCAAGATTGCCTTCTGCAAAACTGCCGCCTGCAAGAATGCCGTCTGCAAGATTGCCGTCTGCAAATTTGCCTTCTGCAAGTTTGATGGGACCCTTATAATACGATAATTTGTATGTGAATTCTTATTGCTGTGAGTGGCAACACTAAGATTATAAACGTCACTTTTCGTTCGCATCTGTCATTTCGTATAGGTCTGTCTCAGTGAAATGTCGTCGGAGAAGTCTGTGATTTACTGTGTGAATTGTCAGTGCGAAATCGACAATAATAATCCTCTGCGCCAAGTGTTTACCGATGGATTGGTCGGCGCGTTTCTATGCGATAATTGCAGAAGCGACGAAAACGCCGGAATTAGCGTGGAAACCCAAAAAAACGAGCCGATCGCGGACCCGGAGAAAAAACACGCGTGTCAGGAGTGTCCGAAGGCGTTCGCATTGAAAGGAAATTTGAAGCACCACATTGAATCCGTGCATAAAAAAGTAAGGAAATTCGTCTGTGATGAGTGCAATCACGCGTTTTCTAAGAGGGATCAGCTGAAGAGGCATTCGGATGCGGTTCATTATGGATTGAAGCAGTTTTCGTGTACGCAGTGTGAGCGCGCGTTCTCCGAACAGGGACATCTAAAAGCGCATTTATCTGCAGTACATTTGAAAGTGCGAAAGTTCCCGTGTCCGGAATGCGACTGGTCATTCCCTGTCGAGAGCAAACGGAAGAAGCACATCGCCATTGTGCATCTAAAAGTAAAATCGTTCATATGTGATGAGTGCGAGAACGCGTTTTCGACGTCGCGCCATTTGAAAGACCACGTCGACTGCGTCCACCGCAAAATAAAAGATTTTAACTGCGAGGTGTGCCTGCGCGCGTTCTCTAAAAAGCAGCAACTGAAGCGTCATCTCGAGACTATCCATTTGAAGCTGAAACGATACGTCTGCGGTGAATGCCCGCGCGCCTACACCAGCAAACGCAGTCTCGAGTGGCACTTTTCCACTGTACACGAAAACCCCACTGCGCTAGTAAGGAAACAAAGGAACTTTATATGTGCGGAGTGTGACAAGGGCTTCACCGCAAAAAACAGCCTGTTAAGGCACCTTTTGTCTTTGCATCCATCTTTAGTGACTCTTAAATCCTTAGTTTCACCTTAACTGTTCCCTATCGCCAGCAATATTGCAAGTTTATAAAGATCTACAAATCAAATGTGAGACCTATTCTTGCGTAATGGCTCTCAGCTCTGGAAGCCCTACTTATGAAAAGATGTAATGACCTGGAAAAGGTGCAACGATGGGCAACCAAAATACCAGTGGGCCTGATAAATAGGAATTATGAAGATCGCTTGGAATTACTTGGACCGACTAGTCTCAAATAAAGAAAACAGTGACATAAAATTCTCACAAATTATTATGAAGTACCAAGGCTAAAGAATATTTACAAATTCAACGTTAACACAAATTGTCGAGATAACAGCGATAAACTCAACCGTGAAAAATTTACAACTAATCCTCTTAAGAACGTCGACGTTTGATGTGATTAGTAAAAGCTCTGTCGATCAATTTAAAAACAGGCTAGATTTGGACCTAACGACTTGTTAATATTGTTTTTGACTAGCTTTACAACGCAAAGCTGCATCTTCTGAATAAATAATAATTACAATAAGTATCTTGGCTATGTTCCCGAACCCGGAGTGCTAATGGTTGTTTCCTGTCAAGAGCAAATGGAAGAAACACATTGCAATCGTGGATCAAAAATTAAAATCGTTCATATGCGACGAGTGCGAGAACGCCTTTTCCACGTTGCGGCATTTAAAGAACCACGCCGACTGTGTCCACTGCAAAATAAAAGACTTCAAGCGCAAGGTGTGCCTGCGTGCATTATCTAAAAAGCAGCAGTTGAAGTGCCACCTAGAGAAGATCCACCTGAAGCTGAAACGGTACGTCTGTGGTGAATGCTCGCGCGCCTACACAAGCAAACGCAGTCTCGAATGGTACTTCACCATCCACGAAAACCCCACCAATAAAGAAACAGGAATTTTATGTGTGGAGATGCGGAATGCATCTCTCCACATTTAAAATGTGTGGAGATGTGTGACGAGGGTTTTACCGTGAAAAACAGCCTGTTAATTAAGGCACATTTTGTCTTTGCATCCGTCTCTGTAGTGACTTTCAAAATCCTTCACGAACCATAACTGTGTTGTCGCCATATTTTATAAGTACAATAGTATTATGTATTAATTTTAAAAATCTGTATTTAAATTGTAGATATATAGGCTAATTAATTATATTATTGTCATTTTATTTGTAAATATTACGTCATTATTGTCAATATGAACTCCATTTAAATTAGGAGGAAATTTTATTTCAATAGATGTTGTTTTTTTACTGTTGTATCTTTCATTAGGGGTAACATCAAATTCATTAAATGAAGCAATGTCTTAATGCCATATCCAAAAGCGTTTTCGCTGGTTCCAGTTAGATGTTTTGGTTCGTTGCAGCCGCTTACTGCGTGGTTCGATGCTGTCGGATCCTTAAATTCGGTTATTCTGAAGTCATTAGAGAAGGCAACTAGAGCTGTCGTCTACAACGGGCGAACCCGCCACCTCAGGAAGTTTTAACAATATTAGATCGTTCTGTCTCCCGTGAAGTGAGCGTAGAAGACGTGGGACGAAAACAGTCCTCTGTCTAGTTATGCCACTCGCCCGTCAGAGACCAACGCCTTAGGGCGAGGCACCGTAAAAGGTACCCAGCGGGCGGCCTTGCCCCCTGACTACCAGTTTCGAAGGATATCTCTGTTCTACCTCCTGACTGGTTACAGGATCGAGGTCGCTTGCGCGGTACTCTCCCTTACTCGGTGATACGGTGTCTAGCGAATTTATCGCGGACCCGGCTGTTCACCCGGGATCGAGTGGCCGAATGGTTGTTTCAAGAGCAGTTGCCATAGGGTTAACAACTACCTTTGCTCTATACTGTTTCCTGACCTGTTAGTCGGAATGTACAATAGATTGGTTGACGCCGCAGGGCGCGCAAACCGTCCAAGAGCGCCCGCAGGTTGACTCCTAGGGGAGACTGGCCCGTCACAGAAGGCAGGAGCAAATGCAGTCTCGGATAGCACTATTCCGCCGTAAACGAAAAACCCACCGCTCTCGAAAGGAAACAGGAATTTCATATGTGCTGAGTGTGACATACGCTTTAACAGCCTGTTAAGGCACATTGTTTGCATCCATCGCTGTAGACTTTCAAAATCCTAGACTGCTTTCTAGCTGCTCCTTATCTATCGTCGTTAAGTTTGTTGCTGACGTTCTTGCGAATTTCAGTTCAGAATTTATCAGAAGATGATTTCTTAACTTATTGAAGGTAGATGATGATATATGATATGCAGATGATACTGTAATAATTTCCAGCAGCCTGGAAGAACTCATCATTGAACTATGAAGCCAATACACTATGAAGCCAAATACCCTAAAGACCAATAATAAAATACAAACGGAGCTGCCATGGAATTCACCGCCTGGAGTTCGGCCCATCATAATTTTATTATTACACTTCTGGGGATCAGCGGTGGACTCCAGACTGATGACCGGCTTAGGGAGGTAATGGGCCCTGTTGCAGTTAGGCCACTAAGACCCATGAGTTTAGGGTCGGTCAAACTCACGGGTCAACACCCATCCGGCGGCCTCCACGCAGAAGTGCGAGCCCGGGTAGGACTCTGGCCTGCGGGCCAGTTTCCTCTAGGAAGCAACCTTCAGGCGCTTCTGGACGGTTTGTACACCGTGCGGAGTCAGTCAATCGATTGTGCATTCCGATCGACAGCTAGGGAAGTCTGGAAACAGTACTGACTCCTATAGAGCGGGATTACTTGTTAACCTGAAGGCAACTGCTCTTGAAACGATTAATCGTCTACCCGATACTGTGCGAAAAGCCAGGCAAAGGATGCCGTGGTCCGCGACAGTTTCGGTAGACACCAAATCAGCGCTACTTAACCCCTCGAGCCCTGACGTTTGAATTGTAGTTTCTCTTAGAGAATGCGAAGAAGATTACATCACAACAAAAATATAGCGTTTCAGGAAAACGACGATTACTCCGAAACTACTATACGGATCGTATAAAGAAGTTTTATGTTACTGTTGAAATTTGCTATTAGATACGTGTAACGTCGTTTTGTAAAGCAATAAGCATTATTCAGAATTATCTGTCAAACTTGTGGTACAGAAAAAACTGCCTTGTCCAACATTTCTATGGTTTTTCTGGAAATAAATCACCCTATGCAAGAAATTGTGAATACTTTTATAATAACTATAATATGCTTCATTCAACCTATGACTTCGTTTTACTTATACCCATACAAAAATGAAAATATAATCGGTGTTGAAAATCAACATGAATATTGATATTTTTGGTTTGGTTTGGTTCAATCATTGACTAAAAAATGGCGACTGTATGAAAAATAATGAACCAACTAGTTAACGACAGAGAATCTTCTCCTCTTTTCGCACATACCACAGGCCGTATGATTTATGTGTGGTATCAAGGGTAAATAATTGGAAAACATCGGCGCCGATCTCGGCTGGGACAGATGTCCCCTTTGCCGCTCTACGGTAATTTCAATTGTGGGACAATTGTCCCCTTTGCCGCTCAAGGGGTTAAGGGAGAGGACCGCGCAAGCGACCTCGAACCTGTGCCAGCGGGCCTTTTCTTGAAAAATTTAGTATGCTAAATTTGTTTATGGCCCATGTAAATCAATTGTCCCATAGACAAATTTTTCAAGAATTGCCCCTCAGTCGGGACACCAGAGTAATCTGTGGACTGTTTTCGTTCCTAGTCTTCTACGTTCACCTCATGGGAGGTAGATCGATCTAATATCGTTAAAAAATGCTGAGGTCGCGGGTTAGCCTGTTGTAGTTTACAGCTCTAGTTGATGACTGGCTGTGGTAGGACAGCTATCTTGCCACATGTGAGCATCCACCTTACCACACTACCCATTCACCCCCCCCCCTTAACCCTTTAATGCCTTAGTATTTGGCGCGGAATCAATAGATCAGCCTCTATAAATGAAACAAACAATTCAGTATTATAATTACATTTATTCGAATTTTAATATCTTACAATTAATGCTTAAAAAATGGTGCATCAAGTTCAAATATCTAGGAATGTGTCGATAGAGGAATGCACATAAAAGAAAAAACATTTACAGATTAGATACTATTAAACCTAGTAATTTACATACAATCTTGTATCTATGTATCTTAATAGCTAAGGAATGACAATGTGGATTATATATTTGAGATTGGGACTCTCTTATTATATGCGCTTAAACTATCAGCTGGGGGTTCACTGCTCATCCTTGACTTACTAATGGCTTACTGCAAGAACCAGTACTGTCCTGATTATAAATAGGATAGAAAACGAATTTACCGAGTGAAATTTGTAGGACCCGACGTTTCGGTGACGTTGCAGCCGCCGTTGTCTAGGGTAGACTGAAGAGCTCTCAGTCCGTTGTTTTGCGGGTAGGCCGCAAAGCGCAAACAACCGCGATAGTCTTCGATTTTACAGTACTGTCCCCGATGATGTATAGAAAACTGTGCAAAATTCTGATTTTAATTTGACCTGCAATGAAAGCCTCCCAAGTTCATTAAAAAGTAAAACCACTCATATATCTGATTTATCATATATATAATTATTTGTGAGCACGTCGGAAGACTTACGAGCGATATATTCATATTCATTTTATTGGTATACTGGTATACAAGTCAGATTAGCGAACATTCATACATATTAGCAAACAAACATATATATTTTTTTATAGTAAAGAAAAGATAAAATAAACAAAACAAAATGAAGAAAAAAAAACACAAGAATAAAGTAAAAAGAAGAAAATACAAGACAAAATGGAAGAGAGATCATTAAATACTTTAGCCACCAAAGCATTTTAGACTTCACTCGAGTAATATTCCTCCAGTGAGTAAAACGCCTTATCTGTAAGGTATCTTTTAAGGCGTCTCTTAAACACGTCAAGAGATTGCGCCTGCCTAATGTAATCGCTGAGTTTGTTGTAAACCGCTGGGCCGGCGATATAGGCTAGCCTCTCCGACTTGGATAATTTACACGACTTACCGAAAGTAGCATGCTACGGGATCTTGTTGGATAGTGATGATGCACACCATTCACTTCAAAATTGGCTAGATTTTTGCGAACGAACTACGCTACTTCCATTATATAAATGGACGGCAGCGTCATGATGCAGACATCTCTAAACAGAGGCCTAGCTGGCGTATCAAGCGCCACACGCGCTATTGTGCGGACTGCACGCTTCTGCATTTGGTTCTGAGAGGTTCCGAGATTTATTTATTAGCACATCACTGCTTTTCAGACACATGCTTAAATAACGCTCAAGTATGAAAAATGTATGAAATGCATTTCAAAAGAGTTTTTATGCACTGTTTGTCCTGAGAAGCCATCTTTGTGCGTTACAGAATGTTTCAAAATATAAAGTTCTGTTTAGTTAAAAATTGAGACCGAGTATTTTCAGAGGTGTTTGTTGTAGCGGATATTATTTTGTCTTTTTTTTTATGCAGAAGATTTTTAAATTATTCAATAACAAAAAAGTATGTGAAATTATCATTCATTATAAATAAGATAAAAACGAATTTACCAAATGAATTTTGAAGTACCCAACCTGTCGGCAATGTTACAACCGCCGCTGTCCAGAGTAAACTGAAGTGCTGTCGATTCACACTCGTTGTTCTGTAGGTGGGTGGCGATCTGCTGCTGTTGCTGCGCAGATTATAACGGTGGTGGGGCGGTGAATGCGGCGCATGCACGAATTTTTAAAATCCACCATTCCTACACTCGCTGTATCTTGTGTTACGTCCTTGCGCTCGGCGATGGGCATCGATAATATTTTAAAAAGAGGGTCCTGCGTAGTAGAGTTTGAAACCGTGGTCTCTATTAATGTTCTTTGCGCGGTAGATTCGTTTTTATCTTATATATAATGTCAAAAAACCGCGACAGTCTTCGATTTCCTATTATCGTTCATTGTCTGAAAGTTGCTGCGAAGAATACGTCCTTTTTTAAACTACTGTTGGTGCTTTCTTACACTAAAGTACTGCGTATAGACACACAGCTACTTTCTTTATTAACACGCTTTTATTAGGTCGACCTGTATGTAACTATGTAATGGAATCTAAGGTAACTAATTTAACTATCTTCCAAGGATCGTAGCGTCGTGAAAATTGGCAGCTGTGTGTAGTTCTGATGACAATACAATAATATAGTACTGTCGAACTGATCTGTTGATGGAGTCGGAAGATATTAACTGTAACTTCATGATGGAACATTGTATCATAGCTGTGTTTGGACTTGTTAGAAAAGTCTCGGAATGAACTTTGACCACGATTAGGTTTCAAGGTCTGATGATGAAGCCGGAAGATATGCACTGGCATTCCATGATGGAATATCGTATCATAGCCGTGTTTGGACTTGTTAAAAAGGTCTTGTAATGAACTTTGACCACGATTAAGTTTCAAGTTCTGATGATGAAGCCGGAAGACAGGAACTGGCATTCCATGATGGAATATCGTATCATAGTCGTGTTTGCACTTGTGAGAAAGGTCACGTAATGGACTTTGAACACGATCAGGTTTCAAGGTTATAACAAACCTATTATATATTGACTTGTAAATATTGAGTGTAAATAGTGTAAATATTGACATAGGTGCCTGTATAAAATGTATATAGACCTGTACATGGAGAGTGTAAATAGAATATTTTTTTTGTTTTTTACGTGCATTTATAAAAGCGTGTTTTTAGTGTTTTTTTTAAACTATTAATTTATTCTGGAACGGAAGACCTATGTAAGATTAAGTAGTCAATTACCAAACCATCTGCCAGTTACACACTGCCATTCCCCAAATACCTATGAGTTGAAGATTAAGCTCCATATGGCTACTCCCTTTAAATTGAAACGGAAGTCCTACGGAAGATTATGTAGTCGGCACCCAAACAATCGGACAACAATGCAATATTGCAAAGTTGGTGCTCAATGTGTTAAAAAATATATTTTGCTAGGCAGCCTTATACAGAGCGAGTAAGCCGAAACGAATTATGCCAAAATGCTTTATTGCCAAAATGTAGCCAAAAGATAGCTAATTCCATTTAATTGAAACGGAAGACCTATGGAAGATTACGTAGGCGGCATCCAAACAACCTGCAAATTATGCACTTTGGCGATGTTGGTGCTTATTGTGTTAAGAGTCCCTACCAATTTCGCCGCACGCTTAGTTTAGGTATTTTCAGAGCAGCGCAGGTGTCGCCGTTCGAACTATCGTAGTCAAATGAAGAGATACGGGCGCAGCGGCAACAAACAATCTTGATCCGCGACCGATTATCAGCACTCAAGTAGTATGTAAAATTAGTAAAAAATATATTGTATAACATCTCAACGTTATTATATGTGACTCGATAAATTGTTACCTACTAA